>JAEIGR010000057.1:595000-976690 GCA_018904305.1 Scaptomyza montana | reverse complement strand
ATTATATTCAAAAGAACTCAGGAGTATTTTTCACCATTAGGTAGCTTAGTAATAAATAATACTCCATGCATAGTTTTACGGTTTAACAGGATGGGAAGATTACTTATAAGAAGTCTACTTGACTGCTGGGGTAAGTCTACCCAGGAACCCAGTTAAAACTTCTAAGCAGAGCTGAAAACTGGTCCGGAACCGAACCCTGTGGAACCGGTTCTCTGCGGGTTCTTTGGGATGTGGAACCGAACCCTGAACCGAACCCAAGCAATGTATTGGAACCGTGAACCGAACCGTTTCCATTTTTGTCCACCGGTTCCAACTACAAAGTATGTATGTACATACATGCATATTGCGCAACAGGCTGTGCGCGCCCGGCATGGAGCCCGAAGCTCGCCCACAATTTCGTGGAAAAAGGTTATGCATGTACATTTGCTACCAAAAGTGACGATCTGTTTCAGCTTGTGCGTCAGCCTGTCGCTACAAAAATAAAACCCGGCACGCTGTACAGAACTGAGTTAGCTATGAGTGCATACATTGAATGTATCACATACATACATATGAATGTACATATATTTATGCACACTTTTCCAATGCGTTTTGATCTTATACTTATGTATATGTTGTTGTGGTTTGCTCGCAGTCGATGCATAAGTCGGCATTAAGGCGCCACAAAATTGGTCATCTACTGCGGCGACACCAGCGACGACACCGTTCGCGTTGTTCTATCGGTTGAAAATTAAAAGCAACGGCATTTAAAAAATGTGCAAAGCGTGTAATCTTTTTATGGTTGCCAAAAATCGTAAAATTTACTTGTTTGTGTATCATTTGTATGGCTCAAATTTATATAAGATAAACGTCATGCAGTAAATTAAAATTTTTTATGTATATGTATACAACATGGAATAAGTGTGTGCTCATTATTGATCTTTATTTGCGTATAATTTAATAATAATAATAAATTTAATAATAATAATAATAATTTAATGAAAATGTTTTCATTAATAGTCAACAAATGTCTTTTCATTTTTTTTTAATCGACGAACCCGGGTTTGGAACCGAAACCGAGGTTCCAAAATATTCAGAAGCCGGTTTTGGAACCTCTGCGAATTTTCAACCTAGGGTTCGGAACCCGAACCGAACACTTGCTGTTTTTCAGGGGGTTTGCAGCTCTGCTTCTAAGGGGCAACAAAAGGAATTTCTTCTGCACAGATTCAATTCTATTCTTGTGAATCCCATTTTTCAGGGACCCTACACCAGATCCATACTCCAGGATGGGACGTACTAGGGATGTATAAAGCGGCTTAGTGGTATGGGGATCATTTTCTTTTCGATCACCGCTTCATGAAGCCAATGACATCAATGACCATTATTAACCATAAACGAAATATGAGAGTCAAACTTTAGCTTAAGATCAAGAATAATGCCTAGATCTTTAATTTCAAACACGCGGTCAAGTGGTGAAGCGTCAAGCAAGTAGTGAGCAGTATGAGGGGTACTTCTACAAAAAGACATGACTTTACATTTTGCACAATTTAAATTGAGTAAGTTAAAACGACACCAGGCCGACAGCGCACACAAATCCGACTGTAGTAAGTTGCACAGAGAAGCATCATTGTAGGTGAAACATAGTTTTACATCATCAGCAAACATTTAAACATAGGAATTCGTAATAACAGCTGGAAGGTCGTTAATAAACAAATTAAATAGCAAAGGTCCTAGGGGAACACCAGAGATAACTAAAATAGGTTTAGATACAGACGACTTAAAAACAACTTTTTGTGTTCGGCCACACAAGTACTCCGAAAGCCACAATAAAAGTTTTGATGGAAATCCGATAATATTCAATTTATGAAGCAACAGAGAATGACTTATAGAGTCAAATGCCTTACTAAAATCGGTGTAAACAACGTCAGTTTTCATTTTTCCTGAAACCCTTTGATAACAACCAATGTGAATTCAAGAAGGTTAGTGGTAGTTGATCTACGCCTAACAAAACCGTGTTGATAAGGCGATATAATTGAACTACATCCGTGTTGCAGTTGAGAACAAATAATTTTTTTTTATACTCGATACCGAAGGTAAAGAGTATATTGGTTTTGTGCAATGTCCGTCATGGTGTCGTCCGTCCGTCCGTCTGTCCGTCCGTATGGTTGCAAGTTTTTTCCACACCCTTCAAGCTAGAGACTTGAAACTTTCCAATTCTCTTTATCTATGGGATAGTAAATTAAATTGTCTACGATATTCTACGATAACTGGGGGCCGGCAAATCGATTAATTCGATAACTCAAAACCGATAAATCCACATATTTCTCACATCCTTACTGCTTGAACTACCAAATATGGTAGGCAGATAGCTACTAGCAACCTCCAAAAGACTGCATCAAAAATTTTGGAGCCACGCCCACCCATTCCGCCCCCAGCCCCCGCATATTTAAGCCAAAATAGTCTATATCTCTTACTGTTTTTGAGATATAGCCACAAAATTCGGTGCCAAGATAGGTGATGATGACCCCCCAAAAACTGCATCAAAAGTTTCGATGCCACGCCCACCAATACTGCCCTAGCCACCCCCATCCACCCCAACGCTTCGTCAAAAACGGGAATGCGTGTATCTTCCAGAGTTGTGGAGCTAGAGCCACCAAATTTGGTAGGAAGATAGCTGGCAACGACCCCCAAAAATCTGCATCATTTGGAGCCACGCTCTCCATTTCGCCCCCCCACTTTTTACAATTTTCGAGCTAGAGTCACCATATTTGGTATGAAGATAGCAATTGACATTCCACAAAGATCTGCATCACAAATTTGGATGCCACGCCCACTCATACCGCCCCCAGCCCCCTTTCCCGACTTTTTACAAATTTCGAGCTAGAGTCACCAAATTTGGTATGAAGATAGCAATTCACATTTCACAAAGATCTGCATCAAAAATTGGGATGCCACGCCCACCCATACCGCCCCCAGCCCCCCTTTCCCCACTTGTTACAAACTTCGAGCTAGAGTCACCAAATTTGGTATGTAGATAGCAATTGACATTCCACATAGGTCTGCATAAAAATTGGGATGCCTCACCCACCCATACCGCCCCCAGCCCCCTATCCCTACTTATTACAAAATTCGAGCTAGAGTCACCAAATTTGGTATGAAGATAGTAATTGACATTTCACAAAGATTTGCAACACAAATTTTGATGCCACAACTACCCATACCGCCCCAGCCCCCCCCTTTCCCTACATTTTACAAACTTTGAGCTAGAGTCACCTAATTTGGAAGGAATATAGCTGGTGGCATCCCCATCTGCATCGGAGAATCTTTAAGGCAGCGTACACCCCTGCCGCATCCGTACCCCTTTGCAATCAGGCCTCTTTACCGGTTTTAATACTGGTATCGAGTATGCCGCAGTCGGTTGCGTCCGACTGCAACGTTCTCACTTGTTTCAAATACATTTGGAATGACAGACAACTTGGATATACCCCTATATTTTTTAACGTTAGACTTTGAAGAATTTTTATGGAGTGGAATGATAAAGGATTCCTTCCATAAATCAGGAAACACAGTTGAGTCAACAGACAAGTTAAATAATTTATTTAAGGGCTTACAATTAGAATCCGCGCAGTATCTAAGAATACAACCTGGCACTCCATCAGGACCAGGCAAGTAGCCAGGTTTTAGGAGTTAAATTCACTCAGGAACGTAAACTCAGTAATTACGGGGACATATATGCAATTTGACGTTTGAACTTGAAAAGGATAGGAATTACTACTATTATATAAATTCGATGAGTGTACTGATTGAAAATACTCAGCAAATAGATCGGCTACTGCCTGATCAGAACTTGCTTTTGTATCATCAAGGTATACTGAGGATGGCAAACAAGAAGACTTACGTTTCGAGTTAACAAATTTTGTAAAACTGTTTAGGGTCACGTGAAAAGTTTAGTCTACAACGATTAAGATAATTATTATAACAAGATGTGTTAACAGAAAGAAAACTAGATTTTGCTACTAAATACGAGGATAAATCTAAAGTAGTTCCCGATTTTTTAAATTTTTTTATATGATCTTGTCTTCACGTTTTTCAATTTCGATAGTTCCCTCGTAAACCATGGTGGTTTATTATCACTTGAAGAACAAGTGAGGGGAACACAAATATCCAAAATGCGAATTCAAGGTCCTATAAAATATGGCAATGGCAGTTTCTAAATCACTATCTCAACATAGGCGAGACCAATTAGTATGTTGAAGAAGATAATTTAATTTAGTAAAATTAGTTTTACGAAAACAACGGGTTTTTGAAGAATTTTTAGATGATGGACTAAGGCTAAGAATTTCAAAGGATAGTTCTAAGGTTGGATGGTAGGTATCTTCCGGAAGCACTAGAGGGGGTATTCTACAAGCATTACTGCAATCTGAGTCAGAAACAAATATCAAGTCCAACATGCTACCACTACTGTTATGCACCCTGTTAACTTGCGATAGGCCTAACTCCAGTAAGCCATCGATAAAATCATCAGAAGTGACTGGTAACACCGCCGAAGATGTGTCATTCACAGACCATGCAACATGTGGCAGATTAAAATCACCAACCACTATCAGATTATCCATATCTGTCAAAAATGACGAAACAAGTTGCAGGGCACTCAGATGGGATGAGTAAATGTTAATATCAGATTGAGGAGGAATATAAGAGCAAGTAACATAAAGTGAACGGCCGTTTAGTAATATTTTAACACATAAAAACTCTATGTCCGGAAGATGCTGAGAAAGAATCTGTTCAGAGGAAATACAGGAGTCAACAGCAATGAGAACACCACCCCCCCTTGCGGGAAGTGCGATCGCATCTGTACAAGTTATATTTAGAAGGAAAAATGGAATAATCAGAAATATCAGGTTTTAACCAGGTTTCAGTGAGTGCAACTATTTGAGAATCAAAAAGATAAGCTGTTAATATATAATTTAGCCAGTTTAGTGTTAAGGCCTCTAACATTTTGATAGGCCAAGCTAATTACTTCTGTTAGGTTTTTTGCCGACGACGTGGAGGCCACAGGGTGGCTAACAGGCTGTGCACTAGTAATCCTAATACCATTTTTATTAAAATTATCATTACGCCTATTCACATACTCCTTTACAACGAGCTGTGGCGGCCAAAACTTTTCAGAACAAATCGTCGAGAAAAGTTCGGGCGGAACACTCAACTTGAAAGAAGATATGCATCGGGCATGCTAATATTTAAATTTTTCAACCATAATATGTGGTGAATCGATATTACTTTTAACGTAGGCACAAACATCATCCGATGAAGTATCGGATACTAGCCTAAACACGAAAATAAACCTATTTAGTGGGACAACGACAAGAGGCTTGTGAGCCCCAGTTGTACCTGTATTTGGATTAATAGGCACACGAGCTGCTGAACCGGAGGGCTCATGCATAGGATTAGAAGTTAAAGTGGCTAGGTTATTGATGGGACTCCTTGCAGAGAATTAAATAACATAAGTGGGTTAGCATTGGAACCAATTGAAGGATTAATGTTAGGCACCAGAAAAAGTTTGGTTGGCAGAACAGGTGGACCAATAAATGGATTAGGACCCGAAGTCTTTTTACGCTTCGGATATTCGGTAATCACCTTGCCATTTTTGAAATTAAGCTCAAGCTCGTTGAATGACGCTTACAAATTATTAAAAGCTACATGCATAGCTTTAAAGCAGTGTTGTCCAAAGTTTGAAAAGGCAGCCACGCGTGGTTGGCAAGAAAAATTCTGACGGCGTAGCAGCCGACACATGTATAGGGAGAGAGAATATGTGTGTTCTATAAATAGAACGCTCGGCAGCTTGTTCTCTTACGATGCGCGTGTTCGGCTACATTTGCTCTCTCGACTCATGTGTTCGGCTGAAGCTCAAAAGTCAAACGCGCAGTCATTCGCTATGCTGCATTGCAAAAAAATGTTTCACGTTGCCTTCGTGTTTCGCTGCTTCGCACACAAGCGCAACGATTTCATTGTGTGAGTTTGGACACCACTGCTTTAAAGCCAGCATGAGTCTGCCTCATGAATTTGGTCGATTCTTTCACAGCCAAATTGCATGGTTTGCAATACCATTTAAGGCCTGTATCTGCAATTAAGCAGTCCCTGATTTTGGCAGAAGACCCAGCACATTTCATGTGGACCGTGTTGTCACACAATCCACACAAAATAAAATCTTGGTTGGTGGTTCCAACCACTTTGCAATTGGTGCTACAGCATGCAAACATTTTCAAATTATTTAAGGTTTTAAGGCGCAGGTAAGTATAAGTAAAACGTATCACTGCAAAAGCAATATAAAACAGTAAATATCAAATGAGCGCTTAAATGAGAGAGCATAAGCGCGTACATGATGGAATAACATAAGGTGGTCCATTCCGCAAACTACAGTCCGCTATTTTGTGGTAGCAACAAGAATGGAAACAGATAGAGTGTCCAAACAGCAAAATTCCAACATTCAATTGGAAATCGTAACGTAACTTAGCGTAGCTACCACCAACAAGAATTCACTACATAGAGTGTCCGAAGAGCAAAATTCCAACATTCAATTGGAAGACGTAACGTAACTTAGCGTAGCTACCACTCGCTCTGAGAGCGCATTTCGTGCGTTTCGCGTGCTTCGTGCGTCATTCGCCAGCCACTTTACTCGCAAACTTTGCTACAACATTTTTGTTGGTAGCACAACCAGCCAGCCATACTGTGTGTATGCGCCACTAGCCTGCGATTTTCTAGCGCGCAGTGGCTTGTTATATTGCTGTGCCCCCCGTTTTTATACCCTTAACCCATAAAATGGGTAAATAAGGGTATAATGGTTTTGTGCAAAAGTATGTAACAGGCAGAAGGAAGCATCTCCGACCCCATAAAGTATATATATTCTTGATCAGCATCAACAGCCGAGTCGATATAGCCATGTCCGTCTGTCCGTCCGTCTGACCGCCTGTCCGTCTGTATGAACGCGTTGATCTCAGAATGTCAATTGCTATCATCATACTAAATTTGGTGACTCTAGCTCGAAGTTTGTAAAATGATGGGAAAGGGGGCGAAATGGAGGCCGTGGCTCCAAAACTTTGATGCAGATTTTTGGGGTCGTTGCCAGCTATCTTCCTACCAAATTTGGTGGCTCTAGCTCCACAACTCTGGAAGATACACGCATTCCCGTTTTTTACCAAGCGTTGGGGTGGATGGGGGCGGCTAGGGCAGTATTGGTGGGCGTGGCATCCAAACTTTTGATGCAGTTTTTGGGGGGTCATCATCACCTATCTTGGCACCAAATTTGATATCTCTAGCTCAAAAACTGTGGGAGATATAGCCATTTCTGATTTCAAAATGCGGGGGGCTGGGGGCGTAATAGGTGGGCGTGGCTCCAAAACTTTGATGCAGTTTTTTTGGGGTCGTAAACAGCTATCTTCCCACCAAATTTGGCAGCTCTAGCTCCTCAACTCTGGAAGATACACGCATTCCCGTTTTTGAAGAAGCGTTGGGGTGGATGGAGGCGGCTAGGGCAGCATCGGTGGGCGTGGCATCCAAACTTTTGATGCAGTTTTTGGGGGGTCATCATCGCCTATCTTGGCACCAAATTTGGTGGCTATAGCTCAAAAACTGTGGGAGATATAGGCTGTTTTGACTTTAAAATGCGGGGGGCTGGGGACGGAATGGGGGCGTGGCTCCAAAATTTTTGATGCAGTTTTTTGGGAGTTGCTAATAGCTATCTTCTTACCAAATTTGGTACTTCTAGCTGTAAGGATGTGCGAAATATGTGGATTTATCGGTTTTGGGTTATCGAATTTATCGATTTGCCAGCCCCCCAGTTATCGTAGAACCCCCATCTTGACACTTTAATTTACTATCCCATAGATAAAGAGAATGGAAAGTTTCAAGTCTCTAGCTTGAAGGGTGTGGAAAAAACTTGCAACCATACGGACGGACAGACGGACAGACGGACAGACACCATGACGGACATTGCACAAAACCAATATACTCTTTACCTTCGGTATCGAGTATAATGACGCACCTGATTCTCTACCTCATTGGTGGCGTGGAAAAGAGAATATTAAATACTTTGCTTTAATTTGTTGTTTAATATTTTCTAATTTATTTCTATATTCTATTGCTAAAATTTATATAAACTATCCGCGCAGCGAAGTAAGCGGGTCAGGTGCTAATACAAATAAACTTTTTGGTGAACTGACTCTTGAGCAGGCTACATAAAATTGGCCACGAGAAAAACAATCGTGTCTTAAGTCTAGTCCGGCTAATTTAAGAGTTTGTCCCTGTGATTTATTAATTGTTAAGGCAAAGCTAACTTTTAAAGGAAATTGCAATCTTTTAAATTGAATTGGCAATTCAGAATCAGAAGGTATTAATGGAATTCTCGGTATAAAAACCGTTTCCCCTATACCATTGCCAGTAAAGATAATTGCTTCGACAACATTCTTATGAAGGACTTTAACTTGCAATCTTGTACCATTGCACAGTATTGGCGGTTTCAAGTTGCGAATCAACATTACAGGTGAACCAATCCTTAAAGTTAATTTATGTTGAGGCAGGCCAGCCGGATTTAATGAATTAAGAAAATCAACGGGGTAATGAACTGCATCCTCGATTTCAGTCACAGAATCAATAGAGTTATATGTCATTTCTTCACTTTGAAATGATTTTAATAAAAACTCGTTTATTTCCAATGCATTTTCATTTCTCGCCGTCAAAACAGCACGTTCTGAAAACCATTCGAGTGATTTTTGAGAGATATTTGTAATATCCGGAAATATTTTTAGAGTTAGTTCTTCAATACTTTTCACAACATGACACAAAGTTGATGGTAAAGTTATTTTGCCATCATGAGTTGGAAATAATCCATTTCCTATTTGAAGAAGCATTTCTGCAAATTCACCAGCTATGCTATCACCTTTTAAGTGCACTCGCATATTCTTCGTTAATGCAATTTTCTGTATTTTGGGCCACAAAATTGAAGACTTTAAGCACGCATTTATTTCATCTGCTTTTCTTCCTCTGGGGATCACTGGAAGAGTTTGTCGAAAATCACCCGTTAAGAGAACAGTTATGCCACCCATTAAGTATTCACTATCTCGAATGTCTTTCAAAGATCGATCTACAGCTTCAAAAGCACTTTTATGGCCCATTATACACTCATCCCAAACAATAAGCTTGCAATCTTTGAGCACAGCAGCAATATTAGATTGCTTTGAAATTGAGCAATGTGGTGTTTCTAAATGAATCAAATTAAATGGAATCTTAAGTGTAGAATGCGCTGTGCGACCACCATATAGTAAAGTGGCTGCGATACCAGAAGCAATTTTTTTGCTTTGCCGTACCTTTGCCAGTAATAAATTTAAAAGATACGTTTTACCTGTTCCACCAGGTGCATCTAAAAAATAGATTTCTCCTTTTTCTGCTTCAACGCTATGTAGTATCTTTTCGTATACTTGTTTTTGCTCAGTAGTAAGGAGTAGCTCTATTCAATATTTGGAACAATTTCCTCGGATCTAATTGGTAGTGGAAGTCCATAATAAGTCAAGTTTTGACCACCAATAGACAGTACAATATCTTCAATGTAAATAAGACATTTATTAAATACATTATTCACAATACTTTCATCAATATTTCTGTCTTGTGAAAAATGAAAGGCTCTTAAAATATCTTCTGAGAAACTCTCTTCATAAGTATTCCAAAGTTTAAGAGCATCTGAAATTTGACAAAATACTAACATTATTGCAAAAAGTTCTCTCAGTTTTGTAGGATTTTGACATATGACAGCTTCGGCTATAGTTGAATCCCAGTGCTTATCATCTTCTAGTAATCCTAGAGCTTTACACGCCAATTGAAATGATGCGTATGCTATACCATTAACGGTTTTTAAATTAACAAAATGTAATAAAAGTCTTAAATAAAAACATTCTGTATTATTGGGATGAATAGTGTAAACTCTTCCCAAAGCTGAATCTCTTTTAACTCCAGGAAAATTTGGCACATCACGCCCTCGTTTTCTTCTTTGAAATTCTTTATTGTTCCATGTAAAATACGATGGAACTTCACAATATAGAAGCGTTCTTGCAAACTCATCACGTGTGCATAGCTCAAAGAAGGCTAGCAAAGTGGTTTTGGGTGTAGTGCTTAATCTGTCAAGTAATTGTTGCGGATTATTGGGGTTAAAATATATCCGTTGACCATTTTCTAAATGAACAGCTAAGTGTGTAATAGCCGGAAAACGTTCATGTATGGGAAATGCAAGGATTCTCCATACCGCTTCTGAGCTACTTATATAACGGCCACTTTCGTACATATTAATTTCATTACGTTGGTCTTCAAGAGTAAATGATGCTTGATCACTGCCCTTGTTAACATATTTACAAATGTATTTAAAAGACTTTACAGAACTACATTACTCAACATTTATGTGAGCTTCAAATGTTCTCAATAGTACACATGTATAAGGCACAACCCAACGATTATCTATGCAATTACCATTTATATTAATTGCATTACCACCATCTTCTATCGCTCTTCTACGATATAGAGTGTAACTATCTTTTCCAGTCACAGTTTCTTTAAGTAATTGTCGAGGAAACCTTTTGGTACATTTTCCATTTTTCATGCATTGCGATTTATTATTAAATGCACCGCAAGGACCATGAATCATATTTGAGCTGCGACAACATCTTGTTGGCCTATTGCATCTTGTAGATGTATATAGCTATCTGCTCTGAGTTTCGCTTGATTGTAGCGAATATAATTTAACCTTTCTGTTTAAATTTTAGCATACATATCAACCAAAAGTTGACTATAAAGGGAACGACAATAAATTAAATGATTTATCTCAGATTGACGAATCATTATTTTATAGCTGTAAAAGCTTAACGCAGATATCTTTTTTTTGGTTCGTCCTTTTTTAATAATGGATTTTATTGTGTTATATCCACTGAATAACCATCTTCGCCATAAGGAAATAGCAAAGGGTTCTGTAAGGCATCGTATGATCGATGCACCTCACTTATACGATGTAATTTATAATTATGGCTTTCAATAATAATATTGCGCTTTTCAAATTGCTGACCAACAATAAATATAGCTACTTCGCTTGATAGAGGTGCATTGTAAAGCCCTTTATGTGCACCAGCGGGTGTTTGATCAGCATGTATAATCAATTTATAGTCTTTAGTACTTAATGGTATTTTATTGAGAGCCATTTTTAGATCTTTAACATAACGATTATGATGATGAAACATACATTGAAGATCCTTTACTACGCTTAAATCAACATTTGAAATATTTTTGCAACGTAGTTGAGCTTCCTTTTCATCATCACCAACAAAATAAATTTGAAGAAACTGCATTTCTTCATTTGGCAAAGGTCGGACACTACCAATTAAGTGATACACTTGTCCTTGGACGTTAACAGATACCCAGGGGCTCACTTTTCCATTTTAAAGCATTACAATGTTTGCATATAAAATTCATACTACCAAGTTGAGTAACTTTATCTGACTTGTAAGTTATTTCAAAATCTTAACTTACCCCTATTGATATATTAAAATAAAGTCAAGAAAAACTCACTTCTGCAAATCATTTTAATACACGGGTTCAGGGTATCTTTTGGTCGGGATTTCTCGACTAAAGCCTTCTTACTTGTTTTCAGATTCGCTCATTCTCGTGTTGTGCTGACAGTCGGCAATTCAACACCTGCATCATGAATTGAGCCTGCTGGTCCCAAACCCAAAGAGGCAGCTTAAAACTTGAGCACGCTCACGCATCGCTCTTCATGTTCGGCGCTAGATGACAAATTATTTTTAAATCATCAGCGCCTTCGTTGTTGGCTATTTCGGCTAATTCTCTTATGTAAGCGCGCGCTCTGCAAGTCAGAACAAAGAGCGTAGTATCGCTACCTTCTTCGCACGCACTGAATCAACGCAAAACATATCTAAGAGGCTGCAGTTAAGTGAATTGCATATTGCCTTTAGCATTAATTTAGTGTGTGCGGAGGAGGTAGGGTTATTAAACTTTATGATTGACATGCAAAGCGCGCACATAAGATAGAGAGTGAACGTAAATGAGCAACAACAAAGGCGCATGATCGGAGCGAGATTTCAAATTATCTGATTATCATAAGAGCAACACACGCGCTTATGTGAACGCCCTTTGCTTATTCAAAATTTTATATCAATAATATATCAATAAATGTTAGTGTGTTACGTTTTGTCTAAGTTATATAAGCAGCAAGTAGGCGAATCCACCCCCAAAACATATTCTGGTGTGGGAAATTTTTCTAGACGCACCAAGTTTTGTTATGTTGTTGTTGTTTTTTTAAAATCAGTGACACCAACAAAAAGTAGCAGTGCGGGCCCAACAACAACAACAACAAACGCTTCTTGCAAGTGTACGAACCTTTTTTTTATGACACTTTGCTTGCGGCACTCAAAGGCGTCATTGCCCATTGTTTTGTTTTTGTATTCTCGCTCGCGATCGAGCTCACAGCTTGTGGGACAATCAGGCAACTGTAGTGGAATGGGTAATTGTTGTAATTATTTTATTATCTTAAGAGCAACACGCGCACTTATGTGAACGCCCTATGCTTGTTCGCAATTGCATATCAATAACATATTAATAATGTTAGTTAGTTTTGTCTAAGTTATATAAGCAGCAAGTAGGCAAATCCACCCCCATAACATATTCTGGTGTGGGTAATTTTTCTAGACGCACCAAGTTTTGTTATGTTGTTGTTGTTTTTTTAAAATCAATCACACCAACAAAAAGTAGCAGTGCGGGCCCAACAACAACAACAACAAACGCTTCTTGCAAGTGTACGAACCTTTTTTTTATGACACTTTGCTTGCGGCACTCAAAGGCGTCATTGCCCATTGTTTTGTTTTTGTATTCTCGCTCGCGATCGAGCTCTCAGCTTGTGGGACAATCAGGCGACAGTAGTGGAATGGGTAATTGTTGTAATTATTTTATTATCTTAAGAGCAACACGCGCACTTATGTGAACGCCCTATGCTTGTTCGCAATTGCATATCAATAACATATTAATAATGTTAGTTAGTTTTGTCTAAGTTATATAAGCAGCAAGTAGGCGAATCCACCCCCAAAACATATTCTGGTGTGGGAAATTTTTCTAGACGCACCAAGTTTTGTTATGTTGTTCTTGTTTTTTTTAAAATCAATGACACCAACAAAAAGTAGCAGTGCGGGCCCAACAACAACACTTACAACAACAACAAACGCTACTTGGGTCGTAAATCAATTGTCAAAGGCACACAAATTTGAAAAAAAAGAAAAGAATATGCACTGTGCGAAGTGATACATGTACATAAAATTATGAAAACTATTTTCAAGCGCATTGTTCACTTAATTGTGTATGCACATATTCATTAAGAAGCAGAAATCCGTTTCGTTTTTGCAAGTTTCGAACCTTTTTTTATGACTTTGCTTGTGCGACGCGAAGGCGTCACTGCGCATTTGTTTTGTTTTTGTATTCTCGCTCGCGATCAAACCCTCAGCTTGTGCGACAATCAGGCGACAGTAGTGGAATGGGTACTTGTTGTAATTGTAATTTGTTTTTTAAAATGGGTAAAAAGTGCTCCAAATCGTATGGGAGGTACTTGAAGGAGTTGTCCAAATAAAAATTCCCTTCTTAGTGCTCACTTACTACCTGCATAAAAAATTGTGTGAAAATTTCAGCCTTCTAGCTCTTTTCGTTTAGGCTGTGGCTGATCCATTTTAACGCGGACGAACTCTTTTATATATATAGATTATTGTGTAAACATACATAAATAAAATATAAAATAAAAATATCTACAACTAGTAAGTGGCCCGCTTACTTCGCTGCGCGGATAGTTTATATAAATTTTAGCAATAGAAGAAAGATATAAAATAAATAAATTAGAAAATATTTAACAACAAATTAAAACAAAGTATTTAATATTCTCTTTTCCACGCCACCATTGAGGTAGAGAATCAGGCTCGTTATTTTTTTATTGTGGTTTCCCCAGTAGGCCTTATCCACTTGTTGAATTTAATTTGCAATTATTAACAACTGTTAAGAGCTTCTTTATAAACGACATTGGTTGTTTTTCCGTCAGGTGCTAATACAAATAAACTTTTTGGTGAACTGACTCTTGAGCAGGCTACATAAAATTGGCCATGAGAAAAACAATCGTGTCTTCAGTCTAGTCCGGCTAATTTAAGAGTTTGTCCCTGTGATTTATTAATTGTTAAGGCAAAGCTAACTTTTAAAAGAAATTGCAATCTTTTGAATTGAATTGGCAATTCAGAATCAGAAGGTATTAATGGAATTCTCGGTATAAAAACCGTTTCCCCTATACCATTGCCAGTAAAGACCATTGCTTCGACAACATTCTTATGAAGGACTTTAACTTGCAATCTTGTACCATTGCACAGTTTTGGCGGTTTCAAGTTGCGAATCAACATTACAGGTGAACCAATCTTTAAAGTTAATTTATGTTAAGGCAGGCCAGCCGGATTTATTGAATTAAGAAACTCGACGGGGTAATGAACTGCATCTTCGATTTCAGTCTTGAATCAATAGAGTTATATGTCATTTCTTCACTTTGAAATGATTTTAATAAAACTCGTTTATTTCCAATGCATTTTCATTTCTCGCAGTCAAAACAGCACGTTCTGAAACCCATTCGAGTGATTTTTGAGAGATATTTGTAATATCCGGAAATATTTTTAAAGTTAGCTCTTCAATACTTTTCACAACATGACACAAAGTGGATGGTAAAGTTATTTTGCCATCATGGCTTGGAAATAATCCATTTCCTATTTGAAGAAGCATTTCTGCAAATTCACCAGCTATGCTATCACCTTTTAAGTGCACTCGCATATTCTTCGTTAATGCAATTTTCTGTATTTTGGGCAACAAAATTGAAGACTTTAAGCACGCATTTATTTCATCTGCTCTTGTTCCTCTGGGGATCACTGGAAGAGTTTGTCGAAAATCACCAGCTAAGAGAACAGTTATGCCACCCATTAAGTATTCACTGTCTCGAATGCCTTTCAAAGATCGATCTACAGCTTCAAAAGCACCTTTATGGGCCTTAGTACACTCATGCCAAACAATAAGCTTGCAATCTTTGAGCACAGCAGCAATATTAGATTGCTTTGAAATTGAGCAATGTGGTGTTTCTAAATGAATCAAATTAAATGGAATCTTAAGTGTAGAATGCGCTGTGCGACCACCATTTAGTAAAGTGGCTGCGATACCGGAAGAAGCAACGGCCAATGCAATTTTTTGCTTTGCCGTACCTTTGCCAGTAATAAATTTAAAAGATACGTTTTACCTGTTCCACCAGGTGCATCTAAAAAATAGATTTCTCCCTTTTCTGCTTCAACGCTATGTAGTATCTTTTCGTATACTTGTTTTTGCTCAGCAGTAAGGAGTAGCTCATTATTAACAACAAAATTATCGCAATTTTCATAATTTGTTTCTCTATGATATTCAATATTTGGAACAATTTCCTCGGATCTAATTGGTAGTGGAAGTCCATAATAAGTCAAGTTGTGACCACCAATAGACAGTACAATATCTTCAATGTAAATAAGACATTTATTCAATACATTATTCACAATACTTTCATCAATATTTCTGTCTTGTGAAAAATGAAAGGCTCTTAAAATATCTTCTGAGAAACTCTCTTTATAAGTATTCCAAAGTTTAAGAGCATCTGAAATTTGACAAAATACTAACATTATTGCAAAAAGTTCTCTCAGTTTTGTAGGATTTTGACGCCAATTGAAATGATGCGTATGCTATACCATTAACGGTTTTTAAATTTTAAAATGAAGTTGGGCCCCTTACAAAATGTAATAAAAGTCTTAAATAAAAACATTCTGTATTATTGGGATGAATAGTGTAAACTCTTCCCAAAGCTGAATCTCTTTTAACTCCAGGAAAATTTGGCACATCATGCCCTCGTTTTCTTCTTTGAAATTCTTTATTGTTCCATGTAAAATACGATGGAACTTCACAATATAGAAGCGTTCTTGCAAACTCATCACGTGTGCATAGCTCAAAGAAGGCTAGCAAAGTGGTTTTGGGTGTAGTGCTTAATCTGTCAAGTAATTGTTGCGGATTGTTGGGGTTAAAATATATCCGTTGACCATTTTCTAAATGAACAGCTAAGTGTGTAATAGCCGGAAAACGTTCATGTATGGGAAATGCAAGGATTCTCCATACCGCTTCTGAGCTACTTATATAACGGCCACTTTCGTACATATTAATTTCATTACGTTGGTCTTCAAGAGTAAATGATGCTTGATCACTGCCCTTGTTAACATATTTACAAATGTATTTAATAGACTTTACAGAACTACATTACTCAACATTTATGTGAGCTTCAAATGTTCTCAATAGTACACAGTTATAAGGCACAACCCAACGATTATCTATGCAATTACCATTTATATTAATTGCATTACCACCATCTTCTATCGCTCTTTTACGATATAGAGGGTAACTATCTTTTCCAGTCACAGTTTCTTTAAGTAATTGTCGAGGAAACCTTTTGGTACATTTTCCATTTTTCATGCATGGCGATTTATTATTAAATGCACCGCAAGGACCATGAATCATATTTGACTTAACAATGTTAAATAACAAAGGATCCTCATCTGCGTTTGGTATTTCGGCACAGATAATTTGATCAATTTTATTTGGTCTTATTTTATTTTCTAACCAAAGTAGAATATGTATATGTGGAAACCCCGCTTTTGCCATTCCACAGAGTACATGAAACATTGCACGCTTCCAAACAAAGAACCTTTATCAATAGTGACATTAAAGCTTAAACTTTTAAATGAAAAACTCGAGCTATAATATCGTGACGATCATGCGGTTTTTGACCCGGTAATAAAACACTTTTGATGTCATTCCATTGTGGATTGCATGTGAATGTTATGAAAAGATCTGGTCGCCCATAATGGCGAACATATGTCATAGCATCTTGAGTCTTTTCATGCATATATCGTGCAGAGCTTGTAAAAGAAGATGGTAAAATTACCATCTGACCAAGTTGAGCTGCGACAACATCTTGTTGCCCTATTGCATCTTGTAGATGTATATAGCTATCTGCTCTGAGTTTCGCTTGATTGTAGCGAATATAATTTAACATTTCTGTTTCAATTTTAGCATACATATCAACCAAAAACTGACTAAAAAGGGAACGACAATAAATTAAATGATTTATCTCAGATTGACGAATCATTATTTTATAGCTGTAAAAGCTTAACGCAGATATCTTTTTTTTTTGATTCCTCTTTTTTTAATAATGAATTCCATTCTTGTATATCCACTGAATAGCCATCTTCGCCATAAGGAAATAGCAAAGGGTTGAAATCGTATGATCGATGCACCTCACTTATGCGATGTAATTTATATTTATGGCTTTCAATAATAATATTGCGCTTTTCAAATTGCTGACCAACAATAACTTCTACTACAATAACTGCTACTTCGCTTGATAGAGGTGCATTGTAAAGCCCTTTATGTGCACCAGCGGGTGTTCGATCAGCATGTATAACCAATTTATAGTCTTTGGTACTTGCTTGTATTTTATTGAGAGCCATTTTTAGATCTTTTACATAACGATTATGATGATGAAACATACATTGAAGATCCTTTACTACGCTTAAATCAACATTTGAAATATTTTTGCAACGTAGTTGAGCTTCCTTTTCATCATCACCAACAAAATAAATTTGAAGAAACTGCATTTCTTCATTTGGCAAAGGTCGGACACTACCAATTAAGTGATACACTTGTTCTTGGACTTTAAAGGTTGACCAACTTTCATTTATAATTTTTGTACTTCCAAAAGAAGTCATTTGAAAGCAGCTGTTATACTTTCTTATACGATCAATGAAATGATCATGCTTTGGATGTCCACCAATTATTAAGCTTTTAAGTGGATCAGGCAGACTTTTATTTTATGAAAGTTTAACTTTTCCTGCCTGGCAACAGATACCCAAAGGCTCATTTTTCCATTTTAAAAAATAAAATTTTTTTTTTTAAATTTTTAATTTACCTTTTTAATTATTTTTTTTTTTTTAAAAATTTTTTTAAAAATTATATTTTAGGCAAGACGGGTTTTTAACCCTTCATGCCAAAAAACCCTTTTTTTTTGTTGTTTTGTTTTTTTTAGCTTGTTTGTTTTCTTTCATTTTTTTTTTTTTTTGGGTTATTATCCCTGAGATTTTTTCTTTGTTTTTTTAAATTTTAAAAAATTTTGGTTATTTTTTTTAATTTTAATTTTTTAAATTTTTATTTTCCGGGTTTTCTTAACCGGTTTGGACGAAATTTTCAGAAAAGTTCTATCGTTACCCATTCTTTCAACCCTAATTTTTGCATTTTCCAAATTCGATATTTTTTTGTTATCGATCACATGTGTATATCGGAAACCAGAATAGTTATCGATAATTTGAAGCAAACTTGTTCTGCTCATGGTATAGGAGAACTTGTATTCAAAATCTGAAGTCTCTAGCTCTTGTAGTCTCTGAGATCAACGCGTTCATACAGACGGACAGGCGGTCAGACGGACGGACAGACGGACATGGCTGTATCGACTCGGCTGTTGATGCTGATCAAGAATATATATACTTTATAGGGTCGGAGATGCTTCTTTCTGCCTGTTACATACTTTTGCACAAATCAATTATGCCCTTTTTTACCCATTTTATGGGTTCAGGGTATAAAAATAATGTAATATTTTAGGCATGCCTTCAAAACAAAGTTTTCTTATATTTTGTAGCCACAGATAACAGAGAGAAGAACAGAGAAGAAGAAATATAACTGTAAATGGTACTCACTGCAAGCAGCATGCACAGCTGAGCGAATATATGCTGCAACACAAAGAGCGGCTTAAAGCTTGATCAGCGCGCGCGTCTCTCTTATGACTGCCGCTAGATATAACATAATTTGAATGCAATCATGCATCTTTGTTGTTGCCCATTTAAACTCACTCTTTTGTTTATGCGCGCTTTGCATGTCAAACATAAATCTTAATCTCCCTATCTCCTCCGCACTCACTAAGCTAAGCTAACCATAACTAAGAGGCTGCAGTTAAGGGAATTGCATTGCCTAATTTACACCACCCATACATAGCTCTTAAGTGCAAGCGTTGTATGTATGAGCTCGGGATCTGCTGCTTAGAGGAATAACTGTAATGCTCTTTCCAACATTATGTTTTTACATACAATGGTAAGGGAATTGGTTATGCATTTTAGTTCATATTTAATGTGAACAAAGAAAGTTACTTTTCGTTTCAGTGAATTTTTAATATTGTTTATATTAAGGATAAGAATAATAACAACGAAAGTTTCTGTTTGGATCAGTGAGTTTGTTAATATTCTGATTTTCGTATTATATATATGTACATTCATTTCAAATACGTATGTGTATATACGTTCATTTAAAATTTGTATATAATGATAAGTTATAAAAAATATTTAATTGCTATGATTTAAATATTTAAATAACGATCAACGTATTTAAATTTCTTTTGTTGTTTTTTAAACACAAAAAGTTAAGTTGATTTTCGATTTAATAATTGAAGCAACATTATTTATAGTTGTCTTCTATTTTGCGTATTATATAATAGTTATATAGACGCTGCTTTAGTGCATTTAAAAATCAAATAAAACTAAGCAGTCTGAATATTCTATTAAATTAATATAAGTTGTTATATTCAATTTTATTGAATTCTATACTTTGTATAGACGCTGTGAAGTCAATTTTTGACTTATTTTGAAGTATTTATAATACTTACTTTAAATTAAGTTGTTAATTTGTTTTGTTGTTTTTTTTTAAACAAAATTAATAAGTCGATTTTAGACTTAATAATTGAAGCAACATTCTATATAGTTGTCTTCTATTTTGGATATTATATAATAGTTATATAGACGCTGCTTTAGTGCATTTAAAAATCAAATAAAACTAAGCAGTCTGAATATTCTATTAAATTAATATAAGTTGTTATATTCAATTTTATTGAATTCTATACTTTGTATAGACGCTGTGAAGTCAATTTTTGACTTATTTTGAAGTATTTATTTATTTATAATACTTACTTTAAAATAAGTTGTTAATTTGTTTTGTTGTTTTTTTTCAACAAAATTAATAAGTCGATTTTAGACTTAATAATTGAAGCAACATTATATATAGTTGTCTTCTATTTTGCATATTATATAATAGTTATATAGACGCTGCTTTAGTGCATTTAAAAATCAAATAAAACTAAGCAGTCTGAATATTCTATTAAATTAATATAAGTTGGTATATTCAATTTTATTGAATTCTATACTTACGTATAGACACTGTAACGTTGTAACAATCGTTTTACAGTGAAGTCAATTGACTCACAGCCAAATTAAAATATGTCTATTGAAGCTTTAGATATTAGTGGTGTTTTGGTGCCGCATTCAGTTGTTGCCATAATTGGTGATGGAGCCTGTCTTTTTAGATCTATTTCCTACCTTTTATTTGGTAGGCAAGGCTTCCATGGCACCATACGCCAAAATATTGTAGCCCATGTTGTAATCAACTGGCAAACTTTTGCTTGCTTCAGCATAAACTTAAATGGAGAGTGTTATAGCTCTTCTGAACAATATGAGTGCGCTATGTCATACTCATATACTTATGGTACTGCATGTGAGCTTCAAGCAGCAGCAGAAATTTTTGCTGTAAATTTCCAAGTTTTTCAGAATGGAAATTTATTACAATCATTCGGAAATAATATGCATCCTAAAAAAAGATTGCGTTTTACCGGTCCATTAATGAATGGACATTTTGATGTTTATATTCCTTTAGAGGAAGTATTAACTCAAGATTTTGATACGTCAAGTGAATGTATAACTGAAAATGTTAAAAATCCTGTTAAAAGACGTAGTCGGTTCACCGGCAATGCAAGAAAAAAGGTAAAAAAACGTTCATTAGAAAAAAATAGTGATATCAATAGGGGTAAGCGCATAGAAGCATCAAAAAGATATCGTGTTAATAATCCTGATGTTATTAAAGTTGTAGTGAGAAGACATCAGGCTAATAATCCTGATGCACGTCAAGAAAGGCGTTTGCGTGCATGGAGTGTTAAAGCCATGTCTGGCTTAAACTATGATTTTGAAATAGCTTACAAGTCAGATAAAATTACTCAACTTGGTAGTTTGAATTTGATAAGCAAACAATGTAATGCTTTAAAATGGAAAAATGAGCCTTTGGGTATCTGTTGCCAGGCAGGAAAAGTTAAACTTTCACAAAATGAAAGTTTGCCTGATCCACTTAAAAGCTTAATAATTGGTGGACATCCCAAGCATGATCATTTCATTGATCGTATAAGAAAGTATAACAGCTGCTTTCAAATGACTTCTTTTGGAAGTACAAAAATTATAAATGAAAGTTGGTCAACCTTTAAAGTCCAAGGACAAGTGTATCACTTAATTGGTAGTGTCCGACCTTTGCCAAATGAAGAAATGCAGTTTCTTCAAATTTATTTTGTTGGTGATGATGAAAAGGAAGCTCAACTACTTTGCAAAAATATTTCAAATGTTGATTTAAGCGTAGTAAAGGATCTTCAATGTATGTTTCATCATCATAATCGTTATGTTAAAGATCTAAAAATGGCTCTCAATAAAATACCAACAAGTACTAAAGACTATAAATTGATTATACATGCTGATCGAACACCCGCTGGTGCTCACAAAGAGCTTTACAATGCACCTCAATCAAGCGAAGTAGCTATAGTTACTGTTGGTCAGCAATTTGAAAAGCGCGATATTATTATTCAAAGCCATAATAATAAATTACATCGTATAAGTGAGGTGCATCGATCATACGATGCCTTACAGTACCCTTTGCTATTTCCTTATGGCGAAGATGGCTATTCAGTGGATATACCACAATGGAATCCATTATTAAAAAAAGAGGAACCAAAAAAAAGATATCTGCGTTAAGCTTTTACAGCTATAAAATAATGATTCGTCAATCTGAGATAAATCATTTAATTTATTGTCGTTCCCTTTTTAGTCAGTTTTTGGTTGATATGTATGATAAATTGAAACAGAAAGGTTAAATTATATTCGCTACAATCAAGCGAAACTCAGAGCAGATAGCTATATACATACATCTACAAGATGCAATAGGCCAACAAGATGTTGTCGCAGCTCAACTTGGTCAAATGGTAATTTTACCGTCTTCTTTTACAAGCTCTGCACGATATATGCATGAAAAGACTCAAGATGCTATGACATATGTTCGCCATTATGAACGACCAGATCTTTGCATAACATTCACATGCAATCCACAATGGAATGACATCAAAAGTGTTTTATTACCGGGTCAAAAACCGCATGATCGTCACGATATTATAGCTCGAGTTTTTCATTTAAAAGTTAAAGCTTTAATGTCACTATTGACAAAAGGTTCTTTGTTTGGAAGCGTGCAATGTTTCATGTACTCTGTGGAATGGCAAAAGCGGGGTTTACCACATATAAATATTCTACTTTGGTTAGAAAATAAAATAAGACCAGATTAAATCGATAAAATTATCTGTGCCGAAATACCAAACGCAGATGAGGATCCTTTGTTATTTAACATTTTTAAGTCAAATATGATTCATGGTCCTTGCGGTGCATTTAATAATAAATCGCCATGCATGAAAAATGGAAAATGTACCAAAAGGTTTCCTCGACAATTACTTAAAGAAACTGTGACTGGGAAAGATAGTTACCCTCTATATCGTAGAAGAGCGATAGAAGATGGTGCTAATGCAATTAATATAAATGGTAATTGCATAGATAATCTTTGGGTTATGCCTTACAACTGTGTTCTTTTGAGAACATTTGAAGCTCACATAAATGTTGAGAATTGTAGTTCTGTAAAGTCTATTAAATACATTTATAAATATGTTAACAAGGGCAGTGATCAAGCATCATTTACTCTTGAAGACCAACGTAATGAAATTAATATGTACGAAAGTGGCCGTTATATAAGTAGCTCAGAAGCGTTATGGAGAATCCTTGCATTTCCCATACATGAACGTTTTCCGGCTATTACACACTTAGCTGTTCATTTAGAAAATGGTCAACGGATATATTTTAACCCCAATAATCCGCAACAATTACTTGACAGGTTAAGCACTACACCCAAAACCACTTTGCTAGCCTTCTTTGAGCTATGCACACGTGATGAGTTTGCAAGAACGCTTCTATATTGTGAAGTTCCATCGTATTTTAAATGGAACAATAAAGAATTTCAAAGAAGAAAACGAGGGCATGATGTGCCAAATTTTCCTGAAGTTAAAAGAGATTCAAATTTAAAGGTATAGCATACGTATCATTTCAATTGGTGTGTAAAGCTCTAGGATTACTAGAAGATGATAAGCACTGGGATTCAACTATAGCCGAAGCTGTCATATGTCAAAATCCTACAAAACAGAGAGAACTTTTTGCAATAATGTTAGTATTTTGTCAAATTTCAGATGCTCTTAAACTTTGGAATACTTATAAAGACAGTTTCTCAGAAGATATTTTAAGAGCCTTTCATTTTTCACAAGACAGAAATATTGATGAAAGTATTGTGAATAATGTATTAAATAAATGTCTTATTTACATTGAAGATATTATACTGTCTATTGGCGGTCAAAACTTGACTTATTATGGACT
This sequence comes from Scaptomyza montana, assembly GCA_018904305.1. NCBI lineage: Eukaryota > Metazoa > Arthropoda > Insecta > Diptera > Drosophilidae > Scaptomyza > Scaptomyza montana. Next base: position 952,994 of record JAEIGR010000057.1, on the reverse strand, counting down.
TCCACTACCAATTAGATCCGAGGAAATTGTTCCAAATATTGAATATCATAGAGAAACAAATTATGAAAATTGCGATAACTTTGTTGTTAATAATGAGCTACTCCTTACTGCTGAGCAAAAACAAGTATACGAAAAGATACTTTATAGCGTTGAAGCAGAAAAAGGAGAAATCTATTTTTTAGATGCACCTGGTGGAACAGGTAAAACGTATCTTTTAAATTTATTATTGGCAAAGGTACGGCAAAGTAAAAAAATTGCATTGGCCGTTGCTTCTTCCGGTATCGCAGCCACTTTACTAAATGGTGGTCGCACAGCGCATTCTACACTTAAGATTCCATTTAATTTGATTCATTTAGAAACACCACATTGCTCAATTTCAAAGCAATCTAATATTGCTGCTGTGCTCAAAGATTGCAAGCTTATTGTTTGGGATGAGTGTACTATGGCTCATAAAGGTGCTTTTGAAGCTGTAGATCGATCTTTGAAAGACATTCGAGATAGTGAATACTTAATGGGTGGCATAACTGTTCTCTTAGCTGGTGATTTTCGACAAACTCTTCCAGTGATCCCCAGGGGAAAAAGAGCAGATGAAATAAATGCGTGCTTAAAGTCTTCAATTTTGTTGCCCAAAATACAGAAAATTGCATTAACGAAGAATATGCGAGTGCACTTAAAAGGTGATAGCATAGCTGGTGAATTTGCAGAAATGCTTCTTCAAATAGGAAATGGATTATTTCCAACCCATGATGGCAAAATAACTTTACCATCCACTTTGTGTCATGTTGTGAAAAGTATTGAAGAGCTAACTCTAAAAATATTTCCGGATATTACAAATATCTCTCAAAAATCACTCGAATGGTTTTCAGAACGTGCTATTTTGACTGCGAGAAATGACAATGCATTGGACATAAACGAGTTTTTATTAAAATCATTTCAAAGTGAAGAAATGCCATATAACTCTATTGATTCTGTGACTGAAACCGAAGATGCAGTTCATTACCCCGTCGAGTTTCTTAATTCATTAAATCCGGCTGGCCTGCCTCAACATAAATTAACTTTAAAGATTGGTTCACCTGTAATGTTGATTCGCAACTTGAAGCCGCCAAAACTGTGCAATGGTACAAGATTGCAAGTTAAAGTCCTTCATAAGAATGTTGTCGAAGCAATTATCTTTACTGGCAATGGTATAGGGGAAACGGTTTTTATACCGAGAATTCCATTAATGCCTTCTGATTCTGAACTAACAATTCAATTTAAAAGATTGCAATTTCCTTTAAAAGTTTGCTTTGCCATAACAATTAATAAATCAGGGACAAACTCTTAAATTAGCCGGACTAGAGTGAAGACACGATTGTTTTTCTCATGGCCAATTTTATGTAGCCTGTTCAAGAGTCAGCTCACCAAAAAGTTTATTTGTTAAGCACCTGACGGAAAAACAACCAATGTCGTTTATCAAGAAGCTCTTAACAGTTGTTAATAATTGCAAATTAAATTCAACAAGTGGATAAGGCCTACTGGAGAAACCACAATAAAAAATTACGCACCTGATTCTCTACCTCAATGGTGGCGTGGAAAAGAGAATATTAAATACTTTGCTTTAATTTGTTGTTAAATATTTTCTAATTTATTTATTTTAAATCTATCTTTTATTGCTAAAATAACATAAACTATTTGCGCAGCGAAGTAAGCGGGGCACTTACTATGTCGTATAAACGGAAATGTAGGATTTCATCAGATGTGCAGGGGCTTCAACACACGGTTATTTTCAAACGTTATAATTGCTTGCATTCGAAAATCGAGCGCGCAGCGCGAGGGGGGTTGGCGAGCGAAGCGAGCAGGGGGGGGACCCCCTAGTTGTTTATAAACACATTGATATAATATACTAGATATAAGAAACATGTGTTGTCTTTATTATTAACATAATATTACATAAAATGTTAACATATATTTTTTAATGGAATAAAAAAGAACATGTGGCAACAATGGTTGGCAAGAAGAAAGACGAAGAAGAGACAATGCACTTAAGCAACGTATGGCTATAGACGTTGATGCATAATGCATAAGCATGCATTTCGTTAATTTTTGCAGCGGCTCTGCATGCACGAATGCATCGTTTGGTTGGGCCTTTATTTGGAAAATATTTTTAAAAAAATTGTTAAATCTTCATTTTATTGTTTAAGCACATCGATATAACACACTAGATCTATAAAAAATGTGTTATCTTTATTTTTAACATAATATTACATTAAATGTTAACATTTATTTTAAATGGAATAAAAAAAGAACATATGGCGACAATGTACCACTGCCACTGTCATTTGGTTTGCTTGCATTGTTTCTCTTTAGTGGTTGTATTCGCATAAAAACGGAAAAAAAGTTTTTGAAAGACTTATAGCGTCTGTGCAACCGCATCCTGTTTTGTTCGATAAAACGAACAACAATTATTTCAATATTTTGGTGAGACAAAAAGGTGTGGAATAGGATTTCTGCAGAATGCAAAAAAACAGGTGCGTTTTTATGAAACGTTAGGCAACAGATCTTCAATATTAATGGATTTTCTTTTTATATTAATAGAATGTGAATGCAAGCATCGTTGAAAGTTGTTGCGGGAGCGATACGGTAAAGAGCTAAAGAAAATTGATGAGGATGAAGATGATAATTTCAGCCGCAGAAGCAAACGCTGCAAAGAAGACACTGGTTTGCAAGAAATTAGGGAAGCTTCAAAGAGCTTGCAAGTCGCTGCAGCAAAATTGATTACGCCAGTGCCAGCAAAAAGCCCTCATAGGTTTAGGTTTAGGTTAGAGCTGTAGTGAGAGGTTCGAAGAACCCTCTACTCACATAGTCTATGTATTGGCCCGTTGTGGTGCCGCGTGTTGGACTTTATCAAAAAACCATCTACCCAGACACAAAGTATGTCACACCACTTTCGAGGGCGTGGTCCCAGCCCGAGGCTTGAATAAAAGACAGGTTACTTTTTGGGTTAATATCCGCCAGTTGAGTGAGGTCCGATAAAAAGAAAAAACTAAGATACCGATTTCTATTTTTGCAGAGTGCTGGACAGTCGCAGAAAAGGTGGGAAACTGTTTCCTCCGCCTCCTCGTCCCGACAGCTTCTGCAGAAATCGTTGGAAGGGGCTAGAAGTCTCGCTGCGTGAGTCCCCACTTGCCCGTAATGGCTCTAATTAAGGAAGCACAGCTTAATCTGCTTAGGAGGATCAGGCCTGAGGACCGCTTCTTGCAGCGCGTTGGCCAGGTTCGCCTAGCAATCCTGCCTGTGGTGATGGTAAGCTGCCATCTCTTGTTAGCTTTGAGTTCAAAGTGCGATCGAACTCTAAACTTATGGGAATACCCAAGCCCACCTTATCTGCGAGGAGAGGCATGGTAGTACCATGCCTTGCCAGTTCGTCTGCTTTACAGTTGCCTTACAGCTTAGAGCCATCGGTGTAAAGTTTTACAAAATCGGTCGGCCCTGGCGTGCCTGAGGACCAATCCTCCCTTGGGGAGATTAGTGTATGGAAAGGGGTTTTAGGGAATTCCGGAGGACAACAATAGTCCGTGTTTGAGAAGATAATCAAGTTACCCACTAAAATATTGGAGTGTCCGAACTTCTGTTCGGAACACTGCTTGGTTTCCCTCATGCGTAGGGCAGAGAGAGTTGCTAATAATTTCTCCATTTGGTCTATTGGTAGGAGATTTAGTATATTGTCAAGAGACTCAGTTGGGGTCGATCTGAGGGCTCCTGTTTTGGTCAGTCCAGCGGCACGCTGTACTTTACCAAGCTTAAAGACAGATGTCTTCATAGACAGAGTTGGCCACCATACTGACACTCCATACAGTAGAATGGGCCGAACGATGGCTGTGTACAGCCACAGCATGATGTAGGGGTGCCATACCCCATTTCAGTCCAATGGACTTCTTGCATGTGTATAGTGCGACTGAGGCCTTCTTAGCTCGTTCTTCTGTGCTAAGATTCCAGTCTAGTTTATTATCGAGAGTGAGCCCTTAGTATTTGGCGGATTTACTGAAGGTAAGTTCCACCCCATTCAGGGTTGTTGGTCTCAGGGGAGGGATCTTATACTTCTTAGTGAAGAGGAATAAATCAGTTTTAGCCGAGTTTAGTCCAAGTTTCTTTGATGTAGCCCATGAGGACAGGGTTCGAAGTGCAGTGGTCATAAGCTCGCTCAAACTTTGGGGAAATTCACCCGAGAAGGCTATGGCAACGTCGTCCGCATAAGCGGACAGCCCCCTCCCTCTATGGAGCGCAGCAAGCTGTTAGCAGCCACATTCCAGGGGAGAGGGGAGAGAACACCTCCTTGCGGGGTACCTCTATTAACTGATCTGGAAATGGTCGCAGACACAAGGGTGGCCCTGACCATCCTGCATTTGAGCAGCTGGTCAATCAGATACACAATCCGGTGCCCCACTCCCAGCTCCGACAATACCTCGGTAATCGCTCCCGGTGCGGCGTTATTGAAAGCGCCCTCGATGTCTTGAAAGGCTATAAGGCAGTACTTCTTGTAGTGTTCTGCCGTTTCCACTGTAGTAATGACAGCATGAAGCGCTGTCTCAGTAGATTTTCCTTTTTGATAAGCATGTTGTGCTTGGGAGAAGTGATCAGTCTTGATCGAGTCTCTGATATGTAGGCCCAGTACCCTTTCTAGTGTCTTGAGTAGAAAGGACGTTAGGCTAATGTGACGAAAGTCTTTTGGGGTCGTGTGTGAGGCTTAGGGATAAAAACAACTTTGGATTGGAGCCATAGCTTGGGGATCAAACTTGTCGTTAAGATATCTAAGAAGATTTTCTGGAGCCAGTTTATGGCAGTATTTATTTATTTATTTATTTACTAGTAAGTGGCCCGCGTACTTCGCTGCGCGGATAGTTTATAAGTTTTAGCAATATAAAATAGATACAAAATAAATAAATTCGAAAATATTTCACAAAATATTAGTAAGTATTTAATATTCTCTTTTCCACGCCACCATTGAGGTAGAGAATATTGTGGTTTCCCCAGTAGGCCTTATCCACTTATTGAATTTAATTTGCAATTATTAACAACTGTTAAGAGCTTCTTTATAAACGACATTGGTTGTTTTTCCGTCAGGTGCTTAACAAATAAACTTTTTGGTGAGCTGACTCTTGAGCAGGCTACATAAAATTGGCCATGAGAAAAACAATCGTGTGTTAAGTCTTAAATCAAATAAAACTAAGCAGTCTGAATATTCTATTAAAAGTATAAGTTGGTATATTAAATTTTATTGAATTTTATACATATGACTAGTAAGTGGCCCGTTTACTTCGCTGCGCGGATAGTTTATATAAATTTTAGCAATAGAAGATAGATACAAAATAAATAAATTAGAAAATATTTCACAAATTATTAAAGCACAGTATTTAATATTCTCTTTTCCACGCCACCATTGAGGTAGAGAATCAGGCGCGTCATTTTTTATTGTGGTTTCCCCAGTAGGCCTTATCCACTTATTGAATTTAATTTGCAATTATAAACAACTGTTAAGAGCTTTTTATAAACGACATTGGTTGTTTTTCCGTCAGGTGCTAATACAAATAAACTTTTTGGTGAACTGACTCTTGAGCAGGCTACATAAAATTGGCCACGAGAAAAACAATCGTGTCTTAAGTCTAGTCCGGCTAATTTAAGAGTTTGTCCCTGTGATTTATAAATTGTTAAGGCAAAGCAAACTTTTAAAGGAAATTGCAATCTTTTAAATTGAATTGGCAATTCAGAATCAGAAGGTATTAATGGAATTCTCGGTATGAAAACCGTTTACCGTATACCATTGCCAGTAAAGATAATTGCTTCGACAACATGCTTATGAAGGACTTTAACTTGCAATCTTGTACCATTGCACAGTTTTGGCGGTTTCAAGTTGCGAATCAACATTATAGGTGAACCAATCTTTAAAGTTAATTTATGTTGAGGCAGGCCAGCCGGATTTAACTCGACGGGGTAATGAACTGCATCTTCGATTTCAGTCACAGAATCAATAGAGTTATATGTCATTTCTTCACTTTGAAATGATTTTAATAAAAACTCGTTTATTTCCAATATTTCAAAATAGCACGTTCTGAAAACCATTCGAGTGATTTTTGAGAGATATTTGTAATATCCGAAAATATTTTTGGAGTTAGCTCTTCAATACTTTTCACAACATGACACAAAATTGATGGTAAAGTTATTTTGCCATCATGGGTTGGAACTAATCCATTTCCTATTTGAAGAAGCATTTCTGCAAATTCACCAGCTATGCTATCACCTTTTAAGTGCACTCGCATATTCTTCGTTAATGCAATTTTCTGTATTTTGGGCCACAAAATTGAAGACTTTAAGCACGCATTTATTTCATCTGCTCTTGTTCCTCTGGGGAAGAGTTTGTCGAAAATCACCAGCTAAGAGAAAAGTTATGCCACCCATTAAGTATTCACTATCTCGAATGTCTTTCAAAGATCGATCTACAGCTTCAAAAGCACCATTATGGCTCATAGTACACTCATCCCAAACAATAAGATTGCAATCATTGAGCACAGCAGCAATATTAGATTGCTTTGAAATTGATCAATGTGGTGTTTCTAAATGAATCACATTAAATGGAATCTTAAGTGTAGAATGCGATGTGCGACCACCATTAAGTAAAGTGGCTGCGATACCGGAAGAAGCAACGGCCAATGCAATTTTTTTACTTTGCCGTACCTTTGCCAATAATAAATTTAAAAGATACGTTTTACCTGTTCCACCAGGTGCATCTAAAAAATAGATTTCTCCCTTTTCTGCTTCAACGCTATGTAGTATCTTTTCGTATACTTGTTTTTGCTCAGCAGTAAGGAGTAGCTCATTATTAACAACAAAATTATCGCAATTTTCATAATTTGATTCTCTATGATATTCAATATTTGGAACAATTTCCTCGGATATAATTGGTAGTGGAAGTCCATAATAAGTCAAGTTTTGACCACCAATAGACAGTACTATCTTCAATGTATATAAGACATTTATTAAATACATTATTCACAATACTTTCATCAATATTTCTGTCTTGTGAAAAATGAAAGGCTCTTAAAATATCTTCTGCGAAACTCTCTTTATACGTTCACTTTCTATTTTATGTGCGCGCTTTGCATGTCAATCATAAAGTTTAATAACCCTACCTCCTCCGCTTACACTTAATTAAAGCTAAAGGCAATATGCAATTCACTTAACTGCAGCCTCTTAGATATGTTTTGCGTTGATTCAGTGCGTGCTCTTTGTTTGACTAGCAGAGCGCGCGCATACATAAGAGAGTTAGCCGAAATAGCCAACAACGAGGGCGCATGATCGGAGCGAGATTTAAAAATAATTTGTCATCTAGCGCCGAACATGAAGAGCGATGCGTGAGCGTGTTCAAGTTTTAAGCTGCCTCTTTGGGTTTGGGACCAGCAGCGCTCAATTCATGATGCAGGTGTTGAATTGCCGACTGTCAGCACAACACGAGAATGAGCGAATCTGAAAACAAGTAAGAAGGCTTTAGTCGAGAAATCCCGACTAAAAGATACCCTGAACCCGTGTATTTAAATGACTTGCAGAAGTGATTTTTTCTTGACTTCATCTATATATATAAAAGAGTTTGTCCTGATGAGAATGGAAGAGCCACAGCCTAAGCGAAAAGAGCTAGAAGGCTGAAATTTTCACACAATTTTCCATGGAGGTAGGACAACTCCTTCAAGTACCTCCCATACGATTTGGAGCACTTTTTACCCATTTTAAAAAACAAATTACAATTACAACAAGTACCCATTCCACTACTGTCACCTGATTGTCGCACAAGCTGAGAGTTTGATCGCGAGCGAGAATACAAAAACAAAACAAATGCTCAGTGACGCCTTCGCGTCGCACAAGCAAAGTCATAAAAAAAGGTTCGTACACTTGCAAAAAAGTAACGGATTTCCGCTTATTAATGAATAAGTGCATACACAATTAAGTGAACAATGCGCTTGAAAATAATTTTCATAATTGTATGTACATGTATCACTTCGCACAGTGCACATTTTTTTTTTTCAAATTTGTGTGCCTTTGACAATTGATTTACGACCCAAGTAGCGTTTGTTGTTGTTGTAAGCGTGTTGTTGGGCCCGCACTGCTACTTTTTGTTGGTGTCATTGATTTAAAAAAAAAACAAGTGGAAACGTTGCAGTCGGACGCAACCGACTGCGGCATACTCGATACCAGTATTAAAACCGGTAAAAAAAAGGCCTGATTGCGGAGGGGTACGGATGCGGCAGGGGTGTACGCTGCCTTAAAGATTTTCCGATGCAGATGGAGATGCCACAAGCTATCTTCCTTACAAATTTGGTGACTCTAGCTCATAGTTTGTAAAAGGTGGGGAAAGGGGGGCTGGGGGCGGTATGGGTGGGCGTGGCATCCAAATTTTTGATGCAGATCTTTGTGGAATGTCAATTGCTATCTTCATACCAAATTTGGTGACCCTAGCTCAAAGTTTGTAACAAGTGGGGAAAGGGGGCTGGGGGTGGTATGGGTGGGCGTGGCATCCAAATTTTTGATGCAGATCTTTGTGGAATGTCAATTGTTATATTCATACCAAATTTGGTGACTATAGCTCATAGTTTGTAAAAGGTGGGGAAAGGGGGGCTGGGGGCGGTATGGGTGGGCGTGGCATCCAAACTTTTGATGCAGATCTTTGTGGAATGTCAATTGCTATCTTCATACCAAATTTGGTGACCCTAGCTCAAAGTTTGTAACAAGTGGGGAAAGGGGGGTAGGGGGCAGTATGGGTGGGCGTGGCATCCAAATTTTTGATGCAGATCTTTGTGGAATGTCAATTGTCATATTCATACCAAATTTGGTGACTCTAGCTCAAAGTTTGTAAAATGTGGGGAAAGGGGGGCTGGGGGCGGTATGGGTGGGCGTGGCATCTCAATTTGTGATGCAGATCTTTGTGGAATGTCAGTTGCTATATTCATACCAAATTTGGTGACTCTAGCTAAAAGTTTGTAAAAAGTGGGGAAAGGGGGGCGAAATGGGTGGGCGTGGCTCCAAAACTTTGATGCAGATTTTTGGGGGTCGTTGCCAGCTATCTTCCTAACAAATTTGGAGGTTCTAGCTCCACAACTCTGGAAGATACACGCATTCCTGTTTTTGACGAAGCGTTGGGGTGGATGGGGGCGGCTAGGGCAGTATTGGTGGGCGTGGCATCCAAACTTTTGATGCAGTTTTTTGGGGGTCATCATCACCTATCTTGGCACCAAATTTGGTGGCTCTAGCTCTAAAACTGAGGGAGATACAGCCATTTGTGATTTCAAAATGCTGGGGGCCTGGGGGCGGAATGGGTAGGCGTGGCTCCAAAACTTTTATGCAGTTTTTGGGGGTCGTTACCAGCTATCTTCCTACCAAATTTGGAGGTTCTAGCTCCACAACTCTGGAAGATACACGCATTCCCGTTTTTGACGAAGCGTTGGGGTGGATGGGGGCGGCTAGGGCAGTATCGGTGGGCGTGGTATCCAAACTTTTGATGCATTTTTGGGGGTCATCATCACCTATCTTGGCACCAAATTTGGTGGGTCTAGCTCAAAAACTGAGGGAGATATGGGCTTTTTTGACTTTAAAATGCGGGGGGTTGGGGGCGGAATGGGGGGCGTGGCTCCAAAATTTTTGATGCAGTTTTTTGGGGGTTGCTAATAGCTATCTCCTTACCAAATTTGGTAGTTCTAGCTGTAAGGATGTGCGAAATATGTGGATTTATCGGTTTTGAGTTATCGAATTTATCGATTTGCCAGCCCCCCAGTTATCGTAGAACCCCCATCTTGACACTTTAATTTACTATCCCATAGATAAAGAGAATTGGAAAGTTTCAAGTCTCTAGCTTGAAGGGTGTGGAAAAAAGTTGCGAACATACAGACGGACAGACGGACAGACGGACGGACACCATGACGGACATTGCACAAACTCAATATACTCTTTACCTTCGGTATCGAGTATAACAAGTGGAAACGTTGCAGTCGGACGCAACCGACTGCGGCATACTCGATACCAGTATTAAAACCGGTAAAAAGAGGCCTGATTGCAAAGGGGTACGGATGCGGCAGGGGTGTACGCTGCCTTAAAGATTCTCCGATGCAGATGGGGATGCCACCAGCTATCTTCCTTCCAAATTTGGTGACTCTAGCTCAAAGTTTGTAAAATGTAGGGAAAGGGGGGGCTGGGGGCGGTATGGGTAGTTGTGGTATCAAAATTTTTGTTGCAGATCTTTGTGAAATGTCAATTGCTATCTTCATACCAAATTTGGTGGCTCTAGCTCGAAATTTGTAATAAGTGGGGAAAGGGGGGCTGGGGGCGGTATGGGTGGGCGAGGCATCCAAATTTTTGATGCAGATCTATGTGGAATGTCAATTGCTATCTACATACCAAATTTGGTGACTCTAGCTCGAAGTTTGTAAAAAGTATGGCAAGGGGGGCTGGGGGCGGTATGGGTGGGCGTGGCATCAAAAATTTTGATGCAGATCTTTGTGAAATATCAATTGCTATCTTCATAAAAAAATTTGGTGACTCTAGCTCGAAATTTGTAAAAAGTGGGGAAAGGGGGGCTGGGGGCGGTATGGGTGGGCGTGGCATCCAAATTTGTGATGCAGATCTTTGTGGAATGTCAATTCCTATCTTCATACCAAATTTGGTGACTCTAGCTCGAAAATTGTAAAAAGTGGGGAAAGGGGGGCGAAATGGAGGGCGTGGCTCCAAAACTTTGATGCAAATTTTTGGGGGTCGTTGCCAGCTATCTTCCTACCAAATTTGGTGGCTCTAGCTCCACAACTCTGGAAGATACACTCATTCCCGTTTTTGACGAAGCGTTGGGGTGGATGGGGGTGGCTAGGGCAGTATTGGTGGGCGTGGCATCCAAACTTTTGATGCAGTTTTTAGAGAGTCATCATTACCTATCTTGGCACCAAATTTGGTGGCTATAGCTCAAAAACTGTGGGAGATATAGCCTTTTCTGATTTCAAAATGCGGGGGGGCTGGGGGCGTAATGGGTGGGCGTGGCTCCAAAACTTTGATGCAGTTTTTTGGGGGTCGCTAACAGCTATCTTTCCACCAAATTTGGAGGCTCTAGCTCCACAACTCTGGAAGATACACGCATTCCCGTTTTTGACGAAGCGTTGGGGTGGATGGGGGCGGCTAGGGCAGTATCGGTGGGCGTGGCATCCAAACTTTTGATGCAGTTTTTAGGGGGTCATCATCACCTATCTTGGCACCAAATTTGGTGGATATAGCTCAAAAACTGTGGGAGATATAGTCTTTTTTGACTTTAAAATGCGGGGGGGCTGGGGGCGGAATGGGGGGGCGTGGCTCCAAAATTATTGATGCAGTTTTTTGGGGGTTGCTAATAGCTATCTTCTTACCAAATTTGGTACTTCTAGCTGTAAAGATGTGCGAAATATGTGGATTTATCGGTATTGGGTTATCGAATTTATCGATTTGCCAGCCCCCCAGTTATCGTAGAACCCCCATCTTGACACTTTAATTTACTATCCCATTGATAAAAAGAATTGGAAAGTTTCAAGTCTCTAGCTTGAAGGGTGTGGAAAAAACTTGCACACATACGGACGGACAGACGGACAGACGGACAGACGGACATTGCACAAAACCAATATACTCTTTACCTTCGGTATCGAGTATAACAACAACAACAACATAACAAAACTTGGTGCGTCTAGAAAAATTTCCCACACCAGAATATGTTATGGGGGTGGATTTGCCTACTTGCTGCTTATATAACTTAGACAAAACGTAACACACTAACATTATTGATATGTTATTGATACACAATTTCGAATAAGCAAAGGGCGTTCACATAAGCGCGCGTGTTGCTCTTATGATAATCAGATAATTTGAAATCTCGCTACGATCATGCTCCTTTGTTGTTGCTCATTTACGTTCACTCTCTATTTTATGTGCGTGCTTTGCATGTCAATCATAAAGTTTAATATCCCTATCTCCTCCGCACTCACGAAGCTAAGCTAACCATAACTAAGAGGCTGCAGTTAAGGGAATTGCATTGCCTAATTTGCACCACCCATACCTAGCTCTTAAGTGCAAGCGTTGTATGTATGAGCTCGGGATCTGCTGCTTAGAGTTATAACTGTAATGCTCTTTCCAACATTACGTTTTTACATACAATGGTAAGGGAATTGGTTATGCATTTTAGTTCATATTTAATGTGAACAAAGAAACTTACTTTTCGTGTCAGTGAATTTTTATACTCGATACCGAAGGTAAAGAGTATATTGGTTTTGTGCAATGTCCGTCATGGTGTCTGTCCGTCTGTCCGTCCGTATGGTTGCAAGTTTTTTCCACACCCTTCAAGCTAGAGACTTGAAACTTTCCAATTCTCTTTATCTATGGGATTTTTGAGCTATAGCCACCAAATTTGGTGCCAAGATAGGTGATGATGACCCCCTAAAAACTGCACCAAAAGTTTGGATGCCACGCCCACCAATACTGCCCTAGCCACCCCCATCCACCTAAACGCTTCGTCAAAAACGGGAATGAGTGTATCTTCCAGAGTTGTGGAGCTAGAGCCTCCAAATTTGGTAAGAAGACAGCTGGCAACGACCTCGAAAAATCTGCATCACAGTTTTGGAGCCACGCCCTCCATTTCGCCTCCCTTTCCTCTTTTTTTACAATTTTCGAGCTAGAGTCACCAAATTTGGTATGAAGATAGCAATTGACATTCCACATAGATCTGCATAAAAAATTTGGATGCCACGCCCACGCATACCGCCCCCAGCCCCCCTTTCCACACTTATTACAAATTTCGAGCTAGAGTCACCAAATTTGGTATGAAGATAGCAATTGACATTTCACAAAGATCTGCAACAAAAATTTTGATGCCACAACTACCCATACCGCCTCCAGCCCCCCCCACCCTTCCCTACATTTTACAAACTTTGAGCTAGAGTCACCAAATTTGGAAGGAAGATAGCTGGTGGCATCCCCATCTGCATCGGAGAATCTTTAAGGCAGCGTACACCCCTGCCGCATCCGTACCCCTTTGCAATCAGGCCTCTTTTTACCGGTTTTAATACTGGTATCGAGTATGCCGCAGTCGGTTGCGTCCGACTGCAACGTTTCCACTTCTTTAATATTGATTATAATAAGGATAAGGATAATAACAACGAAAGTTTCTTTTTGGATCAGTGAGTTTGTTAATATTCTGATTTTCGTATTATATATACATTCATTTCAAATACGTTTTTAATGATAAGTTATAAAAAATATTTAATTGCTACGATTTAAATATTTAAATAACGATCAACGCATTTTAATTTCTTCTGTTGTTTTTTAAAATCAAGAAAATTAAATCGATTTTAGACTTAATAATTGAAGCAACATTATTTATAGTTGTCTTCTATTTTGCGTATTATATAATAGTTATATAGACGCTGCTTTTGTGCATTTAAAAATCAAATAAAACTAAGCAGTCTGAATATTCAATTAAATTAATATAAGTTGGTATATTCTATTTTATTGAATTCTATACTTTGTATAGACGCTGTGAAGTCAATTTTTGACTTATTTTGAAGTATTTATTTATTTATAATACTTACTTTAAATTAAGTTGTTAATTTGTTTTGTTGTTTTTTTTTTAAACAAAATTAATAAGTCGATTTTAGACTTAATAATTGAAGCAACATTCTGTATAGTTGTCTTCTATTTTGGATATTATATAATAGTTATATAGACGCTGCTTTAGTGCATTTAAAAATCAAATAAAACTAAGCAGTCTGAATATTCTATTAAATTAATATAAGTTGTTATATTCAATTTTATTGAATTCTATACTTTGTATAGACGCTGTAACATTGTACAGTGAAGTCAATTTTTGACTTATTTTGAAGTATTTATTTATTTATAATACTTACTTTAAATTAAGTTGTTAATTTGTTTTGTTGTTTTTTTTTTAAACAAAATTAATAAGTCGATTTTAGACTTAATAATTGAAGCAACATTCTATATAGTTGTCTTCTATTTTGGATATTATATAATAGTTATATAGACGCTGCTTTAGTGCATTTTAAAATCAAATAAAACTAAGCAGTCTGAATATTCTATTAAATTAATATAAGTTGGTATATTCAATTTTATTGAATTCTATACTTACGTATAGACACTGTAACGTTGTAACAATCGTTTTACAGTGAAGTCAATTGACTCACAGCCAAATTAAAATATGTCTATTGAAACTTTAGATATTAGTGGTGTTTTGGTGCCGCATTCAGTTGTTGCTATAATTGGTGATGGAGCCTGTCTTTTTAGATCTATTTCCTACCTTTAACTTGGTAGGCAAGGCTTTCATGGCACCATACGCCAAAATATTGTAGCCCATGTTTTAACCAACTGGGAAATTTTTGCTTGCTTCACCATAAACTTAAATGGAGAGTGTTATAGCTCTTCTGAACAATATGAGTGCGCTATTTCATACTCATATACTTATGGTACTGCATGTGAGCTTCAAGCAGCAGCAGAAATTTTTGCTGTAAATTTCCAAGTTTTTCAAAATGGAAATTTATTGCCTGCATTTGGAAATAATATGCATCCTGTTAAAAGATTGCGTTTTACCGGTCCATTAATGAATGGACATTTTGATGTTTATATTCCTTTAGAGGAAGTATTAACTCAAGATTCTGATACGTCAAGTGAATGTATAACTGAAAATGTTAAAACGCCTGTTAAAAGACGTAGTCGATTTACCGACAAAACAAAAAAAAAGGTCAAAACACACAGTTTTGAAAAAAATCGTGATATTAATAGGGGTAAGCGCATAGAAGCATCAAAAAGATATCGTGCTAATAATCCTGATGTTTATAGAGATATAATGAGAAGACATCGTGCTAATAATCCTGAAGCTCATAGAGCTCCAGAGAGAAGACATCAGGCTCATAATCCTGATGCACGTCAAGAAAGGCGTTTGCGTGTATTTGAAATAGCTTACAAGTCAGATAAAATTACTCAACTCATTACTCATTGTAATGCTTTAAAATGGAAAAATGAGCCTTTGGGTATCTGTTGCCAGGCAGGAAAAGTTAAACTTTCACAAAATGAAAGTTTGCCTGATCCACTTAAAAGCTTAATAATTGGTGGACATCCCAAGCATGATCATTTCATTGATCGTATAAGAAAGTATAAAAGCTGCTTTCAAATGACTTCTTTTGGAAGTACAAAAATTATAAATGAAAGTTGGTCAACCTTTAAAGTCCAAGGACAAGTGTATCACTTAATTGGTAGTGTCCGACCTTTGCCAAATGAAGAAATGCAGTTTCTTCAAATTTATTTTGTTGGTGATGATGAAAAGGAAGCTCAACTACTTTGCAAAAATATTTCAAATGTTGATTTAAGCGTAGTAAAGGATCTTCAATGTATGTTTCATCAGCATAATCGTTATGTTAAAGATCTAAAAATGGCTCTCAATAAAATACCAACAAGTACTAAAGACTATAAATTGATTATACATGCTGATCGAACACCCGCTGGTGCTCACAAAGAGCTTTACAATGCACCTCAATCAAGCGAAGTAGCTATAGTTACTGTTGGTCAGCAATTTGAAAAGCGCGATATTATTATTCAAAGCCATAATAATAAATTACATCGTATAAGTGAGGTGCATCGATCATACGATGCCTTACAGTACCCTTTGCTATTTCCTTATGGCGAAGATGGCTATTCAGTGGATATACCACAATGGAATCCATTATTAAAAAAAGAGGAACCAAAAAAAGATATCTGCGTTAAGCTTTTACAGCTATAAAATAATGATTCGTCAATCTGAGATAAATCATTTAATTTATTGTCGTTCCCTTTTTAGTCAGTTTTTGGTTGATATGTATGATAAATTGAAACAGAAAGGTTAAATTATATTCGCTACAATCAAGCGAAACTCAGAGCAGATAGCTATATACATACATCTACAAGATGCAATAGGCCAACAAGATGTTGTCGCAGCTCAACTTGGTCAAATGGTAATTTTACCGTCTTCTTTTACAAGCTCTGCACGATATATGCATGAAAAGACTCAAGATGCTATGACATATGTTCGCCATTATGAACGACCAGATCTTTGCATAACATTCACATGCAATCCACAATGGAATGACATCAAAAGTGTTTTATTACCGGGTCAAAAACCGCATGATCGTCACGATATTATAGCTCGAGTTTTTCATTTAAAAGTTAAAGCTTTAATGTCACTATTGACAAAAGGTTCTTTGTTTGGAAGCGTGCAATGTTTCATGTACTCTGTGGAATGGCAAAAGCGGGGTTTACCACATATAAATATTCTACTTTGGTTAGAAAATAAAATAAGACCAGATAAAATCGATAAGATTATCTGTGCCGAAATACCAAACGCAGATGAGGATCCTTTGTTATTTAACATTTTTAAGTCAAATATGATTCATGGTCCTTGCGGTGCATTTAATAATAAATCGCCATGCATGAAAAATGGAAAATGTACCAAAAGGTTTCCTCGACAATTACTTAAAGAAACTGTGACTGGAAAAGATAGTTACCCTCTATATCGTAGAAGAGCGATAGAAGATGGTGCTAATGCAATTAATATAAATGGTAATTGCATAGATAATCTTTGGGTTATGCCTTACAACTGTGTTCTTTTGAGAACATTTGAAGCTCACATAAATGTTGAGAATTGTAGTTCTGTAAAGTCTATTAAATACATTTATAAATATGTTAACAAGGGCAGTGATCAAGCATCATTTACTCTTGAAGACCAACGTAATGAAATTAATATGTACGAAAGTGGCCGTTATATAAGTAGCTCAGAAGCGTTATGGAGAATCCTTGCATTTCCCATACATGAACGTTTTCCGGCTATTACACACTTAGCTGTTCATTTAGAAAATGGTCAACGGATATATTTTAACCCCAATAATCCGCAACAATTACTTGACAGGTTAAGCACTACACCCAAAACCACTTTGCTAGCCTTCTTTGAGCTATGCACACGTGATGAGTTTGCAAGAACGCTTCTATATTGTGAAGTTCCATCGTATTTTAAATGGAACAATAAAGAATTTCAAAGAAGAAAACGAGGGCATGATGTGCCAAATTTTCCTGAAGTTAAAAGAGATTCAAATTTAAAGGTATAGCATACGCATCATTTCAATTGGTGTGTAAAGCTCTAGGATTACTAGAAGATGATAAGCACTGGGATTCAACTATAGCCGAAGCTGTCATATGTCAAAATCCTACAAAACAGAGAGAACTTTTTGCAATAATGTTAGTATTTTGTCAAATTTCAGATGCTCTTAAACTTTGGAATACTTATAAAGACAGTTTCTCAGAAGATATTTTAAGAGCCTTTCATTTTTCACAAGACAGAAATATTGATGAAAGTATTGTGAATAATGTATTAAATAAATGTCTTATTTACATTGAAGATATTATACTGTCTATTGGCGGTCAAAACTTGACTTATTATGGACTTCCACTACCAATTAGATCCGAGGAAATTGTTCCAAATATTGAATATCATAGAGAAACAAATTATGAAAATTGCGATAACTTTGTTGTTAATAATGAGCTACTCCTTACTGCTGAGCAAAAACAAGTATACGAAAAGATACTTTATAGCGTTGAAGCAGAAAAAGGAGAAATCTATTTTTTAGATGCACCTGGTGGAACAGGTAAAACGTATCTTTTAAATTTATTATTGGCAAAGGTACGGCAAAGTAAAAAAATTGCATTGGCCGTTGCTTCTTCCGGTATCGCAGCCACTTTACTTAATGGTGGTCGCACATCGCATTCTACACTTAAGACTCCATTTAATTTGATTCATTTAGAAACACCACATTGCTCAATTTCAAAGCAATCTAATATTGCTGCTGTGCTCAAAGATTGCAAGCTTATTGTTTGGGATGAGTGTACTATGAGCCATTAAGGTGCTTTTGAAGCTGTAGATCGATCTTTGAAAGACATTCGAGATAGTGAATACTTAATGGGTGGCATAACTTTTCTCTTAGCTGGTGATTTTCGACAAACTCTACCAGTGATTCCCAGAGAAACAAGAGCAGATGAAATAATTGTGTGCTTAAAGTCTTCAATTTTGTGGCCCAAAATACAGAAAATTGCATTAACGAAGAATATGCTAGTGCACTTAAAAAGTGATAGCATAGCTGGTGAATTTGCAGAAATGCTTCTTCAAATAGGAAATGGATTAGTTCCAACCCATGATGGCAAAATAACTTTACCATCAATTTTGTGTCATGTTGTGAAAAGTATTGAAGAGCTAACTCCAAAAATATTTTCGGATATTACAAATATCTCTCAAAAATCACTCGAATGATTTTCAGAACGTGATATTTTGACTGCGAGAAATGACAATGCATTGGAAATAAACGAGTTTTTATTAAAATCATTTCAAAGTGAAGAAATGACATATAACTCTATTGATTCTGTGACTGAAATCGAAGATGCAGTTCATTACCCCGTCGAGTTTCTTAATTCATTAAATCCGGCTGGCCTGCCTCAACATAAATTAACTTTAAAGATTGGTTCACCTGTAATGTTGATTCGCAACTTGAAACCGCCAAAACTGTGTAATATTACAAGATTGCAAGTTAAAGTCCTTCATAAGAATGTTGTCGAAGCAATAATCTTTACTGGCAATGGTATAGGGGAAACGGTTTTTATACCGAGAATTCCATTAATACCTTCTGATTCTGAATTGCCAATTCAATTTAAAAGATTGCCATTTCCTTTAAAAGTTTGCTTTGCCTTAACTATCCGCGAAGCGAAGTAAGCGGGCCACTTACTAGTCTATATACAGTGACTCACAGCTTAAATGATGCAGTGTCAAATAAAAAGTTTAAGGTGCTTTATATTTTAAACTAGAGGAAAAACGAAAAATGTTTAAACGCCAATTTCTTTTATGTTATATCACATTTAAAAAAGGAACTTTATTTCTTTCTAAAATATTGCTAAGTTTTATATATACACTAAAAACTAAAAATACATCTTAAATATAGGTCACAGCTTAAATGATGCAGACACAAACCAGTTATATTTTTGCCGAAAAACAGGTTAAATAAGGGTTTTAGTACTTAGTATATAATCCCTTAACCTTTACAACAGCCTGTAACCTATTATTCATCGAAGAGGCTAGCTTCTGTAAAGTATTTGTTGTGTAAAGTATTCATATGCGATTTCTATCGATTGTTTATGTTATGTTAAGTTCGTGTATACCGATATATTGTAAGCTAGTATTAAGGTATCGCTGTTAGTATTAAGATTTATCTGAAAGTGTGGTTCGGCCACACTGATCTTGCCTCTGTCTCTTTTCCGGTTAACCTGACGCTGAACACATGTATATGTAACAGCTGCCGAAAAGAATCGATGAAAAGAGAAACCATCGCGCCTATTTGAATAAATAATTATAGCTATTACAACTCAGAAGTGGGATACCCGCAACGCCCAATCCGTATTTCGACGCCCGATACAACATGGGCCTTAACAAGGAGGAAATGGTTCATCGGCTAAAGTCACATAAGGTGGAAGTGCCGCCGCTAGCGACGATACAGCAAATCCGCAAACTTGTTTCGGAGCTGCCCAAAGTTGCCGCTGCCTCGCCATCGGCTGTACCAGCGATGACCCCGCTGCCCACCGTGCCTGTTGCTGACCCGCTGCCTGCCGTCCCAGAGCTGACCCTGCCGTCAACTACTCCTGCTGATGCCCCACTGTCAACAGCCTTTACTGATGCCCAGCAGTCAGCCGTCCCAACTCAAACACTGCCGTCAACTGCCTCCGCTGCCGCCTCGCCATCTGCCGTCCCAACACTAGCACTGCCGTCAACTGCTCCTGCCGCCGCCTTGCTGTCTGCTGTGACCGTGTCAACTCTGCCGTCAACTGCCTCTGCTGCCACCTCGCTGTCCGTCGAATCGGAGTCAATGCCGCCATTTACTGCTACGGCTGCTGCCTTGCCGTCGGCTGCTCTAGCAGTAGCCCAACTGCCAGTGCCCGTAAATTTAAACGAGCAGTTGGCTAATTTACGCAAGCAGAAGGAAATATTGGAATTGCAGCAGCAAATTGCAAATTTACAACAGCAGCTCGGTGTCCCGCCCAGCGTAACAAATCAACGCGTAACGGACATCAGTGTCATTGAGTCTATGGTCCCGCGGTTCTCGGCAGACAACGCGTATGATGTGAAAAAGTGGATTAGTGACTTGGAGGACGCCTGCGAGATGCTGCAACTAGATGCACGTATGCGATTGGTCGCCTGCCGCCGATTATTAGAAGGCACGGCAGCCGTCCTCATGCGCACAATTACTGTGCGCAGATACGAACAACTCAAGGAAACATTAATACATGAGTTTGGGCGATCGAGAAGCACGGAGGAAGTGTACGCAGCGCTGCGGAGCCGACGCCTTAGGCCAGGAGAGGGATACCTGCGATACGCAATCGAGATGCAGGATATAGCGATGATGAGTGCAACTATCCCTGAGGCTGAGTTGGTGGACCTCATCATCGATGGATTGCGAGACAGCTCGCCAGCCGGGGGCATGCTATATGCAGCCCGGACAATCGACGACCTGAAGATACTGCTGGAAAGATATGAGAGACGTCGAGTCCAGGCAAATGCAAGCCGACAAGTGGCTGCCGTACACCAGCCCCCACCTCGACAACCCGCTGGTTCCCTGCCGTCCACGACCGCCGCCCCTGCCGCAAGAGATGTGCGGTGTTATAATTGTTCATCGTTCGGACATTACAAATCGCAGTTCCCAAAGCCGATGAGGCCAGCAAATTCCTGCTTTAAGTGCGGGAAACCGGATCACATATACCGGAACTGCCCATTTAAGATTGGAAATGCCGTCGCCACCAATGCTGCCGCTGCCGTCACCCCGTCCTGCTGCAAAGACGCCTTAGTAGATAAGGTAGAACATCTACAGATGGTGAGTGTTGCCTTTATGTCAAATCAAGTGAAAAGCAGTGAGTTTACAAATATTTTTTCCCTCCTGGAAGTTTTTCGGGTAGTCCTAGAAGTTTTATTCGGGAATCTGAAGTGCCGTCCGTGTTGAAACTAAAGTCAACTTCGTTGAACTGCCGTGGGTTGGGGAACAACCAACTTACGTCTCTGGGAAAAGTCCAGTGTGCCATACGCATTTTTGCTCAAACAGTATTACATACATGTGATGTACTGCCGAATAGTGCTACTAACTTGCCAATGATTTTGGGCAGAGATTTTTTTTGCAAAACTAATATAAAATTATGCAAGTTTAAGAACAAATATACCAGAAGTCAACTGCTGGTCTTAAATTAATATAAAATTTATTGTAACGAGAAACTCACTGCTGTACTTAGTTCACTTGATTTGTTCAAAACAGATGTCAAACGCACAATGACCAAAAATGAGTCAACCCGGTCCCTTAATGAAAATGAGTTTATGCCTTCCGAATCACAGTCGTGTACCACTGAAAGAGAGTGTTCCTTCATGTATGAGAATTTGCTGGGTGATGCCCTAGCAGCCATTAATGCAATCGAGTTACCTGCTGTTAGTGAAAATGAGTTCAATATAGAGCCTACTCTGCCGTTAGAACAATCTGCAAAGTTGCAATCTGCTATTTCCGCCTCTTATGTTGATGTCCCTTACGAACTGATTAAACCAACCAATTACGAGATGAAAATCGAATTGACAAGTCAGACTCCTATTTTCTGCCGCCCCCGCCGATTATCCCATCACGAGCGCAACGAAGTGCGCCAAATATGTGATGACTTATTAACTGCTGGCATTATCCGTCATAGTAGTTCCCCTTACGCTTCTGCTATAGTGCCCGTTAGGAAAAAAGATAATACCTTAAGAAAATGTGTTGACTATCGCCCGCTGAACAAAATTACTGTCCGTGACCACTTTCCAATTCCGCTGTTAGAGGATTGTGTTGAACATCTGGGGGGCAAATCGTACTTTACTGTACTAGATTTAGAGAGTGGATTTCACCATGTCAAAAAGCATCCTGATTCGATTAAATACACTGCCTTTGTAACACCTGATGGTCAATTTGAGTACGTACGCATGCCGTTTGGCTTATGTAATGGTCCCCCAGTTTTTGCTAGATTTGTATACTTTGTGCTGAAGGACTTGATCAATAGAGGTCAATTAGTGATTTATATGGACGTCATATTAATCGCGTCGAGTGATTTTGAAACCCATCTGCAAGTGCTGAAAGAGACACTTTATACCTTACGAGTGAATGGCTTACGCCTTAAATTGTCTAAGTGTCGTTTTGCGCACAAGGAGTTGGAATATTTGGGGTATTTAGCGAACTCTTCCGGTATCACCCCGAAACCAGGTCACCTTCAAGCCATAAAAAGTCTGCCGGAACCCCGGGATAGGAAAGAATTGGAACGCTGTTTGGGTCTCTTTTCTTACTTCCGCCGTTTTGTACCCAACTTTGCCAAAATTGCTTATCCGATGTCGCGCCTGCTGAAAAAGATGCCCCTTACGTTTTTCTGATGAGTGTCTTAAATCATTCCGAACACTGCAGTCCAAACTGATCGAGTCACCAGTGCTGTCTATTTATAACCCGAAGTCTGAAACTGAATTACATTGTGATGCTAGTTCTGCCGGTTTTGGAGCGATGCTCCTGCAGAAACAAACTGATGATAAATTTCATCCTGTGTGTTATTTTTCGAAGACCGCTTCCGTCCCAGAATCCAAATTGCATAGTTATGAATTGGAAACCTTGGCTATCGTTTACGCCTTAAAACGTTTTGAGACATATCTGAAGTTCATTCCGTTTAAGATAATTACAGATTGCAATTCATTAGCGTTAAACCTTAAAAATGGTGGATCTTCCGCGAAAATTGCCTGCTGGGCATTACTTTTAGAAAATTATAACTACACCATTGTACATCGTTCCGGTATTTGTATGCCTCATGTTGATGCACTTAGTAGATTAGAAACTTCTGCATATGTGGACGATGTGAACCTAGATTTCCTACTACAACTGACGCAAAACCGTGATTCAGAAATTGTCAAACTTCGGAATGTCCTGGAGAACCAAGAAGTTGCTGGGTTTGAGTTGCAAGATGGTGTCGTATATCGCCGATCACCGACTAACGTACTTCAGCTCTATGTCCCTGCCGAAATGATTAACAGTGTCATACGAACAGTGCATGAGAAACTGGGCCATCTTGCCACTGAAAAGTGTTGTACACAGATTAAAAAACATTATTGGTTTCCGTATATGAAATCTTACGTTAACAACTTTATTAAAAACTGCCTCAAATGTATTTACTATTCCCCCTCCGCTAATAATAGTAATGCTACCTTGCATAGCATTCCGAAAACCCCTCTGCCATTTGATACTCTTCATATTGACCACTTGGGACCCCTTCCGTCCACACCGTCTAGGAAAAAATATCTTCTTGTGGTCATTGATGCCTTTACGAAATTTGTCAAATTGTACCCTGCCGCTACAACTAGTTCCAGAGAAGTATGTCACACCTTAGAGACGCAGTATTTCCCCAACTATAGTCGACCTCGCCGAATTGTTAGCGATCGAGGTACGTGCTTCACTTCCGCCGAATTCGCTGGTTTTCTGCAGTCCCACCATATAATCCATGTCCAGAATGCCACTGCCTCCCCTCGTGCTAATGGGCAAGTGGAACGTGTCAACCGTGTCTTAAGTCCTATGCTTGCTAAATTGGCCGAACCATTGGATCATGCTGATTGGGTGAAGCAACTTCCGAAAATTGAGTTTGCCTTGAATAATTCCATCCACTAAACAACTAAATTTGCACCCTCCGTCTTCCTTTTTGGTGTGGAACAGCGCGGTGCTGTTATAGATGAGTTAACTGAGCGTTTGGATGATAGGCTTACTGATGAAGTGTCCCTAATAGATACCCGTAAAATTGCCCTTCAGAACATTGTCAAGTCTCAAGAGTATAATACAGAGTACTTTAACAAATATCATCGCCCTGCCGTTAATTTTGAGGAAGGTGATTTCGTCGTCATCAAGAATGTTGATACGACGGCTGGCATAAACAAAAAACTCATTAAGCGATACCGCGGTTCCTATGTCATCCATAAGAAACTTCCGAATGATCGGTATGTCATCCGAGATGTTGAAGGCTCCCAGCTCACACAGCTTCCGTATGATGGTGTGCTGGAGTCGTCTAAACTAAAATTGTGGCTCACGTCTGATTAAAATTGTGCTTTTGATGTCTGACTGCAGGCAACACCCACCGTTTGGTATGGCTTCAAGCCCTCTATGATATATAGTAGGTGGAATCGAGGTCGATTCCCTGTCAGGACGGCCGAGTTGTAAAGTATTTGTTGTGTAAAGTATTCATATGCGATTTCAATCGATTGTTTATGTTATGTTATGTTCGTGTATACCGATATATTGTAAGCTAGTATTAAGGTATCGCTGTTAGTATTAAGATTTATCTGAAAGTGTGGTTCGGCCACACTGATCTTGCCTCTGTCTCTTTTCCGGTTAACCTGACGCTGAACACATGTATATGTAACAGCTGCCGAAAAGAATCGATGAAAAGAGAAACCATCGCGCCTATTTGAATAAATAATTATAGCTATTACACTTCCGAGTGGTTTCCGGGCATATTTTGCTCCATTCCTCCATCAGAGCATTTTTAAGGTCATATTTGCTGGAAATCCGATGATTCCGGATGTTTTTCTCCAGCATAGTCCACAAATTTTCATTAACATTTAAATCTGGAAACTGGGCTGGAGGAATCATGACGTGGGGGCAGTTCCAGGTAAGCCAGGACTGCACTATTTTGGACGTATGTTTGGGGTCGTTGTCGTGGTAGAACCGGAAATCACGTCGGATTCCTAACTTTTTGGCGCTTTGGAGCAAATTTTCTTTAAGAATATTGAGGTACATAGTCTTATCCATCGTCGACTCAAAAAACGCCAAGTTTCCGACGCCGGCTGCCGACATACATGCCCATACCATCACACTTCCTCCGCAATGCTTAACTATTGCTTTTACGTTTTTTGGATCCAGCTCAGTGTTGGGCTGTCGCCACACAAAATTTCACTCGTTCGACCCAAAAAGGTTGAATTTGGACACGTCTGCAAAAATTACTGTGTTCCAAAAAAATTTTGTGTGGCGACAGGCCAACACTGAGCTGGATCCAAAAACGTAAAAGCAACAGTTAACATTGCGGAGGAAGTGTGATGGTATGGGCATGTATGTCGGCAGCCGGCGTCGGAAACTTGGCGTTTTTTGAGTCGACGATGGATAAGACTATGTACCTCAATATTCTTAAAGAAAATTTGATCCAAAGCGCCAAAAAGTTAGGAATCCGACGTGATTTCCGGTTCTACCACGACAACGACCCCAAACATACGTCCAGAATAGTGCAGTCCTGGCTTACCTGGAACTGCCCCCACGTCATGATTCCTCCAGCCCAGTTTCCAGATTTAAATGTTAATGAAAATTTGTGGACTATGCTGGAGAACAACATCCGGAATCATCGGATTTCCAGCAAATATGACCTTAAAAATGATCTGCAGGAGGAATGGAGCAAAATATGCCCGGGCACCACTCGGAAGCTGGTCTCTTCGATAAGTAATAGGTTAAGGGCTGTTGTAAAGGTTAAGGGATCACATACTAAGTACTAAAATTCTATTTAACCTTTTATTCGGCAAAAATATAACTGGTTTGTGTCTGCATCTTTTAAGCTGTGACCTATATTTAAGATGTATTTTTAGTTTTTAGTGTATATATAAAACTTAGCAATATTTTAGAAAGAAATAAAGTTCCTTTTTTAAATGCGATATAACATAAAAGAAATTGGCGTTTAAACATTTTTCGTTTTTCCTCTAGTTTAAAATATAAAGCACCTTAAACTTTTTATTTGACACTGCATCATTTAAGCTGTGAGTTACTGTATATAAACGAAAAGAGCTAGAAGGCTGAAATTTTCACACAATTTTCCATGCAGGTAGGAGGTGAGCACTAAGAAGGGAATTTTTATTTGGACAACTCCTTCAAGTACCTCCCATACGATTTGGAGCACTTTTTACCCATTTTAAAAAACAAATTACAATTACAACAAGTACCCATTCCACTACTGTCGCCTGATTGTCGCACAAGCTGAGAGTTTGATCGCGAGCGAGAATACAAAAACAAAACAAATGATCAGTGACGCCTTCGCGTCGCACAAGCAAGCTTCTTAATGAATAAGTGCATACACAATTAAGTGAACAATGCGCTTGAAAATAATTTTCATAATTGTATGTACATGTATCACTTCGCACAGTGCACATTTTTTTTTTTTCAAATTTGTGTGCCTTTGACAATTGATCTACGACCCAAGTAGCGTTTGTTGTTGTTGTAAGTGTTGTTGTTGGGCCCGCACTGCTACTTTTTGTAGGTGTCATTGATTTTAAAAAAAAAACAACAACAACATAACAAAACTTGGTGCGTCTAGAAAAATTCCCCACACCAAAATATGTTATGGGGGTGAAATCGCCTGCTTGCTGCTTACATAACTTAGACAAAACGTAACACACTAACATTATTGATATATTATTGATATGCCATTTCGAACAAGCAAAGGGCGTTCACATAATGATGATCAGATAATTTGAAATCTCGCTCCGATCATGCTCCTTTGTTGTTGCTCATTTACGTTCACTTTCTATTTTATGTGCGCGCTTTGCATGTCAATCGTAAGGTTTAATAACCCTACCTCCTCCGCACACACTAAATTAAAGCTAATGGCAATATGCAATTCACTTAACTGCAGCCTCTTAGATATGTTTTGCGTTGATTCAGTGCGTGCGAAGAAGGTAGCGATACTACGCTCTTTGTCTAACTTGCAGAGCGCGCGCATAGATAAGAGAGTTAGCCGAAATAGCCAACAACGAAGGCGCATGATCGGAGCGAGAGTTAAAAATAATTTGGCATCTAGCGCCGAACATGAAGAGCGATGCGTGAGCGTGTTCAAGGTTTAAGCTGCCTCTTTGGGTTTGGGACCAACAGCGCTCAATTCATGATGCAGGTGTAGTTTACACATATATTCATATATATTCAAATGTAATAAACAGCAACACTTTGTTGTTGTCTAAACATTAAATCGAGCAACGACACTTTGTCGTTGCATAAACAATAAGCCAAGCACCCAGTGCTAGTAACATGATCGCGTAAGAATGCAACGCGCACAACGATGCCGCGTCAGCGTTCTCACGCTTAGACCATTTACTATACATATGTGTATACTCTCGCTCTCTTCATATTATATACAAAACTATGTACGGCTCTCGCGCTGACTTCTCTGCCGAAGCAGTGGCCAGCTTTAAGTTAGAATTAATATTCAAAATCATTCAATAAAGAACTTCTAAAACAAACGGATGTCGAATGTCTTGTATTTAAAATATTTAATTAACTTGAGGACAACTGTATTACATGGCGACCGTGACATGTGACTTCGAACGGCGAAGTATAAAATAAGAATGTAATAATAAATAATACGCGTGCGTCGTATGCAACGATTGTCAGTTCGAAACAAACATTAAAACATAAAATGAATTAGATCGAATCAAAGATTCGTAATGTGTTCGTGCGTGCCTCAAATAAACATACACACATGCAACAACATGTGTCAATCATAGTGAATCAGTTAAATGTTCAAATGACATTTAATCCAAATTGAAATTTTAAATATAAACAACAACTACAAAATAAAAAACAATTAAATACAAACAAATTGCGTTCGTCAAAATGAAAAGAAAATTAAACTTAAAAATACAAAAATTAATAAATTATTGAGTGCACATACAAACATAAACAAAACAATGATCAGCAACAACAACGACAACCAAAAACAAAATTAGCCTGTGCGAAGACCAGCACCGGCACCGCCCAACGCATCAAGCTGGGCCAAGGACATCAACACCAAACAAGTGCGAAGGGCATAGGACCGCCAGTTGTGCCAACGTTTGAACACCATTGATAACTTTATCAACTAACCATCCATGAGCGACGACCTATCGTTCAGCAACGCTGCTCCTACCGAGCAAAGGGATGCACCGACGCTGAAAGAGGCGCTTGAGGTGTGTCCAACCGATGGACCACGGCCACTCACAATAGCTGAGTACAAGGCCCGGAACAACAAGAAGCCCCCAAAGAAGACAAAACGGGGAGGAAGGATTAAACGCCTACTACAGCAAAGACGACTGGAGCGAGATATGCTAAAGACATATCCAGACAAGGAAGAGCAACAACGCTGCCAACAACGCATAGATGACATCACAAAACAACTTCGCCAAAAGAGCGAAGTAACGCAAAAAAGCTGCTAAATGCCAAGCTCCACTTTGCCTTTATTTTTAATACCTACCCAAAAACAACTTGTAGCACCGCAAGGTGCAAGTTGGAATTACTAACATCTGATAGGCTTTTACTAACAAACATATGATTGGTAATGAATGTAAACCAATCATATGCACATAACACACACACAAACTAAAAATTAAAATGGGGAACTAGTATTCAAAAAAAAAACAAACAATATTTTTCAATCTCGATCAGTCAGACTTTCATGTCAGTTTTTAATACAGTTAACTTAGACATATTCAGGGAAAATTATCATTTGCCAGAACCAGTCATGGGTCTAGTAGACGTCAAGTCTGTGGACTCGACAGCCAACGTAATTAACAAAGTTGACGTGTCGTCCCCAGATTTGAAGTACATGCTAATCTTGGTTCTAATTATTGTTATACTTATGGTTTTGAACACAGTGTCAAAACTATACAAAATTCACAGAAGGAATATCAAGAAAAGATATATGAGTAAAGCAGTAGAATTAGACAAAATTTAAATTGTCCCTCATTATTTTCAAAAATATTCAAACATGATAGAAACAAAAATAGAGCATATATATATTAAATATCCAAATTTTCGTATACAAGCTATACAAATACTTTCAGCATTCCATGCATATATCTCCGTTTATAAATTCGAATATGAATTTATGGAAAGATATAATATACCAATAAGCCCATTGTTCGGTTGCACTAAAGCCGAAAAAGCACAAGTACTGGAAACGTTACCGTACGTCACAGTAAAAGCAGTAACTGAAGATAACCCATTTTTAGGCACAATAGAAATCTTCATTGTCCGTTTACACAGATAAATAAAAACCATATTAAACATGGTAGAGTTACAATTATTGGCAAAATATATACCATTCTTAGAGCTATTGGTAAGCATTACACCAGCACATCAAAAATTAATTTTAATCCTAAAGTGGATTAAAGATAATAAAATTGTACGTAGACACATGTACGAACAAATAAAACGAATAATCATACTACAGTACAAAGGGTTGCTGAGAAGAAATACAAAGATACCACAACCAATACATATGTTATTCATAGAACACGTCATTAAAACAGAACCATTGAGTTCGGAAAGTGAAAGTTCTAATCAATAATATGCAGGTATAGGGAATAGTTATGAGTTGGCATGAAATTGATCAAACAATTGAAAACTCAAAACAAAAATTCGACAAATCATATAAATGTATCAACAAGAATACAACAGTAAGAGTCGAAACGTTGGTGCATCACATAACGGTTTTAACAACCGAATATAATAAAATTAGCGATTTAGCATCTTCTTTGAAGAGTAAGCTAACGAATGCACACAACGAACATTGCTTAAAAATATTACGACAATTAGCTTCAAAGCTTGATACGATAAGCGTTCGTCGTAATATAACATTAACCATTCCCAAAAACCCGTACTTTCCAGTTGAGTTCGACCAGAGTCAACTCCAAGATTTGAACGAGTCAAAGCCAATAATTGACAATGAAGCGTCAGAGAAAGAGAGTTCTGATTCTGATATCATAACAAATACATAAGAACGAAAAAATATACCAGCCATGACAGACACAGCTATTGCCGATAGGGCATACATGAGAGAAATATCCTCATCAATACCCGAACTTGATGGTAAAAAGTTAAATTTGCAAAGATTCTTAACCTCGTTAAGACTAGTAAATTTAACAAAAGGCACATTTGAGAACATAGCCGTAGAAGTAATCAAGTCAAAAATAATTGGCTCAACCTTCTATAAAGTCCAAAATGAGACAACCATAGATGCAATAATAAAGAAATTGCAAGAATCTATTGTCGGTGAAACATCCGACGTGGTAAAAGCCAAAATGGCTAATGTCTTGTAGCATACAATATATGTTATAAATTAATATAATAACAACAACACTTTGTTGCTGTTCGAGACATGCATGAACTCATATTGTAGCAGAACAAATGTCATAAATTAATATACTAACAACAACACTTTGTTGCTGTCCAAATGCATGCATAAAATCATATAACAACAACAATACTTTGTTGTTGTTCAAGTGCACGCTTAGACCCAAAACAGGGCAATGACACTTTGTCATTACATAAACATCAGGCTAGCACAGTTCAAGTGCAAATGCAATATGATCGCACGAGAATGCAGCAGGCACAAGAAATGCCGCGTTAGCATTCTTATGCTTTGACCACTTGTGACATATATGCATATACTCTCTCTCTCAAGTATGTTTAATATATAATGTATTTTTTATGTGCGGCACTGACGCTGACTTCTCTGCCGAAGCAGCGCCAGGCCTATATAAACCAAATAATAAGCTAAGACCAGATCATTCAATAAAGAATACTTTCAAAATACGGATGTGTTGTTATTCATTACAAACCACAAGGAATCATCAAACTACATGGCGACCGTGACCTGGGTCCTGAAGACCTAGGACATCATCAAGGATAACCTTGACTACGCAAACTGCATGGCAATAAAAAAGTGAAACTAACAATGGCAATACAAACTTAAAAACAAACTACATGGCAACAATAATAACTACAACTACTACAAACAATAATTACATCTATGGAAAACGTTCTGAGTGAGTAGAATGTGTGTGAGTAATGGGCAAACGCGGAGGTGTTCAAAACAAAATAAATAAGAGAATAGCTAAACTAAAGTGGCTATTATCCTCTAATACACCACCCGCGTGGGCAACAGCCCAGAAACTACAAGCTGAACTAGACTTTTTAAGTTCAAGCAAAAACAAAACGAATCCCAACTCCGCACCTCACTCAACACAAATCAATGTGTTAAACTCAGCAACGAAGACAACACCACCACAACAAAAAGACATCCCCAAACAAAAAAAGAGCTGCCCGCAAGACTGCGCTGGACCAATGTACTCACCCCATTGTGAGTACACATGCTGCATACAACAGAAGAAATAAGTGCGAAAGGCAGGTGACCGCTTTTTGCACCAACGGTGGAAAAACAAGACACGAAAGACAAAAGGACCGTCTTTTGTGCCAACGAGGGAGCCGACTTGACATATAAACGCGCGGAAGGCTACGGACCGCCTTCTTCGCCAACTTTGGACAAAAGTGTGGAAAGCATTGGACCGCTTTCTATGCCAACGATGGACATTGCCGCAAGCAGTTGCAGATTTTTAGTTCTATTTCTCTAAATATAAAAAAAAAAATTTTTTGTAATACTGAGCGACTTGAAGTTGCCCGGTAGTAGCGTATAGCCTGTAAAGCAGTGATGGGCAGACGTCGACGTCCAAAATATTTCTAACTCACACGAGGCAGCGCGCTGGCAGCGCGAAGCCAGCGTGCTGCCTCGTGTGAGTCATGAAATTATAAAGGTTTTCCACTCGGCTGCAAGTCATGGTTTGGCCCCTATTTTCAGTGCGTGCCTGCTTGTCGAACTGGGTTAATCGATTTAATCACACCTTTCGTTTGAACGCTATATCACTCGCATTTTTATTAAGGGACTATCGATTGTTCGTTCGTATTTGGTTGTTTTTCGCCGACTGCACGAAATCACCGTACGTAAGCATTTTAAAACACGTTTGTTCGTCGTGCCGGTTGTCGTGCCGAAGCGTGCATTAGATTTAACATTGTACTTTTAGTTGAAGGCGAACTATTGACAAGCAAGCACCACGCAGCGCATTAGAAAAAAACACATTTTTTACAGTTCGCTCCAAAATGTTTATGCCCGAATGGGAGAATGAATTTTTCTTTATAGAAAATGAGGATGGCAAAGCGCAATGCTAGATTTGCAATAACATTGTTGTCTCAATGTTAAATATTTTTTCAAATGGCATTATTTATTAATAAATTATAAGCACAATAACTTGCAGCGTGCACTGTATTGATTACACTTCGTTTTTTTCGCAGCAGCGCACGCAAATTGTGCTTGTATGCGTGTGAAAACTGTGACAATATTTGTGTGCGCCCATCACTGCTGTAAAGCTATACAAAAATCAGACAGGTGATCAATGTAAAGATCATAACAGGGAATTATGAATATTTAAAACAAAATATCAGAATATATATATAAAAAAAAATTTTTTCAACTATAAAAAAAAAAAATATAATAAAATATATTTTAGATCATTTTCAATGAAAATACCTTTTTGATCAGTCCTTATGAACACTTTGTCATATGCAAACAACTAGTAAATACGAAACATTTTATAAATTAACATATGCGAAAATGGGTATAGTTGACGTAAAAACTGTCGATTCGACAGCTAATGTCATTAATAAAGTAGACGTTTCCTCACCAGACTTACAATACATGCTAATTTTGGTAGCTATTATAGTTGCATTAATGATTTTGAATTTTGCTCATCATGTTTATAGTTCTCACACGAAAAGTCTAAAGAAAAAATACACTTCAGCCAGTAAGGGTACAGATTTAGATAAAATTTAATAAAAAAAAAAAGAAATAAAAAAAAAAAATTTTTTTTAATAATGTCAAACTTAATAAACCTCAAATATTTGGACAAATATATTCCATTTCTGGAATTTTTAATAAAAAGAAATGTGTGGACCAAACATACACAAATAGTTCTCAATATGGTAAATAACAATATTAATACCACGGTATACCAGTACGAACTAATTGAAAGGAAAATGTTATTATGCTATAAACGCTTTTGCAAACAAAACGTTCGTATGCCCGCAACAGTCCATTACATTTTTTTACACCTTATAAAACACAAAAGATCTAACAGTACAGATTCTGATGTTTCTAGGTAATACCCCATTCAAACATGGAATGGAGTGTAATAGCTAGAAATATTCAAGAAAACAAAGAAATATTTGAAAAGTCTTACAAATGTATCAACAAAGATACACCAATTAAAGTAGACACATTAATCTATCACATTAAACTACTTGTAAATCAATATAACGCAATAGTAAAAACTGTAAACACTGTTAAGTCTAAACTAACAGAAGATCATGACAAACAATGTACCAAATGGTTACAATCACTAAACAGCAGATTACAAACCATTAGTAAAAGGCAAAACATTGAAATAAATGTACCCGAAGATTTGAGCTTACCAGCTGATTTTAATGAAAATCAGTTGCAAGACTTAGATGAGTCACAACCAATAAAAGATCCTGAAATAATAGAGTCAAATAAGCCAAAATCATTAACAATGGCAGACGAATCAGCTGCCCAAAGGGCTTATATTAGAGAAATTTCAAATGCAGTGCCAGAATTTGATGGAAAAAGGATCCACCTACAACGATTCATTACGGCAATAAAACTGGTTGACATGACAAAAGGAACGTATGAATCGATAGCAATAGAGGTTATTAAATCCAAAATAATAGGCTCAACACTTTATAAAATACAGAATGAGACAAGTATTACTGGTATCATAAGAAAACTGCAAGATACAATTGTCGGTGAAACATCTGACGTTATCAAGGCAAAAATGGCGAACGTTTACCAAAAAGGTAAAACAGCCACGCAGTTTACCAATGACATCGATAATCTACGAAGATTACTTGAATCTTCGTATATCGATGAAGGATTACCTTCTGAACACGCTGATACGTTCAGCACTAAAGAAGCCATTAAAACCATGATAAAAAATTGCGATCATGGCAAATTAAAGACAATAATGGAAGCAGGTACATTCCTTACTATGAATGACGCTGTCAGTAAGTACATCAATTGTAGTACAGAAATGACAGGTAATACTAACTCAGTATTATATGCCCAAAGAGGACAAGCCCAACGTGGTAATTACAGAGGTAATTACCGCGGTAGAGGCAATGGACGCGACAATTATAATAATAATTACAGAGGCCAGAATAGATGTCAAAATAGAGGCAACTCTAGAGGCCGAGGCCGTGGTAACTCAAATAGAGGCCAAAACAACAGCAATGTGAGAGTAACCCAAGAGGCATCGGGAAACTCCCAACCACCTTTAGGTACACAGCAATAAATACACGAGTTCATACAATCAATTTTAGTCTTAATATATTCGTTTCATTTGACAATGTGTCAACGGGTAAAAAACTTACCTTTTTAATAGATACAGGTGCAGACATTTCAATAATTAAAGGAACTTCTGATGTCTTTCACGACATTCAACCAAATAATGTTATTAATATTCAAGGTATTAGTAAAGAGATTATAAAATCAAAAGGCTTAGCATCAATAGAGATACAGACAGGAAAATATATAATTCCTCACAACTTTCATATAGTTGATCTAGATTTCGCTATACCATGTGACGGAATAATAGGCATTGATTTTATAAAAAAATTCAATTGCCAACTTGACTTCAAACCATCAGAAGATTGGTTTATAATTAGACCCAATAATCTAAAATATCCGATTCATGTTCCTATAACATATGATTCTGGTAAAAATTCCATACTTCTACCAGCAAGATCCCAAATTGTCCGAAAAATTACGTTAACTTCAAATGACGACAATATATTTATTCCAAATCAGGAAATTCAACCTGGTGTATATGTTGCAAACACAATTGCAACATCCCAAAATACATTTGTCCGTTTATTAAATACAACTAATGCAGATCAATTAGTTACGATTCATAATCTACAACATGAATCACTTTCAAACTATGATGTAATCCAAACAAAGATAGAAAATAGAGAAAAAGCTGTCATATCTCAATTATCTAAAAATTTTCCGCCCCAGTTTAGAAAACAATTAAAAGCTCTCTGCATCGAGTATAGTGACGTATTCGGTCTTGAAACCGAATCAATCACAACAAATAATTTTTACAAACAAAATTTAAGACTAAAAGATAATGAACCAGTGTACATTAAAAACTATCGTAGCCCGCATAGTCACATAGATGAAATACAGAAACAAGTTGAAAAGTTGATCAACGACAAAATAGTCGAACCATCTGTATCAGAATATAATAGCCCACTGTTATTAGTACCAAAGAAATCCATTCCAGGCTCAGAAAATAAAAAATGGAGATTAGTAATTGATTATCGCCAAATTAATAAAAAATTGTTAGCAGACAAATTTCCACTGCCTAGAATTGATGACATTTTAGATCAATTAGGCAAAGCAAAATATTTTTCATGTCTTGACTTAATGTCAGGATTTCATCAGATTGAATTAGAAGAAAATTCAAGAGATATAACCTCATTCTCAACGAGCAATGGCTCATATCGCTTCACGCGATTACCCTTCGGTTTAAAAATAGCACCAAACTCTTTTCAGAGAATGATGACTATTGCATTCTCTGGCCTTGAATCTTCGCAAGCATTCCTTTACATGGATGATTTAATAGTTATTGGTTGTTCCGAAAAACATATGTTCAAGAACTTAACAGATGTTTTTGACAAATGTAGGAAATACAATCTTAAATTGCATCCAGAAAAATGCTCATTTTTCATGCACGAAGTGACCTTTCTCGGTCATAAATGCACAGACAAAGGAATCTTGCCTGACGACAAAAAATACGACGTCATTAGAAATTACCCAGTCCCACATGATGCGGACAGTGCTAGACGTTTCGTTGCATTTTGCAATTATTACAGACGTTTTATAAATAACTTCGCCGACTATTCACGGCACATAACTAAATTATGTAAAAAGAATGTCCCTTTTGAATGGACAGCTGAATGCCAAAACGCATTCCAATATCTTAAAGATAAATTAATGGAGCCTACATTATTACAATATCCAGATTTCAGCAAAGAATTTTGCATAATAACGGATGCAAGTAAGCAAGCGTGTGGAGCAGTTTTAACTCAAAACTATAATGGACTCCAACTTCCAGTTGCATATGCATCACGTTCATTTACAAAAGGAGAAAGTAATAAGAGTACAACAGAGCAAGAATTGGCAGCAATTCACTGGGCAATAGTACATTTTCGTCCATATATTTATGGTAACCATTTCGTAGTAAAAACTGATCACAGACCACTAACATATTTATTTTCCATGATCAACCCAAGTTCAAAGTTAACACGTATGCGGCTCGAGCTAGAAGAATACGACTTTACAGTCGAGTACCTAAAGGGAAAAGATAATTTTGTGGCAGACGCCCTATCGCGGATCACGATATCCGAATTAAAAGACTTACATAACAAAGTCCTGAAAGTCACTACCAGGCAACAGAGTAGACAGAATGAAAACTGTACAGTAGATAAAGAAGAACTTTTGCCAACGCAAAGTCTCAATAATGTATCCAAGCCCAACGTATACGAAGTCATAACAAATGATGAAATACGAAATGTAGTGACCTTGCGTGTAAACGATATTTGCCTTTTTAAACAAGGATCTAGAGTAATCGCAAGAATTGATGTTAGCGATTTGTATACAAATGGAATTCTTGATTTAAGTCTGTTTTTCCAAAGGCTCGAAAAAGAAGCCGGTATACTAGAAATCAGCCAACTCAAAATGGCACCGAGCGAAAAAATCTTTGAATTAATTTCAATAGATGATTTCAAAATAATGGGCAATGAAATATTAAAATCATTAAGAGTAGCGCTACTCAAGCCGGTGACCACAGTAGAAACTGAAAAAGAGATACAAGAAATACTGTCTACATACCATGATGATCCAATACAAGGAGGTCATACAGGCATAACAAAAACTTTAGCTAAAGTAAAAAGACACTACTACTGGAAAAATATGACTAATAACATAAAAGAGTACGTACGTAGATGTCCAAAATGCCAAATGTCAAAAACCACGACAAATACAAAGACTCCGCTAACCATAACAGACACACCATTAGGTGCCTTTGACAGAGTAATAGTGGATACTATAGGCCCACTACCAAAATCAGAGAGTGGTAATGAATACGCTATCACATTAATATGTGATTTGACCAAATATCTCGTAGCAATTCCTATACCTAATAAAAATGCTAATACAGTTGCAAAAGCAATATTTGAATCTTTTATTCTGAAGTACGGTCCAATGAAGACGTTCATTACGGACATGGGAACAGAATATAAAAATTCTATAATTAATGACTTGTGCAAATATTTAAAAATTGACAATATAACGTCAACAGCACACCATCACCAGACAGTAGGAACAATAGAAAGAAGTCATCGAACTTTCAATGAATATATTCGATCGTATATCTCAGTTGACAAAACAGACTGGGATGTATGGCTTCAATATTTCGTATATTGTTTCAACACGACCCCTTCTATGGCACACAATTACTGTCCATATGAACTAATTTTCGGCAAACCAAATAATTTGCCCAAACAATTTAAAAATATAGATATCATTACTCCTTTATATAATAGAGATGATTATGCTAAAGAAACTAAGTTTAGGTTAGAACAGGCTTATAAAAGAGCAAGAGTAATGTTAGAAAAACACAAAGCTAAAAATAAAGAATATTACGATAAGAACGTAATTAATTTTGAATTAAAAATAGGAGATATGGTTTTATTAAAAAACGATACAGGTCATAAGTTAGAATATGCATATTTAGGACCATATATAGTAGAAGAAATAGAACCTAATGACAATATTTTAATTAAAGATAATAAAAATAAAAAACAAAAAGTTCATAAGGATAGATTAAAGAAATATGTTGCTTGAAATTTTTTTTTAATATACAATTTGGTCTGATCAACCAACAATAATAATAACAATAGTAAAAAAACAAAATATATAAAAAAAAAATTTTTGTCCTATAAATAAGAACAAATTTATATACACTTATGATTTTTCTATACTTAATTAAATATAATCAATTTAAAAATATATATATTAATTAAATATCAATTTATAAACATAATAATATTAATTAATTCTAAAATAACTTCATTTATTACGTTATTTTTAAAAGGAGGGAGATGTAGCATACAATATATGTTATAAATTAATATAATAACAACAACACTTTGTTGCTGTTCGGGACATGCATAAACTCATATTGTAGCAGAACAAATGTCATAAATTAATATACTAACAACAACACTTTGTTGCTGTCCAAATGCATGCATAAAATCATATAACAACAACAATACTTTGTTGTTGTTCAAGTGCACGCTTAGACCCAAAACAGGGCAATGACACTTTGTCATTACATAAACATCAGGCTAGCACAGTTCAAGTGCAAATGCAATATGATCGCACGAGAATGCAGCAGGCACAAGAAATGCCGCGTTAGCATTCTTATGCTTTGACCACTTGTGACATATATGCATATACTCTCTCTCTCAAGTATGTTTAATATATAATGTATTTTTTATGTGCGGCACTGACGCTGACTTCTCTGCCGAAGCAGCGCCAGGCCTATATAAACCAAATAATAAGCTAAGACCAGATCATTCAATAAAGAATACTTTCAAAATACGGATGTGTTGTTATTCATTACAAACCACAAGGAATCATCAAACTACAGTCTATCAAAAGGGTAAAACTGCCACGCAATTTACCAACGAAATCGATAATCTACGAAGATTACTTGAATCTTCGTATATCGATGAGGGATTGCCAGCAGAACTTGCTGATAAATTCAGCACAAAAGAAGCAATAAATGTCATGATTAAAAACTGCGATCATGGCAAGCTAAAAACAATATTGGAAGCAGGTACATTCCCAACAATAAATGACACTGTAAGTAAATATATACATTGCAGTACAGAAATTACAGGATCAACAAATGCAATCCTATTTGCACAGAGAGGACACCCCAATCGAGGTAATTTCCGAGGAAATTATCGAGGTAGAGGCAATTACCAAGGTTATAATAATAATTATGGTAATTATAATAATTACTATAATAATAATAACCGAGGACGCGGAAATTTCCGAGGAAATAACCGCGGCCGTAGCAACGCCAACAGGGGATACCAGAACAACAACTATAACAATAATAACAAATACCACAATAATAACAATAATAGACAAGATGGTAACGTACGATACACTCAGAGTAATTCGGAAAACCAACAAGCCCCCTTAAGTACTCCCAACCAATAAATTCAACAGTTCACGTCATCAATCTTAATCTCAACATTTTTATAAATTTACAAAATGAGTATACGAAAACAATGTTGACGTTACTCATAGATTCTGGCGCAGATATCTCAATTTTAAAAGAACAGTCTAACATTTATCAAGAAATAGATAACAATACAACCACAACTATCAGCGGAATTGGAGAAGGTTCAATCCATTCCACTGGACTAACTTTCGTTGAATTAAAAACAGGTAAATATATAATTCCACAAATTTTCCTATTCCATGTGACGGAATAATCGGTATGGATTTCATAAAGAAATTCAATTGTCAGTTAGACTTCAAAGCAAGCGAAGACTTGTTTATATTAAGACCTCAAAATTTAAATTTTCCAATAACTATCCCTATAGTTCATACAATTAACAACACCTAAACCAAAAAAAACCGGCAAATATATTTTTTTTAAATAATTAAAATAAAAACACAATATAAATTTTACCATATTTTTTAAAAAAACAACTCAAAAAAAATTTTTATTTAACTTAATAAAAACTTTAATTTAAACTGATTTTTGTCATAATCTAAAACACTTAATACACCTTACAAAATAAAGTTTATATGTTTTATTTTAATACTTTTAAAACTATACAAAAAATAAAATATCTACACCTTTTTTTTTATCTATTTTTTTTTTCTTTTATTCTTATTCTTTTTTTATTCTTCAACACAAATTTTTCGTTTCGTAAAAAACGCACACCACCACATTTTAACCCCCCTCCCAAATAACGGCCCCCATTCATACCACTGACAATAATACCACAATCTTACCTTTACGATCCGAAGTTGTCCGACAAATAAAACTAGATACAAAAGATGATCATATTATGATACCGTGTCAAGAAATTGAGAATGGAGTATTTATAGCAAGCTCCTTATCCAATTCCAAAAACACATTTGTCCGAATTCTGAATACAACAAATTCAAATAAAATAATTAACCTAGATAAAGTCAGATTTGAACCACTAACTAGTTACGAGATTTTCAATAAAAATCATTTATGAAGAGATGAAAAACTTATATCTAAGTTAAGAAAAAATTGTCCGCTACCATATAAAACAAGTGGAAACGTTGCAGTCGGACGCAACCGTCTGCGGTATACTCGATACCAGTATTAAAACCGGTAAAAAGAGGCCTTATTGCAAAGGGGTACGGATGCGGCAGGGATGTACGCTGCCTTAAAGATTTTCCGATGCAGATGGGGATGCCACAAGCTATCTTCCTTACAAATTTGGTGACTCCAGCTCAAAGTTTGTAAAAGGTCGGGAAAAGGGGGGGGTGGTGGGCTGGGGGCGGTATGGGTAGTTGTGGGATCCAAATTTGTGATGCAGATCTTTGTGGAATGTCAATTGCTATCTTCATACCAAATTTGGTGACTCTAGCTCGAGCTTTGTAAAAAATGGGGAAAGGGGGGCTGGGGCGGTATGGTTGGGCGTGGCATCCAAATTTTGATGCAGATCTTTGTGGAATGTCAATTGCTATATTCATACCAAATTTGGTGACTCTAGCTCGAAAATTGTAACAAATGGGGATAGGGGGCTGGGGGCGGTATGGGTGGGCGTGGCATCCAAATTTTTGCTGAAGATCTTTGTGGAATGTCAATCGCTATGTTCATACCAAATTTGGTGACTCTAGCCAAAGGTTTGTAAAAGGTGGGGAAAGGGGAGTGAAATGGGTGGGCGTGGCTCCAAAACTTTGATGCAGATTTTTGGGGGTCGTTGCCAGCTATCTTTTTTCCAAATTTTGTGGCTCTAGCTCCACAACTCTGGAAGATACACGCATTCCCGTTTTTGACGAAGCGTTGGGGTGGATGGGGGCGGCTAGGGCAGTATCGGTGGGCCTGGCATCCAAACTTTTGGTGCAGTTTTTGGGGTGTCATCATCACCTATCTTGGCACCAAATTTGGTGGCTCTAGCTCAAAAACTGTGGGAGATATAGCTATTTCTGATTTTAAAATGCGGGGGGGCTTGAGGTGGAATGGGTATGGTTGGCTCCAAAACGTTGATGCAGTTTTTTGCCGGTCGTTACCAGCTATCTTCCTACCAAATTTGGAGGCTCTAGCTCCACAACTATGGAAGATACACGCATAACCGTTTTTGACGAAGCGTTGGGGTTGATGGGGGCGGCTAGGGCAGAATCGGTGGGCGTGTCATCCAAACTTTTGATGCAGTTTTTGGGGGGTCATCATCACCTATCTTGGCACCAAATTTGGTGACTATAGCTCTAAATCTGTGGAAGATATAGGCTTTTTTGACTATAAAATGCTGGGGGGCTGGGGGCGGAATGGGGGGGCGTGGCTCCAAAATTTTTGATGCAGTTTTTTGGGGGTTGCTAGTAGCTATCTTCTTACCAAATTTGGTAGTTCTAGCTGTAAGGATGTGCGAAATATGTGGATTTATCGGTTTTGAGTTATCGAATTTATCGATTTGCCAGCCCCCCAGTTATCGTAGAACCCCCATCTTGACATTTTAATTTACTATCCCATAGATAAAGAGAATTGGAAAGTTTCAAGTCTCTAGCTTGAAGGGTGTGGAAAAAACTTGCATACATACGGACGGACAGACGGACAGACGGACAGACAGACAGACGGACAGACGGACAGACACCATGACGGACATTGCACAAAACCAATATACTCTTTACCTTCGGTATCGAGTATAAAAATGTTAACCGAACTCTGCGTCAAGTATACAGACATATTCGGACTAGAATCCGAAGCAATAACCACGAATAATTTTTACAAACAAAAATTAAGATTGAAAGACAATGAACCAACATATATCAAAAATTATAGAATTCCTCAAAGTCAACAGACAGAAATAGCCAAGCAAGTCGAAAAGTTAATAAAAGACAATATTGTAGAACCTTCTGTATCAGAATACAACAGCCCCCTGCTCTTAGTACCAAAAAAATCATTACCTGATTCAAGTGATAAAAGATGGCGTTTAGTAATTGATTACCGCCAAATAAATAAGAAACTTTTAGCTGATAAATTCCCACTTCCAAGAATAGACGATATTCTTGATCAACTAGGCCGAGCACAATTTTTCTCGTGTTTAGATCTAATGTCAGGATTCCATCAAATAGAACTTGAAGAAAATTCAAGAAATATAACGTCTTTTTCAACGATTAATGGCTCTTATCGCTTCACGCGATTACCTTATGGTTTAAAAATAGCGCCTAATTCTTTTCAAAGAATGATGACAATTGCATTTTCTGGTCTTGAACCATCACAGGCATTCCTTTACATGGATGACCTAATTGTCATCGGTTGTTCCGAACAACATATGATCAAAAACCTTAAAAACGTTTTTGACTTATGCAGAAAGAACAATCTAAAATTGCACCCAGACAAGTGCACATTTTTCATGCATGAAGTGACCTTCCTAGGTCATAAATGTA
This sequence comes from Scaptomyza montana, assembly GCA_018904305.1. Lineage (NCBI taxonomy): Eukaryota > Metazoa > Arthropoda > Insecta > Diptera > Drosophilidae > Scaptomyza > Scaptomyza montana. The sequence goes on along the minus strand of JAEIGR010000057.1, from coordinate 910,223 downwards.
CTGACAAAGGTATTCTCCCAGATGACAAAAAGTATGATGTCATTCAGAAATATCCAGTCCCAACGGACGCAGACAGCGCTAGACGATTTGTTGCATTTTGCAATTATTATAGACGTTTTATTAAAAATTTTGCAGAATATTCACGTCACATAACCAATTTATGTAAAAAGGATGTCAAATTTGACTGGACACCTAGTTGTCAAAATGCCTTTGAATATTAAAAAGAAAAATTAATGAGTCCTACATTATTACAATACCCAGATTTTAGCAAAGAATTTTGCATAATCACAGATGCAAGCAAAGTAGCTTGTGGAGCAGTATTAACCCAAAATTATAATGGTATTCAATTACCTGTAGCATATGCATCTCGCAGTTTCACTAAAGGTGAAAGTAATAAATCAACAACAGAGCAAGAATTATCAGCAATTCATTGGGCAATTAATCACTTCAGACCATATATATATTGTAGACACTTCACTGTCAAAACAGATCATAGACCCCTTACATATTTATTTTCAATGGTAAACCCAAACTCGAAATTAACTAGAATGCGACTTGACTTGGAGGAATACGAATTTACGGTGGAATATCTTAAGGGTAAGGATAATTTTGTAGCCGATGCGTTATCAAGAATAACCATTAAAGAGCTAAAAGACATGACCAATCAAATATTAAAAGTCACTACTAGACAAGACAAAAGACAGAAAATTTCCTGCGCAGGAAATGAAAAAGATATAGAAAAAGAGAATTTGAAAAATAAATCTCTAAATAAAGCTTCAAAGCCCAACGTATATGAAGTCATAACAAATGACGATGTACGAAAAGTAGTGACCTTGCAAACGAAAGATATGCTGTGTTGCTTTAAGCATGGTAAACAAATCATTGCAAGAATAGATGTTAGCGATCTGTATGCAAATGGAGTTATTGATTTAGGTCAATTTTTCCAACGGCTTGAAAGCAGAGCCGGTGTACACGATATACGCGAACTAAAAATGGCACCGAATGACATAATCTTTGAACAAGTTTCAATAGAATTATTTAAGAAAATGGGCAATAATGTATTAAAATTATTAAGAGTAGCGCTACTCAAGCCGGTGACCAATATATCAAATGATATAGAAAAAGAAGCTATACTGTCTAAATTTCATGATGATCCAATGCAAGGAGGTCATACTGGCATATCAAAAACTTTAGCTAAAGTACAAAGACAAATGGAAAAATATGCGAAAAGACATAATAGAATGTCAAAAATGCCAAATGTCTAAAACGACATTACATACAAAGACCCCTTTAACACTGACAGAGACACCAATATATGCTTTCGACAGGGTAATTGTTGACACTATTGGTCCATTACCAAGATCCGAACATGGTAACGAATATGCAATAACGCTTATTTGCGATTTAACAAAATATCTCGTTGCCATTCCGATCCCAAACAAAAATGCTATTACTGTCGCTAAAGCTATATTTGAATCTTTTATATTGCAGTTTGGTCCAATGAAGACGTTCATTACGGACATGGGAACTGAATATAAAAATTCGATTATTAATGAATTGTGCAAAAATTTTAAAATAGACAATATAACGTCTACAGCACACCACCACCAGACAGTTGGAACAGTAGAAAGAAGTCATAGAACTTTTAACGAATATATTCGCTCATACATTTCAGTCGATAAAACCGACTGGGATGTGTGGCTAAAATATTTTGTATACTGTTTCAACACGACTCCATCTATGGCACATAACTATTGTCCATATGAATTAGTTTATAGTAAACAAAATAATTTACCCAAATATTTTAATACAATAGACAATATAGAACCTTTATATAACATAGAAAACTATGCTAAAGAAAGTAAATTTAGATTAGAACAAGCATATAAACGAGCTAGAATAATGCTAGAAAAACATAAGGCTAGGAATAAAGAATATTATGATAGAAATATAATTAATTTCGAATTAAAAATAGGAGATAAAGTTTTACTAAAAAATGAAACTGGCCATAAGCTAGACTCAGTATATTTAGGACCATTTAGCTTAGAAACAATAGAATATAAAGATAATATAATTATAAAAGGTAAACACAATAAAAAACAAAAAGTTCATAAGAATAGGTTAAAACTATACAATAACTAAAAACTTTCATGAAAGCACAGTCTGATCAACTGTTATTATAAAAAAAAAAAAAAAAAAAAACACAATCAAAAAAAAAAAAATTTTTTCATTACTTCCCATTTCAAAACAAATACGAACAAAACAAAAAACAATTTCAAATTTTTTTAATTTTTAATACATTTTTAGACACATAAATATAACAATATAATTAATTAATTATATATCTATATTGTAAAACATAAACATAATTACACTATTAAAATAACATCATATTATTACGTTATTTTTCAAAAGGAGGGAGATGTAGTATACACATATATTCATATATATTCAAATGTAATAAACAGCAACACTTTGTTGTTGTCTAAACATTAAATCGAGCAACGACACGTTGTCGTTGCATAAACAATAAGCCAAGCACCCAGTGCTAGTAACATGATCGCGTAAGAATGCAACGCGCACAACGATGCCGCGTCAGCGTTCTCACGCTTAGACCATTTACTATACATATGTGTATACTCTCGCTCTCTTCATATTATATACAAAACTATGTACGGCTCTCGCGCTGACTTCTCTGCCGAAGCAGTGGCCAGCTTTAAGTTAGAATTAATATTCAAAATCATTCAATAAAGAACTTCTAAAACAAACGGATGTCGAATGTCTTGTATTTAAAATATTTAATTAACTTGAGGACAACTGTATTACACACTTGTTGAATTGCCGATTGTCAGCCCAACACGAGAATGAGCGAATCTGAAAACAAGTAAGAAGGCTTTAGTCGAGAAATCCCGACTAAAAGATACCCTGAACCCGTGTATTAAAATGACTTGCAGAAGTGATTTTTTCTTGACTTCATTTTAATATAAAATATCTCCTGTGTTTCTTAACCGATTTGGATTATTAATTTTCACAGAATTTATAAAGTTATCCATTGTTTTAACTCCTATTTTTACATTTTCTAAATAACAGACATGTGGACTCGTCTGTTGAAGGTGATTTATGTAGTCGGAGATGCTTCTTTCTGCCTGTTACATACTTTTGCACAAATCAATTATACCCTTTTTTACCCATTTTATGGGTTCAGGGTATAAAAATAATGTAATATTTTAGGCATGCCTTCAAAACAAAGTTTTCTTATATTTTGTAGCCACAGATAACAGAGAGAAGAACAGAGAAGAAGAAATATAACTGTAAATGGTACTCACTGCAAGCAGCATGCACAGCTGAGCGAATATATGCTGCAACACAAAGAGCGGCTTAAAGCTTGATCAGCGGGTGCGTCTCTCTTATGACTGCCGCTAGATATAACATAATTTGAATGCAATCATGCATCTTTGTTGTTGCCCATTTACGCTCACTCTTTTGTTTATTTATTTATTTTATTTATTTTATTGAAAGTTGTTGACAATTCTAGAGTCAACTTTTAAAAAAAATAAGTTACAATAAAATAGTAGTAGTAAAAAGCCTAGGCTGAGAACAAAAATGTCTAATAACATCACCGACCGATGGGGGTGTTTTATTTGCCAGTCCGGCCAGCTATGCCCCTTTCCACAGCCAAAAATGTCAGTGATATTATAGACTCTATACTTAAAACAGAGATGTTAGTAGAAAATAGAAAAGAAAAACTTAAATGTGAAAACTAAAAATAAATGTTAAAAAAAGAAAAAAAAAAAATAATAATAATAATAATAAAAATAAATAAAATAGAATACAAAATATTTATATATATATATGACCCGATGAAGGAAAAGAATTTAGCCAGTCCAGCAGGCTCAGCCCCGTTTCATAGCTGAGAGCGGTCATTAACTTGCCGAAGATAAACTGAAAGCAATGGTTTGATTAAGGAGAGAGAGGTCTCATTAGAGAACACGTGGTATAGATTATTAAATTGGACGCATAAAACACGAAATGGACTGTGCATAGCGTAATCTGTTGTGCACGTTTTCAAAAACAACGGGCGAAAGTTTCTAGTAGGTCTGGAGGGAATAGAGAAATGGAGATGACCTAAAAGAAAAGAAGAATCTATATCACCATTAATCAACTTGTGCAGGAAGGCAACACCAAGGACTATCCTACGATTGTTCAACGACGGGAGGTTAAGGAGAAGAAGCCTACTGGAATATGAAGGCAAGCGAAGGTTATTATCCCAATTTAAGCCTCGTAAGGCAAAAAGCAAAAACTGCTTCTGAACAGATTCGATACGATCCTGGTTATTTCTATACTGGGGGCTCCATATACAAGAGCAGTACTCTAGGATAGGGCGAACAAGGGAAGTGTACAGAGTTTTCGTAACGTAAGGATCGTTAAACTCTTTAGACTAACGTTTAATGAAACCAAGAACACCTATGGCCTCATTAACAATAGTAGAAATATGAAGGCCGAATGAGAGTTTGGAGTCAAAAAGAACACCAAGGTCCTTGACTGTAAAAATACGTTGCAACGGGGTACTGTCAATTAAGTAGTTGGTAATGAAGGGGTTATTTCGGCTGAAAGTCATAAACATACATTTAGAACAATTGAGAAGCAACTGATTAGTCTTACACCAAAGATGCATTGAATTTAAATCATCTTGTAAGCAAGTATGATTTAGAGAACTACAGTAGGAGAAAATAAGCTTCACATCGTCTGCGTACATGAGAATGCGAGAATGAGATAAAACAGAGGGAAGATCATTAATAAAAAGAGTGAAGAGTAAAGGACCAAGATGACTACCTTGAGGTACTCCAGAAGTAACATGAACTTGTTTCGAGGTAGCCAATCTTAGGAGTACTCTTTGTGTCCGACCCTTTAAATAAGAAGAAATCCAAGATATAAGTGAGGGAGGGAAACCAATACGGACAAGCTTGAGAAGTAATAGGTCATGGTGTACAGTGTCGAAAGCTTTACTGAAGTCTGTGTAAATGACGTCAGTTTGCATTTTCGAGAGGAAAGCATCATTTACTAAAGTTGTGAATTCTAGTAGATTGGTCATGGTTGACCGAATTTTTACGAAGCCATGTTGAGCATGGGATAAGACTGATTCGCAGAAATGTTGCAAAGATGAAGTGATAATTTTTTCAAATAATTTAGGGATAGCGGACAATTTTGCAATGCCCCTATAATTTTCAATATTGGACTTCCCACCTTTTTTGTGAAGAGGGATTATAAAAGATTCTTTCCAAAGATATGGAAAGACAGAAGATTCAAGGGAGAGATTAAAAAGCTTAAGCAATGGGCGAAGAAGAGAAGCACTGCACTCTTTAAGAAGACAACTAGGTATATTGTCAGGTCCAGGAGAGTAAAAGAAGACTTTAACGAATTTAAAGCTGATAGCAGAGTGGACTGAGAGATGGTAGGAACAGGAATATAATTTGTAGAAGCAATACTATAAGGGTAAGGTATGTTAATAGGGGATGCAGAAGAGTAAGTTGATTGGAAGAAATTGGCAAAAATATTAGCGGTTTCGCTATCGATGCTAGATTTATCCATCCCAAACATGAAAGATGACGGTAAAGTAGAAGATTTACGCTTAAAATTGACAAAACTATAAAATTGTTTGGGATTTAGAGTAAATTGCCGTTTGCAACAAATAAGGTAATTCTCATAGCACTGTGAATTCAGGAGAAGAAAGTTTGATTTGGCTATAATGTATTTAGACAAGTCAGCACTCAATCCAGACCTGCTAAATTTTTTGTAATATTTGGATTTATTATTTTGTAAAGTTGATAGTCTTGGAGTGAACCAAGGGGGCTTAGAAGAAACGGACAACGGAGCAGAGTAAGGGATACATTCGTCCAATAGAGAATTTAAGGTGCTATAAAAAGATTTTAGGGCAATATTTATATCAACCGAATCATATATAAAAGACCAATCAGTTGCCAGAATACGTTGATTTAGTAATGAGTAATTTCCTTTGCGAAAGCAACGGCGAGGCAGGTTAAACACTGGAGGAGAAGACATAACAGGATTGCTAACAGACAATGTAACTTCTAAAGTAGGATGATATGAATCCTCAGGGACAGACAGAGGGGATGACCTAGAGACATTGGCAATACAGTAGTTGTTAATAAATACAAGATCGAGTGTTCTAATCAAATGATTAGAAATTGAATTGATCTGAAACAATGGAAGATCAAGCATTTCTTCTAAGAAGTCATGCTGGGCAGACGGTATAAGATAATTTATGGTGTCGGATGAAGACCAGGGGATGGTTGGTAAATTAAAGTCACCCAGTACGATAAAAATATCATTATCACGGATATGAGCCGAAACTTCTTTAATACAAGTTAGGTGTTGAAGATAAACTTGAGTGTCAGAAGAAGGAGGGATATAAGAGCAAGTGATATAAACAACATGTGAAGGGAGATTTATTTTAAGAGAAATAATCTCAGCATCATTAACGGCAGAAAAACAGAAGGGTTCCGACTGGAGAGTAGCTTTAACAGCAATTAATACCCCACCACCTCGGCGAGTCGGTCGATCAGCTCTATAGACGATAAAATTATTTGATAAAAGTTCACAATTAGATATACTTGGATTTAACCAAGTTTCAGTAAAAGAAATTATATCAGCATGGAACGAAAAGCTATTCAAAAACAAATTTTTAAGTTTTGAGACCAGACCCCTAACATTCTGATAAATAATAGATATGTCATCAGAGTTTAGTTTTTTGAAACGACAGAGTTATTATATGAGAAGGTTGCAGCTGGAAGGTTGACAGGTAAAGGCAGAGCTCTTTTTTTTTGCAAAAACTCATGAACAACCGTATGAGGGGGCCAAAATTTGGGATCACATATGATTGAAAACGATTCTAGAGAGACATTAATTTTAAAAGATGATATTTCGCGAGGGGAAGAAAAGTTAAATTTCATAATAGAGACGCTAACTTTAGTTTTGCTAGCAATATAGGCAGCAACAGAATCACAAGTTGTTTCAGCGGAAAGTCGCGACACAAAAACTTGCTTGCGAGGAGCCACTACTGTTAAAATAGGAGGTGGCTGAGGTATGGGGACAGATAGATCATTATTTACCGCGTTTATTTCGGCAGGATCCAAGACGGGAACCATACTACTAATAGCAGGGGATACTGCAGGAGATATATTCGGACAATCGCTTGGAGTTGGAGATAATGATAGAACTGGCGACAATTCTATGTTACTAGGCACGGGTGAAAGCGACGAGGGTGAGGGGGCAAAGATTAACGGAACATTCAAAAATTCAGACTCCAACCGGCGAGTAGACAATGACTCAAATTTAAAATTATTGAGAAATTCCAAACTCGAATCAATGTCAGTCACTAGCATGCTTGCCGTCTTTTTTAGTTTTGAAAACTGATTTCTCACAGAGTTACACATTCTAGAGAAATCAATTTGCTTATCAATGCACATAGGGCATGACCAACGCACACCACCACAGCCGGGCTTGGCTACAGCAGTGATCTTGTCACACTCACGCCCAGTAAGACCTGCACATTTAGCATGCATAAAATTCTCGCACAACCAGCAATGAACAAATTGAGGCCGTGCAGAATCGTCGGACTGCTTAAATGTACAAGATTTTTTGCAGCACGACATATTTACCACTGGGGTCAAACTAACGAAAATAGGTTGCGAGAGCACAGAACGGAAAAAACGGCGCACAGAAAATCTAAGAGCAATCGCACAAATTAAGAAGAATCGTAACACAAATACTTCTTGTTTGGAGCGATAAGCAACAACAAAAATGTATTAAAGCACGACAAGCAAGGCAGATAACGCTTAAACGAACAAACACACAAACAAGTGTATGCGCAGCGAATAAACACACAAACAAGAGTAAACGCAGCGAACAAACACACAAACAAATGAGTGCACGAATAAGCGGCAGATTTGCAGAATAACAAAAACAGACACTAACAACCACACAGAACTGACGCCGCAATTGTTAAAATATAATAATTAGCAAATTAAACGACGCACAACAAGAAGCACTTTGCACAGCTTAGGTAAGCCTATGTTTTACGAACAGTAGACTGCAAAAAATAAATAAAAAGCCTGATAAACGGCGCAAAATTAATAAGTTGTTCGGAGCTTAAGTAAAACACGTCAATCACACTCAAACTGAGATCTCTCTCTTGATGTTTATGCTATGATGTTTATGCTATGTTTAACATAAATCTTAACATCCCTATCTCCTCCGAACTCACTAAGCTAAGCTAACCATAAGTAAGAGGCTGCAGTTAAGGGAATTGCATTGCCTAATTTACACCACCCATACATAGCTTAAGTGCAAGCGTTGTATGTATGAGCTCGGGATCTGCTGCTTAGAGGAATAACTGTAATGCTCTTTCCAACATTATGTTTTTACATACAATGGTAAGGGAATTGGTTATGCATTTCAGTTCATATATAATGTGAACAAAGAAAGTTAATTTTCGTTTCAGTGAATTTTTTAATATTGTTTATATTAAGGATAAGGATAATAACAACAAAACATTCATTTAAAATACGTATGTATATAAGTTCATTTAAAATTCGTATGTAATGATAAGTTATAAAAAATATTTAATTGCTATTATTTAAATAACGATCAACGTATTTTAATTTCTTTTGTTGTTTTTTGTAACCAAGAATATTAAGTAGATTTTCGACTTAATAATTGAATCAACCTTATTTATAGTTGTCTTCTATTTTGCATATTATATAATAGTTATATAGACGCTGCTTTAGTGCATTTAAAAATCAAATAAAACAAGTGGTAACGTTGCAGTCGGACGCAACCGACTGCGGCATACTCGATACCAGTATTAAAACCGGTAAAATAATACCTGATTGCAGAGGGGTACGGATGCGGCAGGGGTGTACGCTGCCTAAAAGATTTTCTGATGCAGATGGGGATGCCAGAAGCTATCTTCCTTACAAATTTGGTGACTCTAGCTCAAAGTTTGTAAAAGGTAGTGAAAGGGGGGCTGGGGGCGGTATGGGTAGTTGTGGCATCAACATTTTTGATGCAGATCTTTGTGAAATGTATATTGCTATCTTCAAACCAAATTTGGTGAATCTAGCTCGAAGTTTGTAAAAAGTGGTGAAAGGGGGGCTGGGGGTGGTATGGGTGGACGTGGCATCCAAATCTTTGATGCAGATCTATCTGGAATGTCAATTGCTATCTTCATACCAAATTTGGTGACTCTAGCTCAAAGTTTGTAAAAAGTGGGGAAAGGGGGGGCTGGGGGCGGTATGGGTGGAAGTGGCATCCAAATTAGTGATGCAGATCTTTGTAGAATGTCAGTTGCTATCTTCATACCAAATTTGGTGACTCTAGCTAAAATTTTGTAAAAGGTGGGGAAAGGGGGGCGAAATGGGTGGGCGTGGCTCCAAAACTTTGATGCAGATTTTTAGGAGTCGTTGCCAGCTATCTTCCTACCAAATTTGGTGGCTCTAGCTCCACAACTCTGGAAGATACACGCATTCCAGTTTTTGACGAAGCGTTGGGGTGGATGGGGGCGGCTAGGGCGGTATCGGTGGGCGTGGCATCCAAACTTTTGATGCAGTTTTTGGGGGGTCATCATCACCTATCTTGGCACCAAATTTGGTGGCTATAGCTCAAAAACTGAGGGAGATATAGGCTTTTCTGATTTCAAAATGCGGGGGGGCTGGGGGCGGAATGGATGGGCGTGGCTCCAAAATTTTTGATGCAGTTTTTTGGGGGTTGATAGTAGCTATCTTCTTACCAAATTTGGTAGTTCTAGCTGTAAGGATGTGCGAAATATGTGGATTTATCGGTTTTGAGTTATCGAATTTATCGATTTGCCAGCCCCCCAGTTATCGTAGAACCCCCATCTTGACACTTTAATTTACTATCCCATAGATAAAGAGAATTGGAAAGTTTCAAGTCTCTAGCTTGAAGGGTGTGGAAAAAACTTGCACACATACGGACGGACAGACGGACAGACACCATGACGGACATTGCACAAAACCAATATACTCTTTACCTTCGGTATCGAGTATAACTAAGCAGTCTGAATATTCTATTAAAAGTATAAGTTTGTATATTCAATTTTATTGAATTTTATGCTTATGATTAGACGCTGTATCGTTTTACAGTGAATTCAATTGACTCACAGCCAAATTAAAATATGTCTATTGAAACTTTAGATATTAGTGGTGTTTTGGTGCCGCATTCAGTTGTTGCCATAATTGGTGATGGAGCCTGCCTTTTTAGATCTATTTCCGACCTTTTATTTGGTAGGCAGGACTTCCATGGCACTGTGAGGAGCCATATTCACGTATAGCGCCTCACAAAAGGCGATTGCATTTATAGCCGCAGCCGGACCTGAGCTGCGGCGAATTCGCATGCTGTCTCGCTCTGACACAGGATGTCAGCGCTAAGGTACGTGTTTGGCACATGGGAGCCGCAAAACACGTACCGTAAAAGTCGTGGCAAAGTGCCGTTGGTGTGTGAGCGGTGCATCCACGAGATATAGTGGTCACTGTCACACCAACGACAGGCGTGATCAGCAACGAGGAACCGTTGTTGCTAGGCAAATCTCACTGGAACGATCACGCCACCTTTGCCCTTGGCGCGACATTGGCAGCGCTGACAGGCCCCGGTCCAGCGAGACAGCACAAGGGTATAAAAGGAGCCGCCTTTGACAGAGCGGCAAGGCAGTTCAAGAATCAGTACAGAAGTCAGTACAAGAGTTCGTACAAGAGAGAATACAAAGCTAGTGTGAGTGCGAAGTGGAAAGTCAGTGCGAAACATAAATTGAACACAGGACTCAGAGGGCAAGAAATCCTACGCGAAAGGATAATTTAAGAATTAAAAGGATTCATATCGCAATAAGGACAAAGCAGATCGTGTCCTTAGCGATTTACAAACATTTTACTGAGAAATCGATACGCGGAATTTATCAAGTCTTGTGGCGCGTTGCATTTGCAAAGCAACCTCAAATTAAAACCAAGTATCAGACAAGTGAGCCTGGCGAAGGACAGGTGAAGCTAAAGCCAGAGCCTGAGAGTAGGCGAGACTATTGGCGAAATCCTTGTGGTAACAAGGAGGCCATAGTAGAGCCTGGCGAATATTTGGTGCAACGAGAGCGCCAGCATTGCAAATAAAACCCCGACACAAGATCCGTGCGATTTCCTAAACTCAAATAAGAAATATCATTAAGTGCACAACTCAATTGTAAAAACCCAACGTGAAACTAGCAGAGAGTGCAGTTTAAATATATGTATAAAAAGTAAAACTAAATTGTGTTATTATTGCCGCAGCCGCCACAAATATAAATTTGTTGGCACGTACCCTCAGCACCGCGAGAGTTAGCCCAGCTAAAACCGCGTAACTTTAGGTTCGTTACAACTGGCGCCCAACGTGGGGCTCTACGGCTAATATCACATAGTTTTCTTTAATAAAATACATATTAATAATTGACAATATGGTTCGTTCGTGGGTGTACAATCTAAAAAAGGATGCACTTGTGAAATGCGGAGTGGAATTCGGTCTGGAGCTTGAAGGCACTGTCGAAAATATGAGAAGACAATTCGGAGACTGGGTAAGTCAAAATGAAAATACTCTTCCACACAGCGTTCGCATTAGCGAACTGGCGAAAACATATAGCCGTCAGTCGCCGAATAAAGACCCCGAATTAATGCGCGAGGAAGGGGAGTACGAAAAGGAAAAGGAGTTTGCCGGCATAGACGTTGCAAGGCTGAGCATTCCTTGCACCAGCGCGGCGGCTCGGGCGCGAGATTTACAGGAATCTCGCCGATCGCCCTGGAGTACAACCCAACAGCAAGGAGAGCGTAGCCACACCCATGCGCATGAACAGACCAATGCAAGGGCAAGTGAATACCAAAAGGTAGCCAAACAAGTTCGAGAGTGGAGCTTTCGATTCGACGGACTATCGAAGCCTCTCGAATTCTTGGAACAAGTGGAATGGTCAGCGGACACATATGGATTAAACTTAAATTTAATTCCAAGAGCAATGCCGGAGTTGCTGAAAGGAATGGCACTTAAGTGGTACATAGCTAACAACAGGCATTGGACTACATGGGTGGATTTTGTCGACAGTTTTCAAGAATACTTTTTACCGCGAGATTACTTTGAAAATTTGTACGACGAAGTACGCAGACGGCGGCAAGCTCTGGATGAGCCTTTTAAAGTCTATATGGTGGAGATGCAGACTCTAATGAGACCCCTACGGCTCTCAACAGAGAAGGAAGTACGCACCATTTACACCAACAGCCTTCCTGACTTGCGCGGATACGCACGGCCAAACCAGTTCTCGAATTTGACCCAGCTGATGCAATTGGCAGAAGAGTTCGAAGAATTGGAAAAGGATAGGCTGAAACTGAGACTACAAAGCGCTACAAACCAACAAACTCCACAACAACAATACAGCCAACATCAACAACAGCCTCAACAACACCGAGATACGCAGCAAAATGGACGCGACCACAATCAGAGTCGTGCAAATCGTACGCGATTTATGGCCATGGAGGAGCAGAACCAGCACACTGGAGGAATGGACAAACGGCCAACCCCAACACCTAGGACCCAGCAAAATCCTGCCAGAACACACATAAACAACCCAGGAAGGGCATGTCGCGTGTGTGGACAGGAGCGACACTATGCGATAGAGTGCCGAAACCCAATGCTGGAATTTTGCTGGGTTTGTGGCAGAATCGGGCAGCGGACAGCACTATGTTGCCAATCGGAAAACGGCCAGCGGCGTCCGCCATCGAGGGGCGAGCGGGAGCCGCCAAGATCCGCCCCGAGACGCTAGTCGGTCACCTACAGTCGATACAGGGGCTACAAGCAGCTTTGTTAGCGAAGAGCTAGCTTGTAGACTGAACACTGTAGGCCGGAGAAGCGTCGCAAGCAGACAGGTGAAATTAGCAGACGGACATAGCAGCAGGACAACAGAACAAATAACGGTCGAAATAAGACTCGGGCATCGCAGTTTGGAAATAGCGCTGCTAATTATGCCTGGTGTGATAGACTATTTGGTGCTGGGCTGGGATTTTCTGACTGGCATGGGCACAGTGTTGCAGTGTGCGGGACTGGTGGTCACCATCCCGGCACGACGGCACAAGGTTGGAAAGCTGGAAGAGAGACTGTCGGTGGCAGTTGTCCAGAATACAACCGAACAAGACATAGCAACACGTGACTCCAGAAACCCACCTATTGAAAGCAAAAATCTTCACGAAGACCAAGAAATTAAAGAATTTCTACTGCGGGAAGTCGCAGCCTTCGAACACCTAAAGGGCACATCACAAATTACAGAACACAAAATTGTGATGAGCGACGACAGGCCTATAAAACAGCGTTATTTTCCAAAGAATCCAAAAATGCAAGCGGAAATTAACCAGCAAGTAGAGGAACTACTTGCGAAAGGTTGCATAGAGCCATCCAACAGCCCACACAGCGCACCAATCGTGATTTTGAAAAAGAAGAATGGCAAATGGCGGTTATGTGTGGATTTTAGACAACTTAACAGCCGATCCGTTAAGGACGCGTATCCATTGCCAAGAGTGCACCACATTTTAGACCAGCTACGTGAAGCCCACTTCATCACTAGCTTGGATCTGAAAGATGGGTACTGGCAGATCCCGATGGAGGAAGCGAGCCGACCACTGACAGCCTTTACAGTCCCAGGCAAAGGATTGTACCAGTGGAAAGTAATGCCATTTGGGTTACACTCGGCACCGGCAACTTTTCAGAGGGCTTTGGATCGCGTTATTGGACCAGGGATGATGCCACACGCGTTTGCATATTTAGATGACATTATAGTCATCAGAAGAAAGCGCGAAGCGCATATGGAAAATCTCAGAGAGGTATTTCGGCGGCTGCGGGAAGCAAATCTGCGCATCAACGTGGACTAATGTAATTTCTTTAAAAAGGAATTGAAATATTTGGGCCACAGAGTCACAGAGGAAGGAATTCGCACAGATTCGGAGAAAGTTGCTGCAATCGCAGAATTGAAGCCGCCAAGCAACGTAAAAGAGTTACGACAATACCTGGGCGTAGCATCATGGTACAGACGCTTCGTACCAGATTTTGCGACGAAAGTAGCACCTCTGAACGCATTGATGAAAAAAGGCGCAAAATGGGAGTGGACTGAGGATTGGCAAGTAGCTTTTGACACGGTCAAAGAGAAGCTGACTCAGTCCCCAGTATTGGCATGCCCAGATTTCTCAAAAACATTTTGCTTGCAGACGGATGCAAGTAACTATGGCCTGGGTGCGATATTGACCCAACCTTCGGAGCAAGGTGAAAGGGTAATATCGTACGCCAGTAGGACACTAAACGGAGCCGAACGGAACTATTCGGCAACTGAAAAGGAGTGTCTAGCCATAGTGTGGGGAATCAGAAAGCTACGGCCATACCTGGAAGGCTACCATTTTGTGGTCATAACGGACCACATGGCGCTGATGTAGCTAAACTCAATTGAAAGTCCATCAGGCAGAATAGCGCGTTGGGCGCTTGAACTGCAACAATACGACTTTGAAGTCAAATACCGTAAAGGCAACCTCAATGTCGTAGCCGATGCACTTTCGAGACAGCCACTTCCGGAGACATGCTGCCTAGTAAAAATTGCAACAGAAGGGATTGAGGCAGACAACGCAAATTGCAAATGGATTCAAAAATTAAAAAAGGAAATCGCGCAAAATCCGAGGAAATATCCGGATTACATGGAGGAAAATGGCAACCTGCACAGACACATCCCACATCGCGCTGGAGGCGGAGATGTGGAAGCTTGGAAGCTTTGTGTACCCAAAAGTAAAAGGAAGGATGTATTACTGGAGAATCACGACGCAGCCACAGCCGGTCATTTGGGAAGCCGGAAAACGATAGCAAGAGTAGCGACACGCTACTACTGGCCAGGCTTATACAGAGACGTACGCACATATGTGCACAACTGAGAAACGTGTCAACAATATAAGCCAAGTCAAATGGCAGCGGCAGGAAAGATGTTGACACAAATCCCTGAAGAGCCATGGAGTACCGTGTGTGCTGACTTTGTTGACCCACTGCCAAGGTCAAAGCACGGCAACACAGTGCTGTTAGTGATGTTCGACCGTTTCTCTAAGTGGACTGAGGTGGTTCCGCTGAGAAGCGCAACCACAGCCACCTTACAGAAGGGTTTTAGAGACAGAATTTTGGCACGATTTGGGGTGCCAAAAGTTCTCATAACGGACAATGGAACACAGTTTACGAGTAAAGCCTTCAAACGCTTTCTCGAAGAATTGGGAGTGCGACACCAATTTACGGCACCATACACACCGCAAGAGAATCCTACAGAACGTGCGAACCGCACGGTAAAAAAGATGATTGCACAATTCACAAAAGATAACCAGCGGTGCTGGGATGAATTTTTGCCAGAATTGTCACTGGCCGTTAATACCAGCGAATCGGCGTCTACGGGCTACAGTGCAGCGTTTATCACGCAAGGGCGTGAACCAAGGCTGCCAAATGCGCGACAACGTTACACTCGGCACAGGGCAACCGACACAAACACCCAGCGACAATGCAAAAAAACTTAGAGAAGTTTTTGAATTGGTGCGCAGGAGTTTAGAGAAGGCCGCTCAGGACCAAGCAAGGCATTACAACCTACGGAGACGGCAGTGGAAACCATCCGTAGGAGACAAGGTATGGGTGAAACAACACCACCTGTCAAAAGCAGCGGAAGGCTTC
Source organism: Scaptomyza montana (assembly GCA_018904305.1). Classification (NCBI taxonomy): domain Eukaryota; kingdom Metazoa; phylum Arthropoda; class Insecta; order Diptera; family Drosophilidae; genus Scaptomyza; species Scaptomyza montana. The sequence continues at coordinate 894,449 of JAEIGR010000057.1, read as the reverse complement.
GCTGCAAAGCTTGCTCCTAAATTTGCCGGACCATACACTATAATAAATTTTGTGTCACCTGTAGTTTGTAAACTACTGGGAAAAACTGGTGAAAAAGAACGGACCGCTCACATAGGCGACATAAAACCCCACGGAGGTGGAACGGACAACGGATGAGATAATAAAAAAAATTTATTTTTTTTGGGGTCACAAATTATTTTAAGACCCTGGAACAAAAAGTATTTTTTGTTTGTGTGGTGAAAATCTGGAAAAGAAAAGAGCGGTTAATAATTGGCCTTGTTAATGACGTATCTCATTTACTCACCTGAATCTCCATCACCTCCTATAAATAAAAAAAAAAATCAATAGTTGATTTGGTTTTTTTTTGGAAAAAAAAGGGGGTGAATATGTATTAATACATACTAAATATTGTCCCTACTCAACACATTTGACAGATATATAAATAATAAAAATAAATATGTAAGGTATTACATATTTATTAAACCATAACAAAAATAAATATGTAAGGTATTACATATATATAAATAATAAAAATAAATATGTAAGGTATTACATATTTATTAAAGCATAACAAAAATAAATATGTAAGGTATTACATATATATAAATAATAAAAATAAATATGTAAGGTATTACATATTTATTAAACCATAACAAAAATAAATATGTAAGGTATTACATATATATATAAATAATAAAAATAAATATGTAAGGTATTACATATTTATTAAAGCATAACAAAAATAAATATGTAAGGTATTACATATATATAAATAATAAAAATAAATATGTAAGGTATTACATATTTATTAAACCATAACAAAAATAAATATGTAAGGTATTACATATTTATTAAACAATAACAAAAATAAATATGTAAGGTATTACATATTATATAAATAATAAAAATAAATATGTAAGGTATTACATATTTATTAAACAATAACAAAAATAAATATGTAAGGCATTACATATATATAAATAATAAAAATAAATATGTAAGGTATTACATATTTATTAAAAATAACAGACAACAAGGAATGTGTGGGCGGGAGGAATGGATGTCAGAGAAAAAAAAAAAAATAATAATAATAAAAGAGCCACGGCCCAACCAAGGGCATTACAAAAACCGGACCTGAACGCGGCGAAAGGTGTGCGAAGTAAACGCTGCTAGAAAAACGGTTAATGGAAAAGGTTAGCGATATCGCAAAGAGAGCGCTGACAAAACATGGCGGTCGCATGCGGGAAGGATACCGTAACATGCACACCTACACTGTTGCACATGCGTACGGAGTAGGGGTATAAAAGGTGCCGACTACCATGCAGTCGGTCACTTTGCGATATTTTAAAAAAATTTGAGCACTCACTAGGACAATGGAGAATTTAACCAACAACACCGGAGCAAGAAGGGCAGCCCCTGTATCGGGCCGTGATCCACGGGTGCATCCTCGCACACCAGCGGGAGATGTGCATGTGGCCGACATGGCAGCCATGGGTGCCAGCGCAAGGGGGCGCAGGAACGTGGCACGGCGAGGGCGTTGGGCCGGACAGCCCTATGCGCGTGTCGAGCCGCAGCGGGAGGCGTCACCCGATGTACTGGAACTGCGGGCGTCGCCCATTTTAGAGTCTGCTGAGGAGCGACAGGAGCTGGAGGAAGAGCGCGATTGGGTGCGCAGGGCATATGGCGAGGATTGGAGTAGCAGCGACTGGGAGATGGACGTCGACGCTGGCCCAGTGGTCGGAAGGGGCGAGGAATCGCCGCCGAGGGACTTCATAGAGGTGAATCCCGAATGGGTCCGGATGTGCCACCCGGAGGCACCGCCGACCCCTGAAGATGAGCACGTGGGCCCAGCCAGCCCGGAGCGGGTCACCTCACCGCCGCTGCCGGATACTCCACCCCCGGAGTGGCGTCCAGCACGACCGCTATCGCCTTTTCCACGCGGGGTGGACGTCTCGGAGGATGAGGAGGACGACGTTATTATATATCGTCTGACGAGGAGGAGCCAGCGCCGCAGGCCGAGGAGCGGGTGCCGCAAGTCGAACCGGATGAGCCACCACCGCCGACGGTGACCGTCTCAAGGGAGAAGCGATACGCGGATGGTAGGTGGGACCACAAAGCGATCGCGGTGGTAGAGTGGTGCGAGGAGGAGGTGGCACCCCCCCGCGACGATTTTATAAGGGAGGCGACGCCACCACGACCCCGAACGCCGTCACTGCCCCGAATAGTACAGGCACCACCACAAGCACCAGGCAACACGGCCACCAGCCCGACCAACCGGAAGACACCGTGGGAGTGGCCGACACCGCTGCAGGTGGGCACGCCGCCTCGTCCCGGGACACCGCCTCCGCCACCAACATGGCACGCCCAGCTTTCGGCCGGCAGGCTTCGTGCCCATCTGGGGAACGGCCGGCTCGCCCCGTGCTACAGCGGCAGGCGTCCGTACCACTGGCGGCTTCGGGGTGGAGAGAGGTGACACTAGGGGACTGGCCACCAGAAGTGATAGCAGCCGCAGCAGGAGGGAGCGACAGGCGCACGTCGCGTATCGTTTGGGCGCATGGCCAAAGATACCGCGTGCGGATTTCGGCCAGAGGCACGCGGGCCTTTGTACCCGAGTAGGAAAAGACGCCACTAACACTAACACGCACAAGAAAAAATATATAAAAAAAATAAAAATAATATATATAAGTATATAGATGAACATTTATTTAACCTGAAAAAGAATTAAAGAAGAGCAGGTGGATTAGACTGCAAGAGGGGGGTGAAACTTGCTCGAAGCATACTCACATAAAATGTGTGTGTGATCCAGCGTGAGCGGCAAAACGGCATGGCCTGGAAAAGAGAACATGATTTAGGATATGGTGGAAATGGCGCAAGGCGCAAAAATATGTTACTTACTTTTGCTTTTTAGATTCTTTTCAGCAACAACAAAACAATTGCAAAGTGCAAATTGTGTGTCATGGCACATCGCAAATATCGATCAGGCCGTATCGAGTAACACCGGGCGATGCAAAGCTGGCTGCTATGGCGCAACGCACCACTAGATGGCGTTACACGACCACCAGCTGATCGCTACAGCGACACTGCTAACGGACGCCAAGGTTCAAAACGGAGGCGCGCGATTTGAAAGACGCAAAATTAAGTGGAAGGCTTCCACTTCCGGAGAAAGAGGGGAGTGTGAGGAGCCATATTCACGTATAGCGCCTCACAAAAGGCGATTGCATTTATAGCCGCAGCCGGACCTGAGCTGCGGCGAATTCGCATGCTGTCTCGCTCTGACACAGGATGTCAGCGCTAAGGTACGTGTTTGGCACATGGGAGCCGCAAAACACGTACCGTAAAAGTCGTGGCAAAGTGCCGTTGGTGTGTGAGCGGTGCATCCACGAGATATAGTGGTCACTGTCACACCAACGACAGGCGTGATCAGCAACGAGGAACCGTTGTTGCTAGGCAAATCTCACTGGAACGATCACGCCACCTTTGCCCTTGGCGCGACATTGGCAGCGCTGACAGGCCCCGGTCCAGCGAGACAGCACAAGGGTATAAAAGGAGCCGCCTTTGACAGAGCGGCAAGGCAGTTCAAGAATCAGTACAGAAGTCAGTACAAGAGTTCGTACAAGAGAGAATACAAAGTTAGTGTGAGTGCGAAGTGGAAAGTCAGTGCGAAACATAAAGTGAACACAGGACTCAGAGGGCAAGAAATCCTACGCGAAAGGATAATTTAAGAATTAAAAGGATTCATATCGCAATAAGGACAAAGCAGATCGTGTCCTTAGCGATTAACAAACATTTTACTGCGAAGGACAGGTGAAGCTAAAGCCAGATCCTGAGAGTAGGCGAGACTATTGGCGAAATCCTTGTGGTAACAAGGAGGCCATAGTAGAGCCTGGCGAATTCGGGCGTTGCTAGCTAAAACCTCGTTTAGTAGGCGTAACATTGACTCTGAATATTTGGTGCAACGAGAGCGCCAGCATTGCAAATAAAACCCCGACACAAGATCCGTGCGATTTCCTAAACTCAAATAAGAAATATCATTAAGTGCACAACTCAATTGTAAAAACCCAACGTGAAACTAGCAGAGAGTGCAGTTTAAATATATGTATAAAAAGTAAAACTAAATTGTGTTATTATTGCCGCAGCCGCCACAAATATAAATTTGTTGGCACGTACCCTCAGCACCGCGAGAGTTAGCCAAGCTAAAACCGCGTAACTTTAGGTTCGTTACAGCACCATACGCCAAAATATTGGTTGAACATGTTGTAACCAACTGGCAAACTTTTGCTTGCTTCAGCATAAACTTAAATGGAGGGTGTTATAGCTCTTCTGAACAATATGAGTGCGATATGTCAAATTCAAATACCTATGGTACTGCATGTGAGCTTCAAGCAGCAGCAGAAATTTATGCTGTAAATTTTCAAGTTTTTCAAAATGGAAATTTATTACAAGCATTCGGAAATAATATGCATCCTGTAAAAAGATTGCGGTTTACCGGTCCATTAATGAATGGACATTTTGATGTTTATATTCCTTTAGAGGAAGTATTAACTCAAGATTCTGATACGTCAAGTGAATGTATAACTGAAAATGTTAAAAATCCTGTTAAAAGACGTAGTCGATTCACCGGCAAAACAGAAAAAAAGGTAAAACAAACGTTCATTTTAAAAAAATAGTGATATCAATAGGGGTAAGCGCATAGAAGCATCAAAAAGATATCGTGTTAATAATCCTGATGTTATTAGAGTTGTAGTGAGAAGACATCACGCTAATAATCCTAAAGCTCATCGAGTTGCAGTGAGAAGACATCAGGCTAATAATCGTGATGCACGTCAAGAGATGCGTTTGCGTGCATGGAGTGTTAAAGCCATGTCTGGCTTAAACTATGATTTTGAAATAGCTTACAAGTCAGATAAAATTACTCAACTTGGTAGTATGAATTTGATATGCAAACATTGTAATGCTTTAAAATGGAAAAATGAGCCTTTGGGTATCTGTTGCAATGCAGGAAAAGTTAAACTTTCACAAAATTAAAGTTTGCCTGATCCACTTAAAAGCTTAATAATTGGTGGACATCCCAAGCATGATCATTTCATTGATCGTATAAGAAAGTATAACAGCTGCTTTCAAATGACTTCTTTTGGAAGTACAAAAATTATAAATGAAAGTTGGTCAACCTTTAAAGTCTAAGGACAAGTGTATCACTTAATTGGTAGTGTCCGACCTTTGCCAAATGAAGAACTGCAGTTTCTTCAAATTTATTTTGTTGGTGATGATGAAAATGAAGCTCAACTACGTTGCAAAAATATTTCAAATGTTGATTTAAGCGTAGTAAAGGATCTTAAATGTATGTTTCATCATCATAATCGTTATGTAAAAGATCTAAAAATGGATCTCAATAAAATACAGTACCAAAGACTATAAATTGGTTATACATGCTGATCGAACACCCGCTGGTGCACATAAAGGGCTTTACAATGCACCTCTATCAAGCGAAGTAGCAGTTATTGTAGTAGAAGTTATTGTTGGTCAGCAACTTGAAAAGCGCAATATTATTATTGAAAGCCATAATTATAAATTACATCGCATAAGTGAGGTGCATCGATCATACGATGCCTTACAGTACCCTTTGCTATTTCCTTATGGCGAAGATGGCTATTCAGTGGATATATCGTACAAGAATGGAATTCATTATTAAAAAAGGAGGAACCAAAAAAAAATATATCTACGTTAAGCTTTTACAGTTATAAAATAATGATTCGTCAATCTGAGTTAAATCATTTAATTTATTGTCGTTCCCTTTATAGTCAACTTTTAGTTGATATGTATGCTAAAATTGAAACAGAAAGGTTAAATTATATTCGCTACAATCAAGCGAAACTCAGAGCAGTTAGCTATATACATCTACAAGATGCAATAGGCCAACAAGATGTTGACGCAGCTCAACTTGGTCAGATGGTAATTTAACCGTCTTCTTTTACAAGCTCTGCACGATATATGCATGAAAAAACTCAAGATGCTATGACATATGTTCGCCATTATGAGCGACCAGATCTTTGCATAACATTCACATGCAATCCACAATGGAATGACATCAAAAGTGTTTTATTACCGGGTCAAAAACCGCATGATCGTCACGATATTATAGCTCGAGTTTTTCATTTAAAAGTTAAAGCTTTAATGTCACTATTGACAAAAGGTTCTTTGTTTGGAAGCGTGCAATGTTTCATGTACTCTGTGGAATGGCAAAAGCGGGGTTTACCACATATACATATTCTACTTTGGTTAGAAAATAAAATAAGACCAGATAAAATCGATAAGATTATCTGTGCCGAAATACCAAACGCAGATGAGGATCCTTAGTTATTTAACATTGTTAAGTCAAGTCATGGTCCTTGCGGTGCATTTAATAATAAATTGCCATGCATGAAAAATGGAAAATGTACCAAAAGGTTTCCTCGACAATTACTTAAAGAAACTGTGACTGGAAAAGATAGTGTAGTATACACATATATTCATATATATTCAAATGTAATAAACAGCAACACTTTGTTGTTGTCTAAACATTAAATCGAGCAACGACACTTTGTCGTTGCATAAACAATAAGCCAAGCACCCAGTGCTGGTAATATGATCGCGTAAGAATGCAACGCCCACAACGATGCCGCGTCAGCGTTCTCACGCTTTGACCATGTACTATACATATGTGTATCCTCTCACTCTCTTTACATTATATATTAAACAATGTACGGCTCTCGCGCTGACTTCTCTGCTGAAGCAGTGGCCAGCCTTAGAATTTAAAGAATCATAAAAGAACATTCAATAAATGAACCTAAACAACAACGGACGTGATATACATTACTTCATGGCGACCGTGATATTTGTGACAAAGTAAAAAAAAACATATACCAGGAATCAGACAATAGCCGCGGAGATAGTGACAAACATTTTTGGGCGACAAATAATTTCGAATAATTTTCGTTTGGTTTTCACACATATAAATGTGGTCCAAATGTTATTAAACGCGTGCGTGTTAATATTTAATTAAAGAAAAATCATTAATGTGCCGTCTGCATCGATTGCCAGTTTGAATCAAACATTAAAAATAAAATGAAATCAATTCGATTCCGAATGTGCTCTTGCGTGCCTAGAATTAACATACACACATGCAACAACATGTGTCAATCATAGTGAATAAGTTAAATGATCAAAAAACGTATAAATCCAAATTGAAATTTTAAATATAAACAACAACGTCAACCAGCCTGTGCGAAGACCAGCACCGGCACCGCCCAGCGCATCAAGCTGGGCCAAGGACATCAACAAAAAACAAGTGGAAACGTTGCAGTCGGACGCAACCGTCTGCGGTATACTCGATACCAGTATTAAAACCGGTAAAAAGAGGCCTTATTGCAAAGGGGTACGGATGCGGCAGGGATGTACGCTGCCTTAAAGATTTTCCGATGCAGATGGGGATGCCACAAGCTATCTTCCTTACAAATTTGGTGACTCCAGCTCAAAGTTTGTAAAAGGTCGGGAAAAGGGGGGGGGTGGGCTGGGGGCGGTATGGGTAGTTGTGGGATCCAAATTTGTGATGCAGATCTTTGTGGAATGTCAATTGCTATCTTCATACCAAATTTGGTGACTCTAGCTCGAGCTTTGTAAAAAATGGGGAAAGGGGGGCTGGGGCGGTATGGTTGGGCGTGGCATCCAAATTTTGATGCAGATCTTTGTGGAATGTCAATTGCTATATTCATACCAAATTTGGTGACTCTAGCTCGAAATTTGTAAAAAGTTGGGAAAGGGGGGGCTGGAGGCGGTATGGGTGGGCGTGGCATCCAAAATTTTGCTGCAGATCTTTGTGGAATGTCAATTGCTATATTCATACCAAATTTGGTGACTCTAGCTCGAAAATTGTAACAAATGGGGATAGGGGGCTGGGGGCGGTATGGGTGGGCGTGGCATCCAAATTTTTGCTGAAGATCTTTGTGGAATGTCAATCGCTATGTTCATACCAAATTTGGTGACTCTAGCCAAAGGTTTGTAAAAGGTGGGGAAAGGGGAGTGAAATGGGTGGGCGTGGCTCCAAAACTTTGATGCAGATTTTTGGGGGTCGTTGCCAGCTATCTTTTTTCCAAATTTTGTGGCTCTAGCTCCACAACTCTGGAAGATACACGCATTCCCGTTTTTGACGAAGCGTTGGGGTGGATGGGGGCGGCTAGGGCAGTATCGGTGGGCCTGGCATCCAAACTTTTGGTGCAGTTTTTGGGGTGTCATCATCACCTATCTTGGCACCAAATTTGGTGGCTCTAGCTCAAAAACTGTGGGAGATATAGCTATTTCTGATTTTAAAATGCGGGGGGGCTTGAGGTGGAATGGGTATGGTTGGCTCCAAAACGTTGATGCAGTTTTTTGCCGGTCGTTACCAGCTATCTTCCTACCAAATTTGGAGGCTCAAGCTCCACAACTCTGGAAGATACACGCATAACCGTTTTTGACGAAGCGTTGGGGTTGATGGGGGCGGCTAGGGCAGAATCGGTGGGCGTGGCATCCAAACTTTTGATGCAGTTTTTGGGGGGTCATCATCACCTATCTTGGCACCAAATTTGGTGACTATAGCTCTAAATCTGTGGAAGATATAGGCTTTTTTGACTATAAAATGCTGGGGGGCTGGGGGCGGAATGGGGGGGCGTGGCTCCAAAATTTTTGATGCAGTTTTTTGGGGGTTGCTAGTAGCTATCTTCTTACCAAATTTGGTAGTTCTAGCTGTAAGGATGTGCGAAATATGTGGATTTATCGGTTTTGAGTTATCGAATTTATCGATTTGCCAGCCCCCCAGTTATCGCCCCCATCTTGACACTTTAATTTACTATCCCATAGATAAAGAGAATTGGAAAGTTTCAAGTCTCTAGCTTGAAGGGTGTGGAAAAAACTTGCATACATACGGACGGACAGACGGACAGACGGACAGACAGACAGACGGACAGACGGACAGACACCATGACGGACATTGCACAAAACCAATATACTCTTTACCTTCGGTATCGAGTATAAAAAGTGCGAAGGGCATAGGACCGCCAGATGCGCCAACGTTGGAACACCATTGCTTAACCATCCAGTGCGAAGGGCATAGGACCGCCAGTTGCGCCAACGTTGGAACACCATTGATTAACCATCCATGAGCGAAGACCTATCGTTCAGCAACGCTGCTCCTATCGAGCAAAGGGATGCACCGACGCTGAAAGAGGCGCTTGAGGTGTGTCCAACCGATGGACCACGGCCGCTCACAATAGCTGAGTACAAGGCCCGGAACACCAAGAAGCCCCCAAAGAAGACAAAACGGGGAGGCAGAATAAAAAGACTACTGCAACAGAGACGACTGGAGCGGGATATGCTGCAGACGTATGCAGACAAGGAAGAAAAACAAAGGTGTCAACAACGCATAGATGACATCACGGCACAACTTCGCCAAAAGAGCGAAGTAACGCAAAAGAGCTGCTAAATGCCAAGCTCCACTTTGCCTTTATTTTAATACCTACCAAAAAAACAACTTGTAGCACCGCAAGGTGCAAGTTGGAATATCTAACATATGATAGGCTTTAACTAACACCATATGATTGGTAATTACTGTAAACCAATCATATGTACACTACACTCAAACACTTAATATCAAAAAAAAAATGGGAAATTAAATAAAAAAAAAAAAAAGAATTTTTAACAAATACACAATATTTCCAGAAATCAGAAAAATTCACAGAAATCTTGATCAGGCAGACTTTCATGTCAGTTTCAAATACAGTTAACCTAGACATATTCAGTAAACATTATCATTTGCCAGAACCAGTTATGGGTCTAGTAGACGTCAAGTCTGTGGACTCGACAGCCAACGTAATTAACAAAGTTGACGTGTCGTCCCCAGATTTGAAATACATGCTAATCTTGGTTCTCATTATTGTAATACTCATGGTTTTGAACACAGTGTCAAAACTATATAAAATTCACAGAAGAAATATAAAGAGGAGGTATATAAGTAAAGCAGCAGAATTAGACAAAATTTAAATTGTCCCTAATAATTTCAAAATTTCTCAAACATGATAGAAAACAAAATAGATGCCATTTATACTAAATACCCTAATTTTCGTATACAAGCTATACAAATACTTTCAGCATTCCATGAATATATCTCCGTTTATAAGTTCGAAAATGAATTTATGGAAAGGTATAATATCTCAATAAGTCCATTATATGGTTGCGATAAGACCGAAAAGGCAAAAGTTTTAGAAACTTTACCTTATGTCCATGTAAAAAGATACGTAGAACAACATCCCATTCTTGGCCCTGCCAACATTTTTATTGTGCGTCTACACAGGTAATGAAACTTCAAAAAAAATCATGGTAGAACTCAAGCTATTAGCTAGATTTATTCCATTCCTGGTGTTTTTAATCGATAACGGACCAACCAATCCGAAATTAAAACTTATCCTTCAGTGGATAATCTCCAACAAGTCCGTTAAATTACACATGTACAATCAAATACAACGTATAATATCATTGCAATATAAAAATTTGCTAAGAAAAAACGTTCGTTTGCCAAAATCGATAAATGATTTGTTCATAAATCAAATCATCAAAGTAGAACTATTGAGCTCCGAAAGTGACGACTCTGACGTTCAAATAATTGATTAAAAATTAAAACCCAAAATTGTACAAAATGAAAATGTATAAGGAATAGTTATGAGTTGGCAAGAAATAGAAAACAAAATCGAACTTATAAAACAAAAATTCGACAAGTCATATAAATGTGTCAATAAAAACACAACAATAAGAGTCGAAACGTTGTCGCACCATATTACAGTATTAACGACTGAATATAACACACTTAGCGAATTAGCATCTTCACTAAAGAGCAAGCTAACGAATGTGCACAACGAATATTGTTTAAAAATATTACGACAATTAGCTCAAAAGTTAGAGACGATAAGTGTTCGTCGTGATATTAAACTAACTATTCCCAAAAACCCTTATTTTCCAGTTGAGTTTGACGAAAGTCAACTCCAGAATTTAAACGAGTCCAAGCCAACAATTGACTTTGATGAGTCAGAACAAGAGTGTTCTGATTCAGATAACACCAACAAAGAAATACAAAAACCAGACATGACAGATACAGCTATTGCCGATAGGGCATACATGAGAGAAATATCCTCATCAATACCCGAATTTGATGGTAAAAAGTTAAATTTACAAAGATTCTTAACTTCGTTAAGACTGATAAACTTAACAAAAGGCACTTTTGAAGGTATAGCCGTAGAAGTAATCAAGTCCAAAATAATTGGCTCGACCTTTTACAAAATACAGAACGAAATAACTATAGATGCAATAATAAAGAAATTGCAAGAATCTATTGTCGGCGAAACATCCGACGTTGTAAAATCAAAAATGGCCAACGTATACCAGAAGGGTAAAACTGCTACGCAATTTACCAATGAAATTGATAATTTAAGAAGATTACTTGAATCTTCGTATATCGATGAGGGATTGCCAGCAGAGCTTGCTGATAAGTTCAGCACTAAAAAAGCAATTAAAGTAATGACTAAAAACTGTGACCATGGTAAACTCAAAACAATAATGGAAGCAGGTACATTCCTTACCATGAATGACGCTGTCAGTAAGTACATCAATTGTAGTACAGAAATGACAGGTAATACTAACTCAGTATTATATGCCCAAAGAGGACAAGCCCAACGTGGTAATTACAGAGGTAATTACCGCGGTAGAGGCAATGGACGTGACAATTATAATAATTATAATAATTATAACAATTATAATAATAATTACAGAGGCCAGAATAGAGGTCAAAATAGAGGCAACTCTAGAGGCCGAGGCCGTTTTAACTCAAATAGAGGCCAAAACTACAGCAATGTGAGAGTAACCCAAGAGGCATCGGGAAACTCCCAACCACCTTTAGGTACACAGCAATAAATACACGAGTTCATACAATCAATTTTAGTCTTAATATATTCGTTTCGTTTGACAATGTGTCAACGGGTAAAAAACTTACCTTTTTAATAGATACGGGTGCAGACATTTCAATAATTAAAGAAACTTCTGATGTCTTTCACGACATTCAATCAAATAATGTTATTAATATTCAAGGTATTAGTAAAGAGATTATAAAATCAAAAGGCTTAGCATCAATAGAGATACAGACAGGAAAATATATAATTCCTCACAACTTTCATATAGTTGATCTAGATTTCGCTATACCATGTGACGGAATAATAGGCATTGATTTTATTAAAAAATTCAATTGCCAACTTGACTTCAAACCATCAGAAGATTGGTTTATAATTAGACCCAATAATCTAAAATATCCGATTCATGTTCCTATAACATATGATTCTGGTAAAAATTCCATACTTCTACCAGCAAGATCCCAAATTGTCCGAAAAATTACGTTAACTTCAAATGACGACAATATATTTATTCCAAATCAGGAAATTCAACCTGGTGTATATGTTGCAAACACAATTGCAACATCCCAAAATACATTTGTCCGTTTATTAAATACAACTAATGCAGATCAATTAGTTACGATTCATAATTTACAACATGAATCACTTTCAAACTATGATGTAATCCAAACAAACATAGAAAATAGAGAAAAAGCTGTCATATCTCAATTATCTAAAAATTTTCCGCCCCAATTTAGAAAACAATTAAAAGCTCTCTGCATCGAGTATAGTGACGTATTCGGTCTTGAAACCGAATCAATCACAACAAATAATTTTTACAAACAAAATTTAAGACTAAAAGATAATGAACCAGTGTACATTAAAAACTATCGTAGCCCGCATAGTCACATAGATGAAATACAGAAACAAGTTGAAAAATTGATCAACGACAAAATAGTCGAACCATCTGTATCAGAATATAATAGCCCACTGTTATTAGTACCAAAGAAATCCATTCCAGGCTCAGAAAATAAAAAATGGAGATTAGTAATTGATTATCGCCAAATTAATAAAAAATTGTTAGCAGACAAATTTCCACTGCCTAGAATTGATGACATTTTAGATCAATTAGGCAAAGCAAAATATTTTTCATGTCTTGACTTAATGTCAGGATTTCATCAGATTGAATTAGAAGAAAATTCAAGAGATATAACCTCATTCTCAACGAGCAATGGCTCATATCGCTTCACGCGATTACCTTTCGGTTTAAAAATAGCACCAAACTCCTTTCAGAGAATGATGACTATTGCATTCTCTGGCCTTGAATCTTCGCAAGCATTCCTTTACATGGATGATTTAATAGTTATTGGTTGTTCCGAAAAACGTATGTTCAAGAACTTAACAGATGTTTTTGACAAATGTAGGAAATACAATCTTAAATTGCATCCAGAAAATAGTAACCCTCTATATCGTAGAAGAGCGATAAAAGGTGGTTGTAATGCAATTAATATAAATGGTAATTGCATAGATAATCGTTGGGTTGTGCCTTATAACTGTGAACTATTGAGAACATTTGAAGCTCACATAAATGTTGAGTATTGTAGTTCTGTAAAGTCTATTAAATACATATGTAAATATGTTAACAAGGGCAGTGATCAAGCATCATTTACTCTTGAAGACCAACGTAATGAAATTAATATGTACGAAAGTGGCCGTTATATAAGTAGCTCAGAAGCGGTATGAAGAATCTTTGCATTTCCCATACATGAACGTTTTCCGGCTATTACACACTTAGCTGTTCATTTAGAATATGGTGAATGGATATATTTTAACCTATAATAAAAGGCGAAGAGCTAGATCTTGAGTGATTTACTCTGGACTCAGCGTCCGTATTTATAGTAAATATTTACATGTGGTCTTATGGCTAGGTAAGGTTAATAGTGGTGTGAGGAGCAGCTTATCTAAGTTTAATGTAAAGCTAATGTAACTGTTGTTGTCATTTATGCTGTCTTATTCTAATGCACCTAATTAGCAGTGCGTGTAAGTGGTGCGTGTGAGCTTTGCGTTTAAGCAGTGCAAGCAGTGCGAACAAGTAGTGCGTGCAAGCAGTGCGTATAAGTAGTGCGTGCAAGCAGTGCGTATAAGCTCAAGTTCAGCTTGGGCTGGAAAGCTTAGAGCTATGACAAAGATGACTTATATATATTACACCTCCTTTCTTTTGGGAAAAAAATTTTTTGTTTATAATTAAAAACAAAAAATTTTTTTTTCATTGGGTATGCAGTGGTTTTATCCTATCTAAGTGTACAGTTTGTTTTTTATTTCTCTTATCAGCTACTGTTACATTATTCTTATTATCTAAAGTAATTATATTATATTTTCCTGTATATCTGTTTTCCAACTTGTGTGCTGTATCATTTCTTATTAATATTTCTTGACCTATTTTTAGTTCTGGTTTGTTTGCACATATATTTAGCTTTTCTTGTTGTTTAATTTTAAATAGTTCTACTAACTGTTTTGCTTTGTGATTAGCAATTTGTATTTTGTATTTTAACTCTTTATTGTAGTCATCTATGTTATATATTGGGTCTATTATCTGGTTGAAAAATATTTTTTAAATTTTTACAATTTTTTTTTCTTTTCACCTCCCTGAATGCAAATCTTTTTGGTTGTTTTTCAAACACAAGTTCGAAAGGGCAATAGCCATGGGCTGTTGATGGCGTTACGTTAAAACAGTAAGTAAAGTATTGTATATATTCATCCCAATTGTCTTTTTGTGTGGATATGTATGATCTTACGTATTCGTTAAATGTTCTGTGGCTTCTTTCCACTGTTCCAAGAGTTTGATGATGATGAGCAGTAGAGTTATGTTTTTTTATGTCGCATATTTTACATAGTTCTGTTAAAACCGAATTCATATATTCTGTTCCCATGTCTGTTAAAATTGTATTCATTGGTCCAAAAATTATTACAAATTTTTCAAAAATGTCTCTTGCTACAGTTTTGTCATTTTTGTTTGGAATTGGGATCGATACCAGATATTTAGTTAAGTCGCATATGATCGTGACTGCGTGCTCATAGCCGTTTTCTGTTCTAGGTAGAGGTCCTATAGTGTCAATTATTGTTATGTCGAATGCTGTAGCAGGAGTTGGTGTTAGAACTGTTGGGTTTTTGGGGTGTTTGAGAACCTTTGCTAACTGACATTGTTCGCATGTTTTTACGTACTCAGTGACGTCTTTTGTCATGTTTTTCCAACGGAATTCTCTTTTAATTTTTCCCATCATTCTATTAATTCCACTGTGGCCCCCCTCTATGGGATTGTCATTTATTTATTTATTTATTTATTTATTGTCAGCTAAGAGCAGCTGACATTAAAATGAAATCAAAATTAATTTAAATTAAAAAATAGTTAAAATAATTTAAAATAAAAATATAGATTAATATATAAATCTGAAAATATAATCAAAAGTTAACGTTAAAGCTCTGGGAAATTCAATAAAAATTGAGTAGTCCAACATTTGTTGCGAGGATTGGGAAAAACCCAGAAAAACCCAATCAGACCAGCATTAGATTAGTAGTTAGTGGTTACGATTAGATAAAGCAAAAAGGATCGATCTTTTTAGTACTGGAGATGAGGCCTCCAAGGAGACAAGAGAATAAAGTTTGTTATAGTCAGAACATATAACACGAAATGGTTCATGAATTAAATAGTTGCTGAAGCAACGATCAAGGCTAAGGGGTAAAAAGTTACGTGAAGATCTAATTGGGACATTAAATTTAATTCGAACTCAAAAGATTTCACCATTAAGTAGGTTAGTAATAAATAATACTCCATGCATAGTTCTACGGTTTAACAGGGAGGGAAGATTAATCAAAAGGAGTCTACTTGAATACGGGGGTAAGTCTACTCCAGGAACCCAGTTAAAACTTCTAAGGGCAAATAGAAGAAATTTCTTCTGCACAGATTCAATTCTATCCTGGTGGTAGATCTACGCCTAACAAAACCGTGTTGATAAGGCGATATAATTGAACTACATGTATGTTGCAGTTGAGAACATATAATTTTTTCAAAGACTTTAGGAATGGCGGACAACTTGGATATGCCTCTATAATTTTTAACGTTAGACTTAGAAGAATTTTTATGGAGTGGAATAATAAAAGATTCCTTCCATATAGCAGGAAACACTGTTGAGTCAACCGACAAGTTAAATAATTTATGTAAGGGTTTACAAAGTGAATCCGCACAGCATCTAAGTATACAACCTGGCACTCCATCAGGACCAGGCAAATAGCCTGGTTTGGTAGAGTTAAGGTCACTTAGAAGCGTACACTCAGTTATAACTGGGATATATATGCAATTTGACGATTGAACTCGAAAAGGATAGGAATTACTGCAACTATGTAAATTCGTTGAATATACTGATTGAAAATACTCAGCAAATAGATCGGCTACTGCCTGATCAGAACTTGCTTTTGTATCATCTAGGTATACTGAGGATGGCAAGCAAGAAGACTTACGTTTAGAGTTAACAAATTTATAAAACTGTTTAGGGTCACGTGAAAAGTTTAGTCTACAACGATTAAGATAATTATTATAACAAGATGTGTTAACAGAAAGAAAACTAGATTTTGCTACTAAATACGAAGATAAATCTAAGGTAGTTCCCGATTTTTTAAATTTTTTATATGCTCTTGTCTTCGCGTTTTTCAATTTCGATAGTTCCCTCGTAAACCAATGTGGTTTATTATCACTTGAAGGACAAGTGAGGGGAACACAAATATCAAAAAGCGAATTCAAGGTCCTATAAAATATGGCAATGGCAGTTTCTATATCACTACAAGAATAAAGGCGAGACCAATTAGTATGTTGAAGAAGAAAATTTAATTTAGTAAAATTAGTTTTACGAAAGCAACGGGTTTTTAATGTATTATTAGATATTGAACTAGGGTTAAGAATTTCGATGGATAGTTCTAAGGTTGGATGGTAGGTATCTTCCGGAAGCACTAGAGGGGGTATTCTACAAGCATTACTGCAATCTGAGTCAGAAACAAATATTAAGTCCAACATTCTACCACTACAGTTATGCACCCTGTTAACTTGCGATAGGCCTAACTCCAGTAGGCCATCGATAAAATCATCAGAAGTGACTGGTAACACCGCCGAAGATGTGTCATTCACAGACCATGCAACATGTGGCAGATTAAAATCACCAACCACTATCAGATTATCCATATCAGTCAAAAATGACGAAACAAGTTGCAGGGCACTCAGATGGGATGAGTAAATGTTAATATCAGATTGAGGAGGAATATAAGAGCAAGTAACATAAAGTGAACGGCCGTTTAGTAATATTTTAACACATAAAAACTCTATGTCCGGAAGATCCTGAGAAAGAATCTGTTCAGAGGAAATACAGGAGTCAACAGCAATGAGAACACCACCCCCTTTGCGGGAAGTGCGATCGCATCTGTACAAGTTATATTTAGAAGGAAAAACGGAATAATCAGAAATATCGGGTTTTAACCAGGTTTCTGTAAGTGCAACAATTTGTGAATCAAAAGATAGGCTGTTTACATATAATTTGGCAAGTTTAGAGTTAAGGCCTCTATCATTTTGGTAGGCCAAGCTAATTAGTTTTTTGCCGACGACGTGGAGGCCACAGGGTGGCTTACAGGCTGTGCACTAGTAATCCTAATACCATTTTTATTAAAATTATCATTACGCCTATTCACATACTCCTTTACAACGAGCTGTGGCGGCCAAAACTTTTCAGAACAAATCGTCGTGAAAAGTTCGGGCGGAACACTCAACTTAAAAGAAGATATGCTTCGGGCGTGTTTGAATTTAAATTTTTCCACCCTAATATGTGGGGACTCGATATAACTTTTAATGTAGGCACTAACATCATCCGATGAAGTATCGGATGCTAGCCTAGACACAAAGATAAATTTGTTGATAGGCACAACCACAAGAGGCTTGGGAGTGCCGGCTGTACCTACAGTAGGATTACTAGGCACACAAGCTGTAGGATCAGAGGGCACTTGTAAAGGATTGTTAGCTGTGGTTAAGTTATTAATAGGATTTCTAGCTGGCGAGTTAAAAACCATTAATGGGCCAGCAATAGGCCCCGATGTGGGATTCTTACTTGGCACCAGTAGTGGCTTGGTTGGCAGGACAGGTGGGACACTAGGTGGAAAAGGACCCGAAGTCTTTTTGCGCTTCGGAGATTCCGTCATGATCTTGCCATTTTTAAAATTCGCCTCAAGCTCCTTGAAAGCCGTATGCAGATTATTAAACGCTTTGTTCATAGATACAAAGCTTAGGTGAGTCTGCCTTATGAATTGAGCAGTTTCTTTCTCAACCTCATTGCAGGACTCACAATACCATTTCAGGCCAGAGTCAGCAACTAAGCAGTCCCTTATTTTGGCAGTAAAGCCAGCACATTTCATATGGATCGCGTTGTCACACAATCTACATAAAATAAAGTCTTGGTTGGTTGTACCAACCGTTTTACAATTCTTGCTGCAGCAGATAAACATATTGAAAAATGTAAACAATGAAATAAGCAAATCGAAATGCTAAAACAAAACAATGAAGAGTGCAAGAATATATGTATGTATAAACGTTTCAATGCAATGAGTACGTTGAAACGGTAAAAAATAAAGAGAGCAAGAGAGCGTGAGCAGATAGAACCGTCGGATAAGAGCGGACGAAAGCGGGAGAGGACTGATGCTGAAAAGCGAGAGTAATAAAATTGACAAGCTGTTTGTTGTTAGTAGACACAGAATAAGCAAATGCAAATATATGTATATATGTATGAACGTATGTTTTCTTTAAGTAAGGCACTGCAGCGTCAGTTAAACTGCAAATTAAAGTGTATAAAAACTTGGCAAAGCTTTTTTTTGCAAACGTAAATAAGTACACGTATATTTCCAATCCCTGTTAGAATTATTTACCAGATTAAACAAATTTAAACACCGTAAACACAAAAGATCAATAAATACTTGAGAGCACGTAAAAACACGACCGTCACCAACGAAAGACAACTTATATCATGGTATCTCTTTAAGATATCGCCTATTTTCGGGTCATTTTTATCTAAATATTTTACAGGTGGTATGGTTGCGATGCTAATTGTTTTTAAATGTTCATTGCCCTTATTCCTGAAATCTTTTGATTCTATTAATTTAAAAATTTTTTCGTCCGTTCGTATTTGTAACTTGTTGACATTGATATCACCGGCTTCCTTTTCAAGCCTTGGAAAGAATAAATCTAGATTTATTATCCCATTAATGATAATGTCGTGTATTTTGAACGTTTTTATTCTTAACTTCCCCTGTTTTATTGAACATGTTTTTTTTTTGAAAGTAAGTAGTGGATACTTTTTTATCTCATATGAACTTACTGCTTCAAATACTCTTGGTATGTCTTCCTGTTCTCCCTTGCTATGTTCGGGTTTGTTTATATATTTCTTTGCTGATGATCGCGTGGTAACTTTAAGTATATTGTTATTATTGCTAGCTAGTTTTTTTATGTCCTTAAATTCTATTCGTGATAATGCGTCTGCTGCCGTATTTTCTTGTCCCCTGATGTGCTGTATAGTGAAATCGTATTCGTCTAATTCTAATCTTATTCTAAAAAGTTTCGAGGTAGGATTTTTTAGCGAAAACAAGTAAACTAATGGTTTATGGTCTGTTTGTACTAAGAATTTTTTCCCGTATATGTATGGCTTAAAATGTTTGATTGCCCAATGTATTGCGGTCAATTCTTGTTCGATTGTAGACTTGTTGCTTTCACCCGTGGTGAAGGTTTTAGAAGCATAAGCAAGTGGTAATTGCTTTTCTCCATGTTTTTGACTTAGGACTGCACCGCAGCCTATTTTACTTGCATCCGTGGTAATGCAAAATTCTTTTTCAAAGTCCGGGTATTGTAGAATTGTTGGGCTAAGTAATTGCTTTTTAAATATTCAAATGCGGTTTGGCAGTTGTTGTCCCAGTTAAAGGTTACATTTTTTCGTGATAGTTTATTAATGCATTGAGCTATTTCAGCAAAGTTAGGGATAAATCTACGATAGTAGTTACAAAAAGCAATGAACCTTTTGGCTTCATCTCCGTTTTTGGGTATGGGATAATCTTTAATTAATTTAAATTTGGTTTCATCTGGTAGTATCCCCCTGTTTGTGCATTGGTGGCCCAGAAAGGTTACTTCGTGTTTGAAGAACGTGCATTTTTCTGGATGCAATTTTAAATTGTATTTTTTGCATGTAGTGAAAACGTCTTTTAGATTATGTAACATGTGATTTTCGGAGCAACCCAGTATTATAAGGTCGTCCATGTAAAGAAATGCTTGAGAGGGTGTTAGGCCTGCAAAGGCTAGAGACATCATTCGTTGAAATGAATTTGGTGCTATTTTGAGGCCATATGGCAATCTTTTAAATCTATATGACCCCTTGTCGGTTGAAAATAACGTGATATCTCGTGAACTTTCTTCTAATTCTACCTGATGAAAACCTGACATTAAATCTAAACACGAAAAGAATTTTGCTCGTCCTAATTGATCTAATATATCATCCATTCTTGGCAGAGGGAATTTATCTGCGAACAGTTGCTTATTAATTTTTCTATAATCTACTACCAATCTCCACCTTTTTTCTGTGTTTCCCGGTAAGGTTTTTTTTGGAACTAATAAAATTGGACTATTGTACTCAGATATGGATGGTTCAATAATATCATCATCGATCAATTTGTCCACTTGTTTATTAATTTCCTCCTTTTGACCGTGCGGGATTCTGTAGTTTTTTATGTAAACTGGGTTTGGATTTTTTAGTCTTAGTTTTTGTTTGTAAAAATTATTTGCTGATATCTTGTCTGTTTCTATTGCGAATATTTCGATAAATTCTTCGCATAGCTCCGAAAGTTCTGTTTCTATGAATTTTGGAAAGTTTTTCTTTAGTTTTTTCATTATAATTTCTTTATTTACCGTGCTTCTGGTTATGTTTTCTAGCGGGACTGTATCATAATTTGACATATTTTCGTGTACTAAGTTGACTTTTGTAATGTGGGCTTCTGTAGTATTAGTGTTGATTATTTTTACATATGGACTAAGTTTTGACAGGATTGTATTTGCTACGAAAACCCCTGGTTGAAGCTCTTGGTTTGGTATAAATACATCTGTGTGTTTTTTTATGTGTATTTTCTCTATAGTTTCCGTTCGTGCTAGTATAGTAAGTATTCTATTGTTATGTTGTGTGTCAATGGGTATTTTAATGATGTAATTTATACAGTTTGGTTTTATTGCTAACCCGTTCTTTTGGTAATCAATCGTGCAATTGAATTTTTTTATGAAATCAAGCCCTATTATCCCATCGCAAGGAATTGGGAAGTCGTTATGTACTACCTGAAATGCGTGTTGCAATGGGTGATTGGTAAATTTCAGTATAACCTCCCCTATAGTGTATAGTATATCTTTTCCTATGCCGTTAAGTCGTGTCTTCTTCTCTTTATTTATTCTTTGTATTTCTGGTACTGCGTTTAGTTTTATAATGGATACGTCCGCTCCTGTATCAATCAATAGTTTAGTATTATTGTATTTGCCGAAATCCATCCTTACGAAACTAGTTATGTTAAGGTTAACGCTATATATGTTATTAATTATTGTTCTACGATCAGGGGACTCTCGTAGTTTTCCGGCTGTGTATTGTCGTTTGTTATTCTTATGTTGTTGTTGTTATTAAATCTGTCACCATCTCTATTATAATTGTTTTGATTGTTGTTGTTGTTAAACG
This sequence comes from Scaptomyza montana, assembly GCA_018904305.1. Lineage (NCBI taxonomy): Eukaryota > Metazoa > Arthropoda > Insecta > Diptera > Drosophilidae > Scaptomyza > Scaptomyza montana. Next base: position 872,725 of record JAEIGR010000057.1, on the reverse strand, counting down.
GTCTATTGTTTTGATTGTTTCTATTACCATTTTGGTAGTTTTGTCGACTATAATTCCTATTTGTGTTATTGTTGGAGTTTCTACTGTTTCTGTTATTGTTTTGGTAGTTTTGGTTATAGTTTCTGTTATTGTAATTATTCCTATTGTTTCTATAATTGTTTTGATTCATTAGAAATACATTTTTTTCTTGTTCTATGTTTGTGTTGGTGCTTACAAATTTAGCTATAACCTCATTCATGTCATTAAATTGGCCTGCTTCCATTATAGTGCGCACTCTCTCGTTCGTGCAATTTTTTGTTATTGATTTCACTGCTGTTTTTGTAGCATACTTTTGGGCCGTATCTGTATTTAGCGTGTCTATAATGTAAGCTCGTCTTAGAGCTTTTGTTAAGTTTTCTATTTCTGTTGCATATTCGTTTGCTGATTTTTCATTTTGCTTTAAATTCATTAGTTTTGCCTCAATAACTGCTACTGTTTCACCTTTTATATTGTTTTGCAATGTTTTTATTATACTATTTATTGTTGTTTCGTTGGTAATTAATAGTCTAGCGTCCCCTTTCAATTTTGCTCTTATTATTTTAATAGCAATTGTTTCATGTGTACCCTTTATGTCTTCTAATAGTTCAAGTGAGTCAATAAAACTTTGTAAGTTTTCACTTCTCCCGTCAAACTCTTGGACTAGCTTTGAAGCTGAGTTTATAAATTCAATATTTGTTTGCTCCATGTTTTCTTTTTCTTTCGAACCTGTGTCTGGTGCTTTATGTTTTTCTTCTTCTGTCATATGTAATTCTGTAAATGTAGCGTTTTCTTTTAGTTCTAATGGTAATGTAATTTCTAGGTCGTATTTATTAGCTATTGTAATTATGCAATTTTTTAATTTTTCTATATTGTCTTCAAACTTGTTTTTTGTTTCTAATTCCCAATTAGTTTGGTTTACATATAATAGTTTTTTGATGTTATTGTAGCTATTGAAAATTATTCCTAAGTGTTTATTTATAGTATGTGTTTGAATGTAAATGGACTTATTGATGCATTTGTAGGATTTATAAAAATTTTCTTTTATAATTTTTAGTTCTGTAATGTTTTTGTCCATGTGTAGCTTGGTTTTATAAGTACTTTACTAATTTGTAGTGATGACACAAACCTTAATACAATTGATCTTCAAGTGTCGGTGCTAACCTTTATGCAATTGAGTTTTTAGTGGTGACACACACCGTAAGCTTTTAGTTATGATAATAGAAGCATGCGTTTTAGACATGTGGTTTTGTACACTGGCAAAAATTAATTTTAACTTTAGATTTTGTGTTTTTTTTTTTTTTTTTGAATTCTAACTACTATAGTATGATACGTTTTGTTAATTTTTCAGATTCATTTTATTTTTATTTTTTTTATTTTATTAGTGTGTAACGACGTAAATCTGGGGCTGTGGTCGGCGTCTCAGTCGCGCCAGGGTCGCTTACAGAATATTTATAAGTTGCTGGGACACTGGAGGAGCTGTACCGGGGCATACCTAGGTGTCGGGTCAATAGAGGAGGGCGTAGGCGAAGAGAGAAGGGGGTCGTGAGCATGCCTTACGCGCTGGCGACGATTTGGGAGTCACTCGAAGGAGTAGGTTGGTTAGCCCAGAGTATTACTCGGAGAACTAACCAACCGTTCCCCGAATGGCTCTTCGTCGCCGACCAGGGCGTCGAGTGTGGTTCTGTGGGCACGGGAGGGTGAGAGTTAAACAGCTAGCTGGTCAGGCTGAGGGTAAGACCCGGAAGCCTGTGCACCAACTGCCTAATCCCATCCACCCGCGCCTGTCACCGGCCGCGTCCTTGAGAATCTCTCGGACGCGTATGGGAGATGCGAGTGAGAGGATTCGTCGAGCACAGAGTAAGACTCGGAATGCGTACTCGTCCCCCCACTCGATCTCCCACAACTGCAACGCCTGGGTATTACCCACTTGTCGCTACACGTGGAACATACTCAAGAGGCAGGCGTCGCAGAATCTAGAGTAAGACTCGGAAGATTCGCTAACATACCCCTCAAGTCTGCCCCACATGGGCCATTTGGCGAGGCGCACATAACCACCATTTCTCCACCCGCCGCTACCCATGGGACCCACCCAAGAAGCAGGCGTCGCAGAATCTAGAGTAAAACTCGGAGGATTCGCTTGCGTACTCCTCAGGTCTGCCCCACGGGAGCCACAGGATGAGGCGCTCACTAGCTGAAAAGGGGTAGAGGGGAATAAATAGAATACACAAACACTTCTACGTTTAAATATTTATTTATTTTTTTTATTTAACAATTACTACTAAACATGGCCCTAGACCGCACCAAATCTACATGTGGTTGCCTGAGCAACCGTTTAGGCCCATCCCAGATGGCTGACACTTACCCCCAATCTGTGTGTAAAATGTATGAACGGTGTGTGTGCTTGTGTGTGTGGATGTGAGTGTGCCTGTGTGTATGTATCGGCCGGAATGTATACTGGTGGGTGTGCCTGTGTGTGTGGGTGTATGCCTGGGTGTGTGCGTGTGTGTCAGCGTGTATTTTCCTGGGTGTGTGTGTCTGTGCGTGTGCCTGTGTGTGCCTGGGTCGATCCGTGGGTGTGTGTGTGTGTAGGTGTGTGTGTGCCTGGGGTGCGTAAGCCTGGGTGTGCGTTTGTGCCTGTGTGTGTAAGCCTGGGTGTGCGTGTGTGGGTGGATGATCGTGCGCCATGTGTAGATATGGGTGTGTGAACGTATGTGCCGGGCGTGTGTGGGTTCCTGGGTGTGTGCGTGTGTGTCAGCGTGTATTTTCCTGGGTGTGTGTGTCTGTGCGTGTGCCTGTGTGTGCCTGGGTCGATCCGTGGGTGTGTGTGTGTGTGTGAAGGTGTGGGTGTGCCTGGGTGTGCGTAAGCCTGGGTGTGCGTGTGTGCCTGTGTGTGTACGTGAGCCTGGGTATGCGCGTGTGTGTGCGTAAGCCTGGGTGCGCGTGTGTGCCTGTGTGTGTGTGGGTGTCTGTGTGTGTGCCTGGGTGTATGCTGGTGTCAATGCCGTGGTGTGTGGGGTGTGTGTGCCACTGTCACTGGTCAACTCCTACTGGCCGTTGTTGTTGTTGTTGTTGCAGTGGCTGCTGTGGCGCGCTGCTGTTGCCAGCGATGGTTGTTGTTGTTGCAGTGGCTGCTGTGGTGCGCTGCTGTTGCAGGCTGCGGTGGCTGCCGTGGTTGCTACTGCTGTTGTTGTTGTTGTTGCTGTGGCTGCGGTGGCAAGCTGCTATTGCAGGCTTGTTGTTGTTGTTGCGGTGGCTGCGGTGGTTGCTACTGCTGTTGTTGTTGCTACCGTTGTGTATCACTGTCGCGTACCGGTTATAGCAAGCTCACTCGTAAAACTGATCTTTGCATTAAAATTGCAATATCATTTTCGAGCTTCTTGTCTTCCTCTTCCACAGCTTCCATTCCCCTGGAACGCGCAAAATACCAGCTCGTTCCGCGCGGAGCAAGATTTTGCGTTTGCGTTTACGCAAAATGCGGGCAGAGCAAGAATTTGCATTTGCCTTTGCGCAAAATGCGAACGGAGCGCTATCTTGCGTTTGCGCTTGCGCAAAGTGTGAGCGGAGCACTATTTTGCGTTTGCGTTTACGCAAACGCGAACGGAGCATGGTAAATGCAACCATAAGACAACACAAATGACGGCACAAACGAAAAACATAAATGTGCGGTAGCTGATCGCTACCTCACACCCTCTCCTTACTTCGGGGGGCGGTGACGGACAGTAACTTTCCCGGCTTTGGTCACCTTGACCTGGAAAGCATGGCCTTCCATCTCCATCAGGTATTTGGTCCCGTGAATGGTGTTGCGCCACACCGCCACCTCGACGCTGTCCAGGACGTCTTGGGGTAGCAATCCCCCCGTTCCCTCTACCCGCCAGCTCTCCGGGGCCATCACCCAGTCAATGGTGAAAAGTGGCAGGTCGTTGAGCCCAGCGTCTTCGAGGGTGAGTGTGTTTAACACCTCCTCAACGGCGTCGTCTGACAGCCATCCCGGATCTATACTTAGGTCTCTCCAGGGGTCCATGGAGGGTAGGGGTACGCTTCCACTAGAGTCGGGGGTGTCCTCAGGTGGTTCGTAGATGTCGGTGTTCCTGCTATCATCGGAGTGGTATCCGTCAGGATACAGGTATTGACGGCTGTGCCCCTCCGGATCGAACAGGATGCGGCCCTCTGCTTCGGACATCTTCTCGCTATAATAAGATGGAGGCGTTAGTATTATTTGCATCGCCCTACCTACAACGCGGCTTGTGGGGGGGTCTGAAGGACTTGACACAGTGATGGGGGAAGGTGGACTTGGTGCTAGGGCAAGAGTGGTGTCTGGGTGGTCCTCGTCGGGGTCAGTGACGAACGGCTTCAGATCTGCTAGGCTAGCCATCCGACGCCGATTCGTCTCCATATGTTGGAGGCGTACCACATTCGGGGAGACGAATTTCTTCACGACGTAGGGTCCGTCGAACTTTGGCGCCAACTTTGCTGCAAATCCTTCGGCGGCGTTAGACAAGACGTGATGTTTGGCCCATACCTGAGTGCCCACGGTTGGTCGCCAGTCTCGATGGCGTAGGTTGTATTGTCTTGCCTGGTCTTGGGACGCCCTTTGTACATTCTGTTGCACTGCCTCGAAAACCTTTCGTAGCTCGGTGGCGCGTGTTGAGGGAGTTGTCTCTATTCTTCCACTTCCCGGGGTAACCTGGTCGTATAGTGCGTTCGGCAGACGGGGCTCGCGTCCTTGGACTAGGAACGCTGGGCTGAATCCGGTCGTGTCCGAAGCGCTGGTATTTATGGCCAACATTATCTCCGGGAGCAATTCATCCCACGAACTCTGGTGTCCCTCGATGTACTGGGCCAGCATGGTCTTTATCGTCCGATTTGCTCTCTCCGTCGTGTTCTGTTGGGGGCTGTAGGGGGCGGTGTGTTGTAGCTCCATCCCGAGTTTCTCGCAGAATCGGTTGAAAGATCTGCTCGTAAACTGGGTCCCGTTGTCACAAACGAAACACCGCGGTGTCCCGAAGCGACAAAGGATCCGTTCTCGGAAGGCTCGTTCCAAGTGGGCAGTCGTAGCTTTGCGCAGCGGGACTAACTCTACCCATTTAGAGAATAAGTCGAAGAACACCAGGAGCATGGTGTTTCCGTGTTTCGAGCGTGGCAGGGGACCAATGAAATCCGAGCAGACAGTCCCGAAGGGTTCCGCTACTTGTCTGGTCAACATCTTCCCCGCAGGCTTCATCTGGCTCACCTTGTACGCCTGGCATTTGGTACATCGTCGTACGTATCGGGTTACGTCTCGAAACAAGCCGGGCCAGTAATACCGTTGCATTACTCGACTCGCTGTCTTCCGTATTCCCAGATGACCAGCGGTGGGGTTGTCGTGACACTCCTTCAGGACGCGGGAGCGCTGGTCCGATGCTACGCATAGCTTCCAGGGGACGTAGTCCTCTTCCGTGGGGCGATGACCTAGGTGTCGGTACACGTGACCGTTCTCCAGCGTATAGTCCGGGTGATTCTTGGGGTACTCCTCGATGCGCTTTGTCAATTTGAGGAGCCATGGGCACGTGATGGTTTCGGTTAGTACCGTCTGTAGTACTTCTTCCAGAGGTTGCCTCGACAGCGCATCAGCCACGACATTTAACTTCCCCCGACGGTAGTGGATGTCGAATTCGTATTGCTGTAATTCCAGGGCCCACCTCGCAATTCGGCCAGTCGGGTTGTCAATGCTATTAAGCCACTTAAGGGCTAAGTGGTCTGTGATCACATCGAAACGGTAGCCCTCGAGGAAACATTTCAGCTTGCGGATGGCCCAAACAATCGCTAAACATTCCTTCTCCGTCGCTGAGTAGTTTTCTTCGGGCTTCGACAACCGTCGGCTGACGTACGCTATCACGCGCTCTGCCCCGTCTATTTCTTGTGTCAACACTGCTCCCAACCCAAAGTCACTGGCGTCCGTTTGTAGCACAAACTTGGCCGAGAAATCTGGGCAAGCAAGGACCGGAGCTTTGGTAAGTCGCAGTTTCAGCTCGTCGAACACGGCCTGTTGTGGTTCACCCCACTCCCATCGTTTGCTCTTCCGGAGCAGTATCGACATCGGTTGCACTATCTCCGCGAAGTTTGACACGAACCTCCGGTACCACGATGCTATCCCCAGGCAGCGGCGCAATTCCCGGACGTTGGTTGGGGGAGTTAGTTTTCGGACGGCTGCGATCTTCTCGGGGTCGGTGTGTATCCCTTGTTCGCTGACGACGTGGCCTAGATAAGCAATGCTTTTGCGGAAGAACTTGCACTTGGCTTTGTTCAGGCGCAGATTTGCTTCACGTAGACGGCGAAGAACTTCCTGAAGGTTCCGGAGGTGGTCGTCTAAATCCGAGCCCGTGATGATGATGTCGTCGAGATACGCGAAGGCATGTGGTTCCATGTCGGGGCCTATGACTCCATCGAGTGCTCTTTGGAACGTGGCTGGTGCGGAGTGTAAGCCAAAAGGCATGACCTTCCAGTGGAAAAGGCCTCGTCCCGGCACCGTGAACGCCGTGTATTGACGGCTGTTGCGTGCCATGGGGATCTGCCAGTACCCACTCTTCAGATCCAATGTGGTAATGTATTTCGCGTTACGAAGTCTCTCCAAGATGTGATGAATCCTCGGCAGCGGGTACGCATCCGGAACAGAGCGTGCATTTAGCTGCCGGTAGTCAATGCACATCCGGATGTCTCCCGTCTTCTTTCCTACCAACACAATAGGCGCACTGTGGGGACTCTTCGAAGGCTCGATGCAGTCGTTTTTCAGAAGTTCATCTACCTGGTCGTAGATGACCTTCTGCATCGCCGGGTTCTTCGGATAATATCTCTGTTTGATTGGTCCCTCATCGCGCATGGTGATCACGTGCTCCGCGATGTGTGACACGCCCTTCAAACCATCAAACAAAGCTAGCTCGCGTTCCAGGAACTCCCGTACCCGAGGGTCTGTTTCCGCTTCACGGTCGTCTTCCATCTTGCCTGGGTCTGGTAAATCTTGGGCGACTGCGAAATGTTCGCTTCTTTTGCCCGAAGGGGAACGAGGACGTTGGGGTGGTACGCCACCCTCAAGTGGCCCTCGTGAAATATCGCCTTCCTGTAGTACAATCCTTTGCTGCTCTTCCTCGTCGACCGGTCTCATCTCGTTATCCTGAGGCAGCTCCGTTGACGCCCTAAAGGTCACCTCACGACTGCAGACAGCTGGTGGCTCACGGGTGCTCGGGTCTTCTTTTAATTGGGCGGATCTCGGGGCTGGTGTGGGTGGTTCCTGGTGGTGTTTTGCTTTTTGCGCTCTCGGGACTGGTGTGGGTGGCTCCGGGTGGTGGTCGGTTGTTCGTACCCTCCGTCGGCCGGTCGGGCTCTGAAGCATCCCGGGCCTCAGCTGCAGTTCCATGGCTCCGAAAGACAGGGTGGCTTCCACCGCGCACAGGAAGTCGATCCCCAGGATGAGCTCATCAATGATCGTAGGTAGCACCAGCAGCGGCAGGTGGACATGCTGCTCCCCGAACTGTACAGTCGTCGTACAGGCCTTAGTGACGGTGGTACGAGATCCGTCTGCTAGGCTTACTCCCACTTGAATGCCCTGTTGTCCCGTTGCTGTCAGCTGTCGTGCGACTGCCTCACTGATGAAACTTCGCGTCGCTCCGGTGTCGATAGTAGCCAGGAAGGGTTTCCCTTCCATTCTCACTCTGGCTACTATCCGCGCGTTCTCTAGTCGTATGGCTCCGTTTATTTCCGTGGCTGGCTGTTCATCGCTCCCCCTGGTCCGGATTCGAGGAGGGAGGCATTCCGTTTCCCGACGGCTGGGTGCAACACTCAATCGTCCTCACGCCTCGTCGTCCACACTGCCAGCAGTGGAGCACTTGTGGGTTTCTGCAATCCCGGTTGAGATGTCCTGGTTTCCCACAGCGTCGACATGCGGTCTGGACGTCTATCAGTGTGTCCGGTCGGGGTTCGTTGCTGGCTCCGGGGGCACTGTCGCGAAACGGGTTGCGATGTCGAGGGGTCGGGGTGGGAACTTCTGGATTTGCTGTGGCTGGCTTATGCACCGAGTGGGGTCTCGTAGGTGTCTTCATCTGCCCTTCTCTCTCACGGACCATCTCATAATGTGTGGCCAACTGGGTAAGTTGGCTCAGGCAACTCACCTCATGACGTCGGATGTACAGCTGGTATTCCGGTAATAAATTCTCGTAGATCCGGTCAAGCTCCCTGTCGTCCGTATACCCGGCACGCTGCATCATAAGCCGCAGCTGTACCATATAGCGCTTGAAAGTTTCTCCGTTTCGCTGCAGGTGGGCGCGGATCTGATCTTCCAGCCTCTCGAAGTACCGTGGTGGCAGGTAGAAATCCAAGAACTCCCTTTTGAACCTGGTCCAGGTTTCCCCATACATATGACTGACCCTGAACCAACTCTCGGCTTCCCCAGTCAAGAGCTCCGAAATGGCTAGAGGTAAGCGATTCAGCTCGATTTGATGTGCTGCCGCCCTTTCCTCTACACGCTCAATGAAGCTAAGCGGGTCCGTGGTCCCGTCGAAAGTTATGCCCCAGCGGTGAACCTTCTCCGCCAGCATTCCATATGGGGCTTCTGGTATGGTGCCTGTGGTGACTTGCGGCGAGCTGTGCCGGAGTCGCGGAGGTGATCGTCTTGCTAATCGTGACGGGTCGGGTCTGGGGACAGCTCCATCGGTATTAGTCACCACTATCTGGGGTTGGGCTGGGGCTACCGGGTTGGTATCGGAAAGTGAAGGACTCCTTGAGCGTGGTTTCCTTTCCGGATCGGCTGGTGAGCTGTCTCGGTATTTCGCCTCTAGCTCTGAGAAGCGTGCTAGCAAGGTGTCTGGGTGTTCGCTCAGAGATACGAAGCCCGCTACGCGACTGCGTAGCTCAGTCACCGTGCCCTCGGCGTCGAGCCCGAACTCGCTGGCCATGGACATGAGTTCGTCCTTCCTGCGGTAGTAAATCCAGCTGACGTTTGTGAGGTAGGCCCAGCGCAAGCCTCCCCCACAATACATTACATGTAGAATATACGTTAACCTTTAACATAATAAACAGCATAGCATATTATTGTATTAGAACTTAACATTAACATAGAACATAGATATAGCATGGTAAAGGGCAAAGGTAAAGAGTAAGCTAAGTATAAGAGCGGCGAGACCAGCGTAAGAACAGCGAAGGTCGGGCGCGCGTTCGCGACCCACGATCAAGGTGTCGTGATCCACGAGAAGAGGAATAGCGCGCTCAGGCCGAGCGCGAGACTGGCGAATGAGTCCGTGGTGGGAATCGAAAGCGTGCGGTTGTGTCCCACAAGAGGAAGTCGGTAGCCGGGATTATAAAGGCGCGGTGATGTCCCACGGAAGGGAATCGAGAAAACGTAGAAAGTAGTGAAACGCGGCAAATGGCCGGCAAGATTAGCATAAGACATTTGGAAGAGTAAATCCGTGTGGACGAATTCCCACTGGAAACCGGGGAACAATTGTGCGTAGATATAAGACAGGATTGAAGGTTCAAGTGAATCTTTGTGAAATAAAGCAGCATAACCTTAAAACACGTGTGTCTATTATTAGATCGAGTCGTTTCGATTCGCGTTATAAAGTGCTTCGCCAGCTGATGGCGTTCGCCTGACAATCCACCCGCCAGCCCAAATGGCCCAGGCATTCTAGTAGCGCGTCTTAATGGTAGTTTACCAGTGTAAAGTAGTGAATTCTGCCGAGGTACAGATCTCAGTCTGGCCAAGGCCCGCGTTACAAGTAATTTATAAATTGCCGAAGTGCGTTAGCTATCTTAGAGGCGAGTTTCAATGAAACGATACAACCCCGGGGTGCGTGGCCAAAAGGGTGAAGGGGGGGCGTCAGGGGTTGACGTACTCTTGCGCAGTCACCGCTGACTCCACCAATGCCGCTCCGTACGAATCGGGGCTCGATCCACCGATTAGTAGGAATGCGGGGGAGGAAAGGGGAAACGCGTCGAAGGACAGGGATGTCAGGGTTTGACGTACATTCGTACAGTCTCCACCAACTCCGCTATGGTTGCTCCATACAAATCGGGGCTTGATCCGCCGATCAGTAGGAATGCTGGGGAAAGAAAGAGGGAGAACGTATCGCGAGTTGACGCCGTGTGCGTGCATATATATATGATCGCATATATATATATGTATGCGGCGATTCTCGCTCGTCTTACACAAAACTAATATGACACGTGGGATTTCGTTTAAGTTTTAGATTGCTTTTTTTATTCCCTCTTCATCGAGCTCACTTATACTTACTAATTCCTTTTAAACAATATATTGGGTTTTTGTTCTAATAATTCGTACAATGTCTCTTTAACTAAAAGATTGCTTCATCCGTTTCCTTTCACTTTGCGCAAAACTTCTCGACCGTTCTCGGCAACTACGCGTCCGTCTGCTTGTCACGCTACTGGGCAACTACCTTGCCGGTCTCGCGCTCGACCTGAGCTTGCCTTCGTCGCTGCCTTCGTCGCTTGTGGATCGCGACATTTGAGGTTGTGGGTCGCGAGAGCGCGCATGACCTACGTTCTCTTTCTGCTGATCTGGCCGCTCGGCCCTTCTGTTGACTGTCGTGGACTTCTATGTTATTCTTATCGTCTTAATTATGTTACGAATTAATGTTATACTTGTAGCTTATGTTTATCTATACAGTGAGTAATATTCTGTCTTCGTGACCCTTAACAGTAATTCTTTATATTATTAATACTATTAATATTAAAATGCGCAGCATTCGAATGTGGGGAGGCCCGTGGGCGGCCTACCTCACACCCCCCCCTTTCCTCGAGACTGTGACCTTCCCGTCGGGGTGTTTTGTCACGTTGTAGACTTGCTGTCCCGCTTTTATGCTCGCCCTCTCTCGTCTTCCTGGGCCTTTCCCGATGAGCCATCTTTCGACCTTCCATATTGCTACTAGCGGCAGCTCTTCGCCCGCCGGTAGTACGTGCCAAGTGTGTGGCGGCTGTGGATCCGGTGTTTCCGCTGTTTGTCGGGATTCGGGCTTTATTTTCCCACTATTGGCGTTTGCGGTGTTTGTTTCCGCGGCCTGTGGCTTTGCGCACTCTTCGGTTATTGTAACCCAGCCGGGTTTGCGGGGGTTTATTATGTAATGCTGTCCTCTCGCGGTTAACTTGAACCATCCGTGCTTGCCCCTCCTTCTTCGGCTTTCTAATTCCCGCGTGATGGCTGGTATCGCCATAGCCGACAGGATGTTCTCATTTGGGAGAACTTCCCACTCGTCCGGGAATTCCCACCTGATTGCGGGGCACACATTTCGTGGGCGTGAATTATGGCTGCTGGACGGCGTGTTGTCTGTCTCGACTTGTGCCTCTAATCCCTCCTCCCATCCGCACACTCCTTCGAAAAGTTCCTCTGACCGGTCCGTGTCGCTCCGCATGCGTTTCCCGTTGTTGGGCGTCGGGCTGTCTATTGTGCTGGGTGTCGCCAGGTTCTCGGTGTATGCGTTCCCGTCTTCGATCGCCTGGGGTCGCTCTGGTGATGCCGGCTCTTCTACGTATGGAGATGGTGCCTTTGCGTGCGGCGCCGTGATGATGACCGTTGTTGTTTTTGTCATCTCTAGGATGACCGCACCGTCAACCTTGTACGCAACTACCTCTTCGTTCTCGTACATCGTGTGTAAGAAGGTGGGAGGCGAGTTTTCTCTATTATTTTGTTGATAACTCGGGTGATTTCTGCGTGGATCTCGCGAACGCTGGTATGCGCTCGGGTCGTCGCTTTCGGCTTCGCTATCCTCTTCATCCTCCTCCGCACGGACGTTGTGTCCGTGGCCACCCGTTTTAGCTTCTCGCCGATCCGTGGTATCCGACTCCTCGTCGGTGACGTCTTCCACACGGGCGTCTTGCTCGTGGGTTCTTGTGTCGTCGTCTGTCGTCGACTCCTCTCCGCTCTCCGCACGTGACTCTCGTCCGTGGGCGCCCGTTTCGTCGACACGCTCGACTGTCGTGTCCGACTCTTCTCCGCTCTCCGCACGTGACTTTCGTCCGTGGGTACCCGTTTCGCCGACACGCTCGACTGTAGTGTCCGACTCTTCTCCTTCCTCGTCGTCATCCGTACGTGACTGTCGTCCGTAGGCATCCGTTTCGTCGACACACAACTTCCATGGGATGTAGTCCTCATCGTCCGCGCGGTGGCCCAGGTGTCGGTACAGCTGTCCATTCTCCTCGACGTAATCTGCATACTTAGCTGGTTCCTTAGCGATTTTGTCCCTCATTCCTTGAATCCACTTCCCTGGGGATTGTTGGAATACGACTTGCTGGAGTTTTTCTAAGGGATCTCGCGACAATGCATCCGCTACCACGTTGAGCTTTCCTTTCCTGTACCGTACATCGAATTGGTACTGCTGAAGCTCTAACGCCCAGCGTGCGATTCTTCCCGACGGGCTCTCTATTGAATCCAACCACTTTAGTGCCATATGGTCCGTCACTACATCGAACCGATATCCTTCTAGATAGCATTTCATTTTCCGAATCGACCAAACTATTGCCAAGCATTCCTTCTCGGTTGCCGAATAGTTTTCCTCGGCCTTGGATAACTTCCGGCTTGCATAGGCGATGACTCGCTCTTGCTGGTCAATGGTCTGCGTCAACACTGCTCCTAGGCCGTAGTCGCTGGCATCCGTTTGCAACGTAAACTTCTCGGAAAAATCGGGACATGCGAGAACGGGAGCGGTCGTTAGACAGTGTTTTAAGCTGTCTAATGCCGTTTGCTGTTCCGCATTCCACGACCATCTCTTAGCCTTCTTCAGCAGGAGTGTCATCGGCTGTACCACCGTCGTGAAGTTGGGCACGAAGCGCCTGTACCAGGACGCCATCCCTAGGCAACGTCTGAGCTCCTTTAAGTTCGTCGGGGCCTTCAGATTGCTTATTGCTTCGACCTTCGATGGATCCGTCTGAATCCCTTCGGCGCTTACCAAATGCCCTAGGTAGACAAACTTCCTGCGGAAGAACGAGCACTTTTTCCTGTTCAGCTTCAAGTTTGCTGCCCTCAGCCGGCGAAAGACTTCCTTTAAATTCTCTAAATGTTGTTCCTTCGTTGCGCTTATCACTATGATATCGTCCAGGTAGGCGAACACGTGAGGCTCCATCTCTGGGCCAATTACCGTATCCAATGCTCTCTGGAAAGTTGCACCGGCCGAGTGCAGTCCGAATGGCATGACTCGCCATTGGAATAGCCCTCGACCGGGCACCGTAAATGCCGTGCATTCTCGACTGTCCGCTGCCATGGGGATCTGCCAATAACCGTGTTTCAAATCCAATGTTGAAATGTAACGGGCGTGTCTCAACTTTTCCAGGATGTGATTTATTCTTGGCACAGGGTACGCGTCTGGTATTGACTGTGCATTGAGCCGCCTATAATCCACGCACATCCTCCAGTCGTTCGTCTTCTTCCGGACGAGTACGATCGGGGCACTGTGCGGGCTTCTTGACGGCTCTATGGCTCCCGCTTCTATCAATTCATCCACTTGCTGGTCGATCACGCGCTGCATTGCGGGATTCTTGGGATAATACCTCTGTTTGATAGGTTTATTATCCTTCAAGATAATCCGATGCTCAGCCACGTGGGACACTCCTTTTAGCCCTTCGAAAAGCTGTAACTCCGCTTTCAAAAACTCCTGTGTGGCTGGCTCCAAATCCGCTGGCCACTCCGCTTCTTCCACGGTGGTGCCTTCTGACCGTATTCCTGCCTTGGGGTTTCCTTCTTGGGATTCCTTGACTCCTATACCTCCCAACTGGCTCAGCGATGGCTCCTTGACGACTGTAACTGCGTCTCGGCCGCCCTCTCGCTTGGCTGGCGTGGCATTTTCCTTACGATATGTCCCCAGGACATTCCATCGTTTTCCGTCTCTCGTACCGCGTGTCTTTTCCCCCTCAGGCTTCACTTCGGCTCTGCAACTCGGCTCGGCCGGGGCGTCGACGCTTTGTAAGACTAATTTCGCCTCACCGCACTTTATGGTCGTACCCATCTTGCATAGAAAGTCCATCCCTAGGATCAAACTGTCTAACATGGATGGCATTACGAGCATGTCCATCAATATTTCTTCGCTAACTAGCCCCACCTTCGTCCGCAATAGCTTATCTACGACTACCTTCGAACCGTCCGCTAAGTGCGTGTTCGCGGTTATTTCCAACACTTCCCCCTTTGTCTCAATTTCTCTGAAAAATTTCTCACTCATGAAACTTCACGTGGCTCCGGTATCGACCGTCGCCTTCGCCATCCGATCGCCTATCCTCACCGCGGCGACTATGCGATTTTTTCCGACGCTGAGTGGGTATATCAATTCCGGGACTGACTCGCGCCGGCGCCCATCCGATCCCGTTCCGGATGACGCGGCTGTCCGTTTCCCGTCCTTCTCCCACAACACGCCTCACTACTCACGCCCCGTGTGCCACATCTCCTGCAGAACAACACTTTCGGGTTCGCGCATTCCCTAGCGAAATGTCCCCCTTGTGCGCAGTTATAACACACGCGACTCACTTCTGTCGACCTCATTTGTTCATGACCCACCATGTTGTTTGAGATGTCTTCAAGCTCAGCGACTGGACAGCTACCCGGCTCGCTCCTCACCAGCGGTACTTGAGCTGGCGGGGTCCGAAAAGGATTCGGTTGCCTTGCGGGATCCATTACGCTTCCTAGTCTGCCCGGGTGTCCGAAACTCATGGCCTGGCCACGTGTCGCTTCCCCGTGACCCTGAACCGGTATATTCTCAAACTCCGCGGCTATCTGTGTTAATTGGGCTAGGCTCGTAAAATCTCTCCTACGAATATACAAGCGGTACTCCCGTGCGAGGTTCTCGTACACCCTATTCAGCTCTTGTTCTGGACTATAATTGGCATGCCGCATTAGTCTTTTCAGGCTGACCAGATACTCTTTATAACCTTCCCCTACGCGTTGCCGCCGGGCCCTTATCTCGTCTTCTAGTTTGTCAAAATACTGGGGAGGTAGGAAGAAATCCAAAAAGTTTATCCTAAACACCCCCCAGGTTTCGTCTCTCAGGTCGCTCGTCGAAAACCAATCCGCCGCCATGCCGGTGAATGCTTCACTCATTGCTCTGGGGATGCGATCTAGTTCTATCTCGTACGTCCTCGCACGCTCCTCCAGTGATTCTACAAACACGAGCGGATCACCATACCCATCGAATTTTATTCCCCATTTCCTAACCTGCTCAGGAACTAACCCGTAATGGCGACTAGGGTTGACGAACGCGTTATCGGTGCTCATCCTAGGTCTGCAGCTCGCTTGCTCCGCCTGGGTACTATTCACAGGTGAGTTAACAGGCAGCCCTGTTCGTGTGCCAGGGGGTGGTTCTTTACTGAACTTCTCGTCGCTGGCCGGCCTATATTCCCTGAGGCTGGGTGGCGGGAGAAATTCTCTGGATTGCCCCGATGGGGCTAGGCAATCGGATTCCGATTTCTGCTGTGACTGCGCCCCTTCAGCATGAATGCTGGGCGGGGCGGGCGATTCCGGCCTTCTGGCGGATTTACGCTCCCAATCCCTCAGCAAGTTCCATATTAACGGACTATGATTCCCCTCCTTAATCGACGTACATACCCGCTTTCTTAACTCTTCTACCTTTCCGAATCTGTCCAGGCCGAGTTCTTGTGCGATGTCCTCCAATTCCTCTTTTCGGCAATAGTACACCCAGCGGGTGCCCACCCCTGGGTTGCCGCTCTCCTGTGTTCCAGTATCGTTAGTGTCATCCATTGTTGCTGCTTGTAGTTCCTCTGGTGTTTGGCGTTATTTTATTTTGTTTTATATATATATATTATCTCTTTTATTTCCTTTTATTTTTATTATTTATTTAATTATTATTAAATTTTTATTTTTATTTTATTTTTTATTTATTATTTATTCAATTATTATTAAATTTTTATTTTATTATTATTTAATTATTATTAAATTTTTATTTTATTTTTATTTATTATTTATTTAATTATTATTAAATTTTTATTTTATTATTATTTAATTATTTTTAAATTTTTATTTTATTATTATTTAATTATTATTAAATTTTTATTTTATTTTCATTTATTATTTATTTAATTATTGTGTTTAATTATTGTTTCTTAATCGTGCTCGTCCCACTGTTCGTTCTCCACTTTTCGTGTGCACTTGTCCCACCGTACACTGCCGATCACCACGCCCAAAACCAATTTCGCTTTGGTTCTGCGGCGCGTGCTGTACTTTTCACTATTTGTCGCATACGCCGACGACCCGCCTTGCACGTGCGCAATTCCCGTTCCTTTTATCAGCTCGTCCCTTTCTACCGACACTTTCGTTGCGCCGCGACAACTCGAATCGTGCGCTCGCCTGGCCAGATCCCGTTTTATTAATCGTGGTATTTGCTTCTACCGTCACTTTCGTTGCGCCGCGACAACTCGAATTGTGCGCTCAGCTTAACTCGATCCCGTTACAAAAACCAAAACGTCGCGACACTTGCTTATTTTCGTGAGCGACAAATGACCATCTGGCGTGCGTTTTTTTTTTTTTTCTGGCACCGTTACCTTTTCGTCGATTTCGATGCGCGTGTTCAGAACAGGGTATGATGGGGTATATCGGTTTTTTTTTTTTTTGAAACTTTAAACTTTGGTAATATGTTCGGGGCTTTATTACCGATTTATATTACCTCTCTTTAGCTAACAGGTCTAAAGAACTTGTGGGATAGTTCAGAGGGGGCTAAGCTGAGGCCACCAGGCGGGTCGCGGGTTGCGGATAGCGAACGGCCTCTTTATGAGGTTAGCTGCGAATAAGCGAGAATCCTTGCAAATAAGCAGTCCCGGACAAACAGCGGGTACGGTACCGTTCACCGTATCGACAAGACGCTTGTGTCGCCGTCTTCAAAGCATAGCCTCACACACTCCCAACTCCCTCACACGTACCCTTCTTCATCCCTTCCCCAATATCTCACTCCGGGCTGGACTAAGGTGTCATTCGAACCGTGCCGATAGTCAACCTGGCCGGGGGCCCAGATTAGAAACTAGCCCAGTCGCTAACGGTGAGCTCAGGCAGATGGCGACCACCTGTTCTATTTAGCCTTACCCGGGTACTGCGGATCTCTGCCCGGGTGGACCCCATATTTCTCCGCAACTCGTGGGAACATGAAGAGTATAAAAAATAAAAAGTATTTAGGTGTGCAACAGGATACCCCTGCTGCCAGTGTCGCGAGACACTTTGAGGACCGCCTCCTTGACGGGGAGCGGCCCTCCAATGTGGGACCAACCCCACGGCGCCCTAACCAGGCGCAGCAAACAAGAAGGCCGCATGCGGCAACAGATACAGCGCGCGCACCTACGACGAGGGAAGCCCCACGTCACCGTGTCGCCCCGGCTGCAGGAGGAGGAAGCAAGGCTGGACCATCCCAGCCGATGCGACCGAGGCTTAGCGCTGTTAGGCGACATGGCGTGCAGCACCAGCAGCCAAAAGTGCAGCTGCCAAAATTGGGAGAGCCGGGTGGTTTGGATGACCCAAACCGAAAAACACTGAACGGCTCGAAAACCAAATGGTACCTCAGGTACCTGCAGCAGGGACTACCCCCTGCTGAGGCACTGCGCATGGCAACGGCTGGAAGAGACTCGGTGAGCCAGGTACGGGGACCAGCCCCCAAACGCCTGAGCAGTAATTTGACGCCACCCACTGCCACCCCCAAGAGGGCGTGCCCAGAGGAGCGTCCCAGCACGTCGGCATCCGCCGTAGCAACAGAAGTGAGGTCTTCCTCTCCAGTGTCCACCGAGACTCGCATATCGTATGCAGCGATTGCAAAAAAGTCAAGGTGGCCGTGTTACCTGTGGAATACCCGCAGGTAATGCTCAGCCATGGGGACTTGTCCGCATTGGAGGAGGCCATCCTGGATGAGGTTATCCTCACAGGATGGGACACCGCGGTCGCGTTCGCGGGCATTCATTTCCGGGTTGGCTACCTGGTCATTGAATGTTCCGACGATCACTCAGCGGAGTGGCTGAGGACCGTGGTGCCAAGACTGCAGTCGTGGAAAGGAGCTCCACTGCACTGCAAGGTGGGTGATGATATTCCATCACCCCACAACATCACCATCTTCTGCCCAAGAAGTGCGGATCGGTCAACCGAATCCTTGTTGGTTCTGCTGAGGAACCAGAACAGGATCGAGACCGACTCGTGGAAGGTGTTGTCAAGGAGGACGGAAGGCGGAGGTGCGCTATTGGTGATAGGCATCGATGAGGCATCCAAGGACGCGATAGTGGCGAGAGGCCACCAAGTTTCATTCCGCTACGGGACCATCCCCGTTAGCGGTCTGAAGAAGAAGAGTGTTGGCGCAAGGACTACCCCTGCCCAAACGACAGTCCCGGGAGCTGCAGGCTCGGCCCCCACACCTCCCACCGCCACTGTTCCGAGTGCTCATCTGGCAGATGTCTCTGATTTATCAGAGGATCTGGCCGAGGATGAGGACCTGGCGGAGATGACGCTCGGTCCAGCAGAGCTGGAAGGGATGGATGATGAGGTGCCGATGTCCTCGCAAGAGCTCGCTGAGGAGCTTGAAACGGCAGAAGCTGACGTCACCATGACGGGCAGCGGTGATGTGGGCAGCTCCCAACCTACATCACCAGGAGCTGGAGCGGCGGATGAGTGATGGTGACATCAAACGTCACCGTCACTGGGCTAGCCCAGATAAACCTCCATCGGGCTAAGGCAGCCTCTGCTGTCTTGGCCAGGATGTTTATCACCCAACATCTTGGGCTAGCCCTGGTACAGGAGCCATGGGTAAACAATGGCATAAAAGGCCTGTACACCGCTGACTCAAAGGTAATCTGGGATCAAAGAGATCCTACACCTAGAGCATGCATTATGGTAAGGAAATGTATTAATTTTACTATTCTTTCAGAATTCCTCACTAGGGACTGCGTACCTATTGCCGTAAGGGCAATTGGAAACGCCCCCCTATTGTGGTTGCATCTGCCTATTTTGCTGGTGATGTGGACTGCCCGCCACCGGAAATAGAAAAGCTGATGGACCACTGCAGGAGAGAGAAGCTGCCGGTTATAATCGGCTGCGATGCCAATGCGCACCACTCCATATGGGGCAGCACGGACATCAACAAAAGGGGTGAGTGTCTTACCAACTTTATATTCAAGTATAACTTAGAAATTGGTAATGTCGGATCGACACCGACATTTGTAACTAGAGTTAGAGAAGAGGTATTAGACATTACTCTGATTAGTCGGTCTCTTAGGCCACATTTCAGAGAATGGCATGTCTCTTCAGAAGAATCCATGTCTGATCACAGGATTATCCTATTCAAACTTAAGGTTAATACGGATAGTAGTATACCAACTCGTAACCCCAGGAAAACGAACTGGGAAAAATTTAGGTCTACCCTAGAACTTAACCTAGCCACTGAAAACTCTGGAATACCCAGATGCACGAGTGAGCTAGAAAGAGTTGTTAGAAATCTAAATAGTAGCATTAAAAATGCATATGAAGAAAGCTGCCCACTAGGGAAAACGCGTAAAGAAAAAGATGCCCCATGGTGGAATGACGGTCTTGAGAGACTGCGTATCACCACACGTCACCTCTTCAATAAAGCTAAGAGGGACGGGTCATGGGATACATACCGCGAAAGCCTCACCTCCTACAGCAAGGAGATTAGGAAGGCCAAGCGCAGGAACTATAGGGACTTCTGCGAAAGCATAACAAGCACGAGTGAAGGTGCCCGGCTCCATAGAGCATTATCAAAACGGGCGCCGGAGGCTAATTTAGCCTTGAAGCGTAAAGATAATACATATACGAGCACCAATATGCAAAGGTTAGAGCTTCTGTTTGAGACGCACTTCCCAGGAAGTATCCCCTGGCAACCGTGCGAATCGCTTGAAACAGGAGGTCAACACAGACCAACGGCCATTGACTGGGCATGTGCCAAGTCGGTGGTCACAGTGGAGAAAATAAAATGGGCAATTGGAACCTTCCAGCCTTACAAATCTCCTGGTCTAGATTGCATATCACCGGTATTCCTTCAGCAGGGACAGGGAATACTCCTACCCATTCTAAGGAAAATCCTGGTCAGTAGCCTAGCACTTGGTCATGTACCAAGCACTTGGAGTAGAGCTAGGGTGGTCTTCATCCCCAAGGTAGGGAAGACAGATACCACCAACCCAAAGTCCTTCAGACCCATCAGCTTAACATCGTTTTTGTTGAAAACGTTAGAAAAGCTGGTGGATTATAACATAAGGAGTACTCTGCTCACACAGAGTCCACTGCAGGCAACGCAGCACGCATACAGAACAGGCAGGTCTACGGACACTGCCCTGTATGAGCTGCACCGTACTCTGCGGGCGGCAGTAGTAAACAAAGAAGTAGCAGTTTGTGCATTTTTAGACATTGAAGGTGCTTTCGACAACACATCACATGATGCTGTCAAAGCTACCTTGAATAGAAGAGGGCTGGACAGTACAACTAGTAGATGGATTTCATCCTTATTAGGGTCCAGACAGGCTACGGCATCTATACAAGATAGTACCGTAACAGTAACAACCACAAGGGGCTGTCCTCAAGGGGGGGTTTTATCACCCCTCTTATGGAGTATACTAGTAGACGAACTATTAAGTAGACTTGCGAACAGGGGTATTCAATGTCAAGGCTATGCAGATGACATTGTGATAATAGCTCGGGGCAAGTATGAAGAAACTCTTTGTGATAATGTTCAACTGGGACTTAGGATTACGCATGATTGGTGTAGGGAGGTTGGTCTCAACTTAAACCCTACTAAAACAATCATCGTTCCGTTCACCAGAAGATACAAGCTACAAAGGATGAGGGAGATTAGGCTCGCGGGGAGTCCAATAGAAACAAGCAAGGAAGTTAAGTACCTTGGGGTCAATTTCGACAGTAAATTAAACTTTGGCACCCATGTTCAGAATACGATCGCAAAGTGCTGCAGAGCGCTGTATACGTGTCGTAGCATAGCCGGGAAGTCATGGGGAACATCACCAAAAATAATAAGATGGCTATACCTTATGGTAGTAAGGCCCATCACTGTGCAGAAGCAGCTTCAAAAGCTACAAAGAATGGCATGTGTAGGAATCACGGGAGCGATGAGGACCTGTCCCACATCAGCGCTTGAGGTTCTATTGGAGATAACGCCACTCCATCACACAATTAGGCTGCAACAAAAGGCAACCCTCTTAAGAATGTCCGGTGAAGGAGTTGGGAGAGGACACATTCTTAGTCGAGTAGAGGCAGATATGCTATCGGGTGAACTTCCCCTTCTGGCACAGCCAAGGGATGAAATGAAAGTCGAACACATGTTCGGTCAAAAGTTTCAAGTTCACCTCTGTAATAAAAAGGAGTGGACATCTCTGGAAGAGGTCCACAACATGAAGCCACACACCATAAAATGGTACACCGATGGATCCCTAACGCAACAAGGCTCCGGTCTTGGTGTGGTAGGCCCTCGGCTAATGTACCACGAGCCCCTAGGTATGCACACCAGCATATTCCAAGCTGAGGTATGTGCAATCGGGAGGTGTGTGGACTTTAATCTAAAGCGTAACTATCGGAATAGGGATATAGCCATCCTATCCGATAGTCAAGCAGCAATAATGGCACTTAGTAAGACCGAAATCAGGTCAAAGATAGTTCGTGAGGTACGAACCAAGCTAGACACTCTGGGATCACAAAATAGGCTTGCCCTAAGATGGGTCCCTGGACATGTCGAAATAGCGGGGAACGAAGAGGCAGACAAGCAAGCAAGACTGGGGGCAGCGACACCCTAATAGGACCCGAGCCGTACTGTGGTATAGGAAGAAGCACAATACGGCAAGAGCTTAGGAATGAAGAGAGACTTCTGCGAAGAACGAGCTGGGCAAGGACACCAGGACTCAGACAAGCAAAGATTCTCTTGGGTAGCTATAACCTTAAACGGTTTAAGCAAGTAATATCAATGGGTAAAAATAGACTCAGGATACTCACCGGTCTCTTGACAGGACATTGTAGACTACGAGGTCACCTCGCAAAGCTAGGTATAGTCAGCAGCGAGATTTGCAGATTCTGCGAAATGGAAGGAGAATCCTCCTTGCACATTATAGCAGAATGCGTAGCCTTAGTAAGGAAAAGAAGTAGTTTTCTAGGAAAACATATTGTGCAACTTAGCGATTTAGAAACCATCGACCCAACAAAGGTACTTGCTTTTATGCAACACCTGGGCCTGATGGAAGAGCTATAGGCCAAGAAGGGGGCACAATAGATCTATTTGGTCGCAGTGTATTTACCCCCAATATTATAATAAGCTAACAGGTCCCTGCTCGGGCGCCACTTGTAAAGTAGTGAATTCTGCCGAGGTACAGATCTCAGTCTGGCCAAGGCCCGCGTTACAAGTAATTTATAAATTGCCGAAACGCGTTAGCTATCTTAGAGGCGAGTTTCAATGAAACGATACAACCCCGGGGTGCGTGGCCAAAAGGGTGAAGGGGGGGCGTCAGGGGTTGACGTACTCTTGCGCAGTCACCGCTGACTCCACCAATGCCGCTCCGTACGAATCGGGGCTCGATCCACCGATTAGTAGGAATGCGGGGGAGGAAAGGGGAAACGCGTCGAAGGACAGGGATGTCAGGGTTTGACGTACATTCGTACAGTCTCCACCAACTCCGCTATGGTTGCTCCATACAAATCGGGGCTTGATCCGCCGATCAGTAGGAATGCTGGGGAAAGAAAGAGGGAGAACGTATCGCGAGTTGACGCCGTGTGCGTGCATATATATATGATCGCATATATATATATGTATGCGGCGATTCTCGCTCGTCTTACACAAAACTAATATGACACGTGGGATTTCGTTTAAGTTTTAGATTGCTTTTTTTATTCCCTCTTCATCGAGCTCACTTATACTTACTAATTCCTTTTAAACAATATATTGGGTTTTTGTTCTAATAATTCGTACAATGTCTCTTTAACTAAAAGATTGCTTCATCCGTTTCCTTTCACTTTGCGCAAAACTTCTCGACCGTTCTCGGCAACTACGCGTCCGTCTGCTTGTCACGCTACTGGGCAACTACCTTGCCAGTCTCGCGCTCGACCTGAGCTTGCCTTCGTCGCTGCCTTCGTCGCTTGTGGATCGCGACATTTGAGGTTGTGGGTCGCGAGAGCGCGCATGACCTACGTTCTCTTTCTGCTGATCTGGCCGCTCGGCCCTTCTGTTGACTGTCGTGGACTTCTATGTTATTCTTATCGTCTTAATTATGTTACGAATTAATGTTATTCTTGTAGCTTATGTTTATCTATACAGTGAGTAATATTCTGTCTTCGTGACCCTTAACAGTAATTCTTTATATTATTAATACTATTAATATTAAAATGCGCAGCATTCGAATGTGGGGAGGCCCGTGGGCGGCCTACCTCACACCAGCCTACGGTAATCACCTGGGCTTGGAAAGAGTAGTAACTGAGGCTTGTGGTAGGAGTGCGGTGACAATCCACTCGCCAACCCAGATCACCCAGTTAGATCGGTGGCGCGACCTTTTGCATTATGACGCTGACGAACTTTACCTCCAGTTAGCAATTGTGTTTCAGCAAATATAAATATTTCTTGTAACGCGAGCCTTGGCCAGACTGAGATCTGTACCTCGGCTCAAAATCACTACTTTACAAGTGGCGCCCGAGCAGGGACCTAAGCTAAAGAGGAGTAGAGCAAATCGGGAATAAAGACCCCAGAAGCAATACTTGAAAGTTCGAAAGTCGTGAATTCGTGTATACCCGGTCATACCCTGTTTTATCGCGCGTGCACAAAACGGGAAGACAAAAAACGGATTGCGTCTAGACGTTTTTTTTTTTTGCCCAATTGCGCGGCGCAACGAAAGTGACGGTGGAAGCGGACACACCGATTGAAAGAACGGGAATTGAACACCTGCAAGTCGAGTCGGTAGCGAAAGTGACGGTGGAAACGGACGCACCGATCAAGAGAACGGGAATTGCACACGTGCAAGTCGGGTCGTTGGCGGCGCAGCGTAGTTGCCGACGAAAGCGTATGCACCGATTAAAGAGCGGCTTAGCGGGCGAGTCGAAGAATTTGGTACAGTGCGAGTCAAAAGTCGGGTTTTAGTGAACATGCAAATAAATTGATTTTTTTTTCGAGTATGGGAAAAATAAAAGTAAATTGATTGAACACGGTGACAAGAACAGTTGAAAGTAATTTTTTTTTGTGCGATCAAAAAAAAAAAACTATAAATAAATGGATAATAACTGAACGTTAAACGGGAATGCTCAAAAGTGGTACTTATGTTTTGCTGTGTGAAAAACAAGGAACATAAGTGAACAATAGACCGAGAAAATTCGAGAGTGAAAGTTTTTATTGCTGCATGAAAATAAAATTTACAAACGAACAGTGGGACGAAAACTATTGAAAAAAAGTAGCCGAACAGTGGCACCAGTGCAACCAAAACTGATCAAATAAATAAAAGTTAAAAAAATAAATAACATAAAAATTAAACAATATAAGTTAAATTTGAAGTAAATAAATAAAATTGAGATTTAATAAATAAAAAAAAAATAAATAAATAATAAAGAAAAAAATAATTTATAATTAAAATAAAATATCATCAAGAGAAGTAAAAAAAAACATTTATTTCTAATATTTGAGTAATATAAAATTTTTTTTAATAATTAAAAATTTAATAAAGCAAAAGTAATCAAAAATATATAAAATAAATAAGTAAAGAATTTTGAAAAGAAAATACCAACGAGGAACAAGCATAGCATCATGGAGTTCGAGGATATCAACAACCAACCCAGCGTGGACACTGGTTGTACGGAATATGGAGGTCACAGGCAATTCGTCGTCGCGGAACAGGTCTGTAGATGGGGTATTAAGTTTGATGGGTACACCGATCCGCTAGAGTTCGTGGAGGCAATTGAGGAGCGGGCCATATCATACGTCATCAACCTTGATCGTATGCCTAGGACAATGTGCGTGGCGCTGACAGGTATGGCAGCTCAGTGGTTTAGAACAAGTGGACTAAGGGACGCGACGTGGGTAGAGTTTAAGAAAGATTTCTTGGAGTTTTTCTTACCCCCGAAATATTTTGATAGGTTAGAAGATGATATTAGGGCACGTCGACAACAGGTTAGTGAGGGATACAAAGAGTACTTGGTTGACTTGAAGAGACTCATGCGCCATGCCCGATATAGGCCCGACCAGCAGTTAGATAGGGTATACGACAATTTGGCGCCAGAGTACCGATTGTATATCCGTAGAAGGGACTTTTCTACGCTAGCAGGACTAACTCAAATAGCCGCAGAGTTCGAATATATAACGGGTCAGTGCCGCGTGGAGACAGGGTACAGGCAGTCAGTTGGGGAAGGGTACCTGAGTAAATTGGCAGGCGTGGACGTTCCCGCCGAGCAGACTTATCCGTTCCAGAGCCCGCCAACCCAGCCGCCGTCGACGAGGAACGAGCCCAGCGCCCCCCGAACAAATAGAACGGAAGAAATTTCAATCCGACACGAGCAGCGTAGGCCACACGAAGTCGGTAGGATATGTTATAACTGCTCACAGGGAGGACATTTCGCGAGGGAATGCCCAAATCCACGAGTTGTATATTGTCAGGCAATGTGGCACTCAGGGCGTAAGCGGAGAAGCAGGCCAGTTAAAGAGAATGGGGAAAGAGCAGCGGTTGTATCTGGAGTGGGATCGGACTGGCGTCGCCGTGATCCAGGCCAAAAACAGGAGCTGGACTATCCGCTCAAGGTCAAAAATAATCACATAGTCGCCACGGTAAGGGTCGGGGACCTACTGGCGAGGGCGACGGTCGACACCGGGGCTACGAGGAGTTTTGTGAGCAAGGAGTTTTTTGAAAGGATAGAGTCGAAAGGGGAAGTGTTGTCAGTGACTGCAAACACACACCTTGCGGACGGTTCGACGATATCTATAAGAAAGGTATTACGAACGAAGGTGAGCCTCGTTAATAGGGAGATAGCGTTAGATCTGCTTGTGATGCCATCCATGCGAGATAGTATCATTCTGGGAATGGACTTTCTAGGTAAGATGGGGACGACCATGCAGTGCGGTGAGGCGAAGCTAGTTTTCAGAACACCGACTATGGATATAGGCAGAGGCAACGCGGATCCTGCGGTGGAGAAAGAGTGCGCAGAGCGGGAACACCGAGGGAATGTCCTGGGGACACCTCAAAGGGAGGAAGCCGAAAAGAGGAGCGGTCCCAAGAGAGGACCAATCCCGGGTCCCTGTACACATCAGCAGCCACCCATTTTCACGCACGAGGTATACGTGCACAAGGAGCCGACGATGGACACGGTGGGTAGCGTAGAGGAGCCACGCGCACGTGCACGAGCGCCAATGCCCGACATTGAGCAGCCAGCCCCAATCAACACGTTGCAGGCCATTGAGGATAGAAGCGACACTCATCAGGAGAAAGGCACCGAGGGGGTGGATCAGAAGGAGGCACAAAGGAGGTTGGCGGCGAAAACCCCATCCCCGAAGGAGAAAGTAGCCAAGCGTTTTCGGAAACCAGCGTACGCAGATAATGTCAAAGGAATGGATCAGGAGGAGGCATCCAGGAGGTGGGCGTCAGAATCCCTACTCTCGGAAGAGAACGCCACTAAGGGGTATCAAACAGCGACGACCGTAGTCAACCACAGAGAGAGACGATCAGAAAATGGTAAGGTGGAGTTGCTGGAACGAGCGGTGAACGGGGCAGAAGCACTGGAGCAGTTCGAGGATATAGAAGGATGGCAGGAGGGCTTTGAATCGGAAAGTTTTCCGATAACTCGGATTCCTATTCCAACGTCGTGGACGGTCCACCCTAGCAACACGATTTTGAATCCAGTGGCCATACTCATCATTGCGGCAGAGCTGGAGCGGAAGAGGCCCAAAGGACGCCGTAGCCGTTTCAAGGTGACGGTGGCGACGGAAATGTTTGGGGTGACTCAACACCGCGAGGGTGAAGTCACCATCACGAAGAAAGGGGGGGGTGTGAGGTAGGCCCAGCGCAAGCCTCCCCCACAATACATTACATGTAGAATATACGTTAACCTTTAACATAATAAACAGCATAGCATATTATTGTATTAGAACTTAACATTAACATAGAACATAGATATAGCATGGTAAAGGGCAAAGGTAAAGAGTAAGCTAAGTATAAGAGCGGCGAGACCAGCGTAAGAACAGCGAAGGTCGGGCGCGCGTTCGCGACCCACGATCAAGGTGTCGTGATCCACGAGAAGAGGAATAGCGCGCTCAGGCCGAGCGCGAGACTGGCGAATGAGTCCGTGGTGGGAATCGAAAGCGTGCGGTTGTGTCCCACAAGAGGAAGTCGGTAGCCGGGATTATAAAGGCGTGGTGATGTCCCACGGAAGGGAATCGAGAAAACGTAGAAAGTAGTGAAACGCGGCAAATGGCCGGCAAGATTAGCATAAGACATTTGGAAGAGTAAATCCGTGTGGACGAATTCCCACTGGAAACCGGGGAACAATTGTGCGTAGATATAAGACAGGATTGAAGGTTCAAGTGAATCTTTGTGAAATAAAGCAGCATAACCTTAAAACACGTGTGTCTATTATTAGATCGAGTCGTTTCGATTCGCGTTATAAAGTGCTTCGCCAGCTGATGGCGTTCGCCTCAGCTTGGATAAAGAAGAGAAACCTGTGGACTTTGCGGTAGGGGTGCGGTGACAATCCACCCGCCAGCCCAAATGGCCCAGGCATTCTAGTAGCGCGTCTTAATGGTAGTTTACCAGCCTACGGTAATCACCTGGGCTTGGAAAGAGTAGTAACTGAGGCTTGTGGTAGGAGTGCGGTGACAATCCACTCGCCAACCCAGATCACCCAGTTAGATCGGTGGCGCGACCTTTTGCATTATGACGCTGACGAACTTTACCTCCAGTTAGCAATTGTGTTTCAGCAAATATAAATATTTCTTGTAACGCGAGCCTTGGCCAGACTGAGATCTGTACCTCGGCTCAAAATCACTACTTTACACGTTCACCATGATGTTGTATTGTCGGAGAAGTCTGTAGAATTTTTATAATGATTTATTAATATCCTTTGATAGGATCTGTAAAATTTGTATTATTATTATCCTGCTGGAGGATCTGTAGGTTTATAATTATTATCCTGCTAGACGATCTGTAGATTTAAATTTTATTATCCTGCTGGAGGATCTGTAGGTTTTTTTAATTATTATTATCCTGCTGGAGGATCTGTAGGTTTATAATTATTATCCTGCTAGAGGATCTGTAGATTTAAATTTTATTATCCTGCTGGAGGATCTGTAGGTTTTTAATTATTATTATCCTGCTGGAGGAATTTTTGTGTGGCACGAGATGTGTTCACTTTGATGACCGGGTCTTGACTGCCTACTCTGGGCTCGCGGTCCGCCTTATATAGCGGCTCAGCTCTGTTGGTTGTCGGCAGCGCAGTCCTTATCAAGCTTGGCAGCGCTGCCCTTAGTAGGCGTCAGCAGCGCTGCGCTTATTGGGCGTCAGCATCCTCCGTCGCCCACGGCTGCGGAGGCAACAAAACGTAGACTGCTGCGGCAAAGGGGGGGTCGGGCGCTGAGGGGTTTTCAAGGGACTTGCAAGGGGGTGAAGAGACTATATATATACATTTTGAGGGTTTTGACAACAAAAGGACAGAAAACAAGGACACAAATATCACAGAAATACACAAGGAGGGCGACCCAGGACTCCCTAGGTACTATGCGGTGGTGGGTCTTTAAGCCACAATGATGTTGTGCTCACAAAAGTGTTTCCAGTGTCCCTGCTCGGGCGCCATCTGTAACGACGTAAACCTGGGGCTGGGGTCGGCGTCTCAGTCGCGCCAGGGTCGCTTACAGAATATTTATAAGTTGCTGGGACACTGGAGGAGCTGTACCGGGGCATACCTAGGTGTCGGGTCAATAGAGGAGGGCGTAGGCGAAGAGAGAAGGGGGTCGTGAGCATGCCTTACGCGCTGGCGACGATTTGGGAGTCACTCGAAGGAGTAGGTTGGTTAGCCCAGAGTATTACTCGGAGAACTAACCAACCGTTCCCCGAATGGCTCTTCGTCGCCGACCAGGGCGTCGAGTGTGGTTCTGTGGGCACGGGAGGGTGAGAGTTAAACAGCTAGCTGGTCAGGCTGAGGGTAAGACCCGGAAGCCTGTGCACCAACTGCCTAATCCCATCCACCCGCGCCTGTCACCGGCCGCGTCCTTGAGAATCTCTCGGACGCGTATGGGAGATGCGAGTGAGAGGATTCGTCGAGCACAGAGTAAGACTCGGAATGCGTACTCGTCCCCCCACTCGATCTCCCACAACTGCAACGGCTGGGTATTACCCACTTGTCGCTACACGTGGAACATACTCAAGAGGCAGGCGTCGCAGAATCTAGAGTAAGACTCGGAAGATTCGCTAACATACCCCTCAAGTCTGCCCCACATGGGCCATTTGGCGAGGCGCACCTAACCACCATTTCTCCACCCGCCGCTACCCATGGGACCCACCCAAGAAGCAGGCGTCGCAGAATCTAGAGTAAAACTCGGAGGATTCGCTTGCGTACTCCTCAGGTCTGCCCCACGGGAGCCACAGGATGAGGCGCTCACTAGCTGAAAAGGGGTAGAGGGGAATAAATAGAATACACAAACACTTCTACGTTTAAATATTTATTTATTTTTTTATTTAACAATTACTACTAAACATGGCCCTAGACCGCACCAAATCTACATGTGGTTGCCTGAGCAACCGTTTAGGCCCATCCCAGATGGCTGACACTTACCCCCAATCTGTGTGTAAAATGTATGAACGGTGTGTGTGCTTGTGTGTGTGGATGTGAGTGTGCCTGTGTGTATGTATCGGCCGGAATGTATACTGGTGGGTGTGCCTGTGTGTGTGGGTGTATGCCTGGGTGTGTGCGTGTGTGTCAGCGTGTATTTTCCTGGGCGTGTGTGTCTGTGCGTGTGCCTGTGTGTGCCTGGGTCGATCCGTGGGTGTGTGTGTGTGTAGGTGTGTGTGTGCCTGGGGTGCGTAAGCCTGGGTGTGCTTTTGTGCCTGTGTGTGTAAGCCTGGGTGTGCGTGTGTGGGTGGATGATCGTGCGCCGTGTGTAGATATGGGTGTGTGAACGTATGTGCCGGGCGTGTGTGGGTTCCTGGGTGTGTGCGTGTGTGTCAGCGTGTATTTTCCTGGGTGTGTGTGTCTGTGCGTGTGCCTGTGTGTGCCTGGGTCGATCCGTGGGTGTGTGTGTGTGTGTGTAGGTGTGGGTGTGCCTGGGTGTGCGTAAGCCTGGGTGTGCGTGTGTGCCTGTGTGTGTACGTGAGCCTGGGTATGCGCGTGTGTGTGCGTAAGCCTGGGTGCGCGTGTGTGCCTGTGTGTGTGTGGGGTGTCTGTGTGTGTGCCTGGGTGTATGCTGGTGTCAATGCCGTGGTGTGTGGGGTGTGTGTGCCACTGTCACTGGTCAACTCCTACTGGCCGTTGTTGTTGTTGTTGTTGCAGTGGCTGCTGTGGCGCGCTGCTGTTGCCAGCGGTGGTTGTTGTTGTTGCAGTGGCTGCTGTGGTGCGCTGCTGTTGCCGGCTGCGGTGGCTGCCGTGGTTGCTACTGCTGTTGTTGTTGTTGCTGTGGCTGCGGTGGCAAGCTGCTATTGCAGGCTTGTTGTTGTTGTTGCGGTGGCTGCGGTGGTTGCTACTGCTGTTGTTGTTGTTACCGTTGTGTACCACTGTCGCGTACCGGTTATAGCAAGCTCACTCGAAAAACTGATCTTTGCATTAAAATTGCAATATCATTTTCGAGCTTCTTGTCTTCCTCTTCCACAGCTTCCATTCCCCTGGAACGCGCAAAATACCAGCTCGTTCCGCGCGGAGCAAGATTTTGCGTTTGCGTTTACGCAAAATGCGGGCAGAGCAAGAATTTGCGTTTGCCTTTGCGCAAAATGCGAACGGAGCGCTATCTTGCGTTTGCGCTTGCGCAAAGTGTGAGCGGAGCACTATTTTGCGTTTGCGTTTACGCAAACGCGAACGGAGCATGGTAAATGCAACCATAAGATAACACAAATGACGGCACAAACGAAAAACATAAATGTGCGGTAGCTGATCGCTACCTCACAAGTGTGGTGGCGGTCCACGCCGTTTACCACTAAGGTGCATTAGACAAATGCACTCTTTTTTAATGTTTACTTTTTATTGCTTATTGCTGGTCCTCTTGGCTTTGGCTGTTGGCTGTTCTTTCCTGCTGACGCTGCTTCCGCTTGGTTTCCTGTTCCTCCAGGGTGGCTATGCGTTGCCAAATTTCGCTGGCCACTTTCCAATGCGGTGGGGGGTCACTGTTGACTTGGGCTATTAATGCTGCCCTTCGTCGCCTAAAATTGGCGAGGGCTCCTCCTCTCCTTTTGGGTTTTAGTGTGACGGGTATCCTCGTAAGGAGTGCCTATTCCTTGTCCTTTTTGGCACGGGCCGCTATCGTGCTTGGTAAGCGCCTTTTGTATTCCTCAATTGTTATCGGCTTTGGTCCAGCCGTTGGGCAACTTTTAATTGCTTCCTGGACTTTTTGGAGATGTTTGCTCATTTTATCCTTATTATTATTTTTTTTTTCAGCTTTTGCCGTTTTTGTATTTGGCACTTAAGCTGGCAAGATCGCCATATAATAAAAGGCGAAGAGCTAGATCTTGAGTGATTTATTCTGGACTCAGCGTCCGTATTTATAGTAAATATTTACATGTGGTCTTATGGCTAGGTAAGGTTAATAGTGGTGTGAGGAGCAGCTTATCTAAGTTTAATGTAAAGCTAATGTAACTGTTGTTGTCATTTATGCTGTCTTATTCTAATGCACCTAATTAGCAGTGCGTGTAAGTGGTGCGTGTGAGCTTTGCGTTTAAGCAGTGCAAGCAGTGCGAACAAGTAGTGCGTGCAAGCAGTGCGTATAAGTAGTGCGTGCAAGCAGTGCGTATAAGCTCAAGTTCAGCTTGGGCTGGAAAGCTTAGAGCTATGACAAAGATGACTTATATATATTACAAACCCCAATAATCCGCAACAATTACTTGACAGATTAAGCACTACACCCTAAACCACTTTGCTAGTCTTCTTTGAGCTATGCACACGTGATGAGTTTGCAAGTACGCGTCTATATTGTGAAGTTCCATCGTATTTTACATGGAATAATAAAGAATTTCAAAGAAGAAAACGAGGGCATGATGTGCCAAATTTTCCTGGAATTAAAAGAGATTCAGCTTTGGGAAGAGTTTACACTATTCATCCCAATAATACAGAATGTTTTTATTTAAGACTTTTATTACATTTTGTAAGGGGCCAAACTTCATTTTTAAATTTAAAAACCGTTAATGGTATCATCATCATCATTTCAATTGGCGTGTAAAGCTCTAGGATTACTAGAAGATGATAAGCACTGGGATTCAACTATAGCCGAAGCTGTCATATGTCAAAATCCTACAAATCTGAGAGAACTTTTTGCAATAATGTTAGTATTTTGCTCTTAAACTTTGGAATACTTATAAAGAGAGTTTCTCAGAAGATATTTTAAGAGCCTTTCATTTTTCACAAGACAGAAATATTGATGAAAGTATTGTGAATAATGTATTAAATAAATGTCTTATTAACATTGAAGATATTATACTGTCTATTGGCGGTCAACACTTGACTTATTATGGACTTCCACTACCAATTAGATCCGAGGAAATTGTTCCAAATATTGAATGTCATAGAGAAACAAATTATGAAAATTGCGATAACTTTGTTGTTAATAATGAGCTACTCCTTGCTGCTGAGCAAAAACAAGTATACGAAAAGATACTATATAGCATTGAAGCAGAAAAAGGAGAAATCTATTTTTTTGATGCACCTGGTTGAACAGGTAAAACGTATCTTTTAAATTTATTATTGGCAAAGGTACGGCAAAGTAAAAAAATTGCATTGGAAATAAACGAGTTTTTATTAAAATCATTTCAAAGTGAAGAAATGACATATAACTCTATTGATTCTGTGACTGAAATCGAAGATGCAGTTCATTACCCCGTCGAGTTTCTTAATTCATTAAATCCGGCTGGCCTGCCTCAA
Organism: Scaptomyza montana; assembly: GCA_018904305.1. Taxonomy (NCBI): domain Eukaryota; kingdom Metazoa; phylum Arthropoda; class Insecta; order Diptera; family Drosophilidae; genus Scaptomyza; species Scaptomyza montana. The sequence continues at coordinate 839,682 of JAEIGR010000057.1, read as the reverse complement.
CATAAATTAACTTTAAAGATTGGTTCACCTGTAATGTTGATTCGCAACTTGAATCCGCCAATACTGTGCAATGGTACAAGATTGCAAGTTAAAGTCCTAATTAAGAATGGTGTCGAAGCAATAATCTTTACTGGCAATGGTATAGGGGAAAAGGTTTTTATACCGAGAATTCCATTAATACCTTCTGATTCTGAATTGCCAATTCAATTTAAAAGATTGCAATTTCCTTTAAAAGTTTGCTTTGCCTTAACAATTTATAAATCACAGGGACAAACTCTTAAATTAGCCGGACTAGACTTAAGACACGATTGTTTTTCTCGTGGCCAATTTTATGTAGCCTGCTCAAGAGTCAGTTCACCAAAAAGTTTATTTTTATTAGCACCTGACGGAAAAACAACCAATGTCGTTTATAAAGAAGCTCTTAAAGTTGTTAATAATTGCAAATTAAATTCAATAAGTGGATAAGGCCTACTGGGGAAACCACAATAAAAAATGACGCGCCTGATTCTCTACCTCAATGGTGGCGTGGAAAAGAGAATATTAAATACTTTGCTTTAATATTTTGTGAAATATTTTCTAATTTATTTATTTTGTATCTATCTTCTATTGCTAAAATTTATATAAACTATCCGCGCAGCGAAGTAAGCGGGCCACTTATTATTATTATTATTACGAAAGGGGAGGTTAGTGCACTGCGACCACCTGGGTCTATTGTGCCCTCATCCTAGTGTATGAGCTACAGCTCCCCGTACAGTGCAATCGATCGCAGAAACGCGATGATGTCGCCTGGACGGAGAGCCCTCATCTCCTCAGTGTTTAGTGTGACCCGCCCGAGCTGAGATAATCTCAGCCGACCTATGGCAGGGCATTCCTCTAGTAGGTGTTCTGGAGTTTCGTCCCCCTCCTGACAGAGCCTGCATGTGGCCTCGTTCCCTATGCGTAACCTCTGTAAATGCCTACGCAATCTGCAGTGTCCTGTCAAGAAGCCTGTGACAATCCGAAGAGAAACCTTGCTCAGCTTCAGACAGTCCTCAGTCCTCGTCTTGTTATAGTTGCCTAAAAGCCTTTTACTCTGTCTCGCCCCCTGCGAACACAACCAGAAGTTCGCACTATCGGACCAAACGTCAGAGCGGCTGCTCTGCTCGATGACCCCAGGGCCCAGCCCACAGAAGGGTTCCGGCCCGCAGAAAGGAGTGCTTGCCCCCTTTCTGGCCATTTGGTCCGCAACTTCATTACCCGGTATTTTCGCGTGCCCAGGGACCCAATAGATGGTGACTCTATTATTAGTCCCCAACCTGTTTAATGTTTCTATACATTGCCAAACCAGCCTGGAAGCTATTTTATAAGCACCTAGTGCTTTTATAGCTGCCTGACTGTCTGAAAAGATGGCTATGTCTCTGCGATTGTACCCTCTGTCGATGTTGAAAGTGGCACATCTCTCTATCGCGTGTATTTCCGCTTGGAAAATACTGGCGAACTTGCCAAGGGGTTCATGGTAATTGAGTCGAGGTCCGCAGACTCCGGCCCCGGCCCCCTCCTCTGTAAGCGAACCGTCTGTGTACCACCTAATAGCATGTGTTTTCACATTATAGGTAGTTGACAGGTTGGTCCATTCTGTCTTATTGCTAAGCTTTATGTTAAAGAGCTTACTGAAGCTAAATTGCGCCATCTGCGCGTCCTGTGGGTATTCTAACAGTGAGCCTGTGGCTCCTGCAGCCGATCCGGTTGCTAATGCCCATGGGCCTCACCATAGCAGTATACATCCACATCAGAATCTTAGGTGAAAGCCCCCAGTTTTTTCCCGCAAGAGTTCTGCAGCTCATCAGGGCCAAAGTGCCCTTCCGAACAGCATGCTCCACCTGCTGTTTCCAGAGGAGTCTTTTATCTAGTATAACCCCCAGATATTTGACCTCCGTGGACACTGGTATAATTGTACCTCCAATGACTATGGGTTTCATAGACTTAAGCTTGTACCGATTTGTGAAGGCGACAATCGTGGTCTTTGCTGGGTTGATGTTCAGCCCCACGTCCCTACACCAGTCCAGGCTTAGTCGAAGGCCCAGGGTGACTCTATCACATAATGTGCTCTCAAAATTCCCCTTGCAGATTATGGTTATGTCATCGGCATAGCCTAGACATCGAAAGCCATTAACCGTAAGCTTAGCTAAGAGATCATCTACCACCAGACTCCAAAGGAGAGGTGATATGACACCTCCTTGAGGACAGCCTCTGGTGGTTTGTGCTCTAATCGTCGAGTTACTGACGGTTAATTCTGCTATGCGAGAGTCCAGGAGTTTGCCTAACCAGGACGTGAGTCCTGATTCAACTCCTCTACTCTCAAGAGCTCTGACCACCACGTCATGCGCCGTGTTGTCAAAAGCACCTTCTATGTCCATAAAGGCGCAGAGTGCGACCTCTTTTGCTTTCACAGACTTCTGGAGAGTGTTCACTAGGTCAAGCAAAGCTGACTCCGTTGACATCCCTGCCCTATACTCATGCTGATGTGCATGTAGTAGCTTGGCCACTAGGTGCACAGATCTAATGTGATTGTCTACTATCTTTTCGAGGGTTTTTAGCAGGAATGAGGTAAGGCTGATTGGCCTGAAGGATTTGGGAAGAAATGGGTCTTTCTTTCCTGCCTTCGGGATGAAAATCACCCTCGCCGTCCTCCATTCCCTAGGTATGTACCCCAGGGCAATGCTCCCACGGAAAATTCTGATTAGAAATACTAAGAGAGGGTCTATACCCTTCTGTAAGAGGATGGGCAGGATGCCATCCACCCCCGGGGCCTTATAGGGACTGAGTGCTCCGATGGCCCACCTGATCTTATGCTCAGTTACAATTTCTGCAGCTAATCTCCACTCGGGTCTCCTCCAAGAGGTCTGTACGTAGCTGCTATCACTATCTGAAATGGTCCTACAAAGCGGGAAATGAGTTTGTAAGAGAAGTTCAGCCTTCTCTACCTCATTGTCCGTGAAAGCCCCATCCTGTCTCTTAAGGCAAAGTTCCGAGAGCACTTTCCCTTTTGAGATGGCTTTGAACACCCTTGCAGCGGGCGTGGCCTGCTCTAGAGTGGAACAAAACTTCCTGAAATGATCCCGTTTGCTATTGCGTATCTCCTTGTTATACTCAGTAAGCTTAATGGTATAACAATCCCACTTGTCAATATTCTTTCTAGCTGCGTTAAACAGTTTCCTAACCTCCACTCGAAGTAGTCCTAGCTTCTTAGTCCACCATGGATTATCCCTGCTGGATTTAATGCTCTTAATAGGACAGCTTGAATGATATGCATCCAAGATAGTCTTGCCCACGTCTATAGATAGCTGCTCAATCTCTTCCTGTGAGGAAACTCTTTTACTGTAGTTTAGTCTGCTCAGATTTAACCCCAGACAGGACCGATATTGTTGCCAATCAGTCTGTCGAGGATTTCTGATGTCCTTACTAAAACTTAGGTTGCTACAGATGTCGAATAGGATAATCCTATGGTCCGACAATGATGGTTCAGTAGAGACTCTCCAGTTGCGAACCAACCTGGAGCCTCCGTCATTGCCAAAGGTGATATCTAACACCTTGGCCCTGCTTTTGGTTACAAACGTAGGTTCTGCCCCCACGTTGAAAACAGTGAGATCCTTAATTAGTAGAAAATCAAGTAAACACTCACCTCTGCTGTTTGTATCTGTGCTGCCCCACGTGATGCTATGTGCGTTGGCATCGCACCCCAGCAGCAATGGCAGCTTCTTGCTGCTGCAGTAGTCCACTAGAGCCTGAACCTCTAATGGAGAAGCCTCCGCCTCATCTCCCGGGAAGTACGCCGACGCCACCACGATACTTCCACGCTCTCCAGTGATCAGCACTGCTACTAAATCTTTGGTGAGAAAGTTAGAAAGACATAGAAAGTTAGTATTTTTCCGTACCAAGATACAAGCTCTTGGCGATGCCTCTCTTACATCCGCAATTACTCTTGCACTTACGTGGTTAAGGCCGCAGATCCTGCCTCTGACGACCCATGGCTCCTGGATGAGCACCAGCCCCAGGTCCAACCTGGTGACCAACCTGCCGATGACAGCCGAAGCTGCCCTCGCATGATGCAGGTTAATCTGTGCAACGCTGGTGGTCTCCATCCCTAGAGCTCTTCTTCACCCTCCGAGAGCGTCAGATATGCCTCTGACTCCGCCCCGGTGGGTGTCCGCTCTTCATCGGATGGCCCATCCTCACTGGTGATGTCACCATCTCCGCGGACGTTGAGTCCAGACAGGTCCAGCCCCTGGAGGGACACCGAGTCTAGCTCGGCCTCCACTACCGCCAACGCCTCTGCTTCCGCTGCTCCATCTGGTGGGCATTCATGCGTCGCTTCGGCTGAGGCTGCTGAAGTGCCAGGCACATCGTCAGCTTTCGCCTCCGCATCAGCTACCGCCGCTTCCTCCTTCTTCCCATGGATCTTGCATTTGAGCTGCCCAAAGCGGAAGCTCAACAGCATGCCCCGGTTCTTTAGGAGAGCAAGTGCGTCATCCTCCACGCCTAGCGTCAGGATCTTGCCTCCCTCAGCCTCCTTCCACCTGAGCAGCTTCCAGGTATCCATGCTGAGCCCTCTGTTCTGCTCCGTGAGCAACCCAAAGGACTTTGCCACCGGCTCGCCAGCCGTCCGTGGCAAAAAGACGGTCACGATGTTGGGCATCGGAATCTCGTCCTTTGGGCAGGTGCAGAGCTGCAGCCCACCGCAGAGCTGATGCTAGGGACCTTGAGTACTAGCCACTTCTTGGTCTCATCATCCATACAATCCACCAGTACCAGGCCTGTGCGGAAGTGGATGCCGTTGAAATTTAGGCTTACGGTCCAGCCCTTCCTCATCTCCTCGACGAGGGCCAGTTCCACCGCCGTCAGCTCCTCTTATAGCCAAGATTGTGCCCTTGGCTACGCTGGCGTACGAGGCTGCCTTCGGATGCTTCGTGTCCCTCGAGGTTCCAGAGCCCTCAGGAGCCGCGTTGCCCTTGCGCTTTGGTTTCTTATTGGCGTCATTGGGGGCCTCAGCAGGCGATGTTTGTTGCCATTGCCGCTTCTTCCCCACGCCAGCTTCTTCTCCCTTCCTCTCGCCTGGAGACACGGTCGGGGCCCGGTGCTCCAGCGCTCTCATGCGCGCCTCCTCCGGCTTCAAGCCACGACCCAGGTACCGAAGATACCATTTGCGGCCGGCTCCGCTTAGGCCATGCCTTAGCGGGTCACCAGCCCCACCGGGTTGACCGTCTATATAACTATTATATAATATGCAAAATAGAAGACAACTATAAATAATGTTGCTTCAATTATTGGCCTATATTTGGCCTATCAAAACGTTAGAGGCCTTAACACTAAACTTGCTAAATTTTATGGTTATAGCCTATCCTTTGAATCACATATAGTTGCACTTACAGAAACCTGGCTAAAACCCGATATTTCTGATTATTCCGTTTTTCCTTCCAAATATAATTTATATAGATGCGATCGCACTTCCCGGAAGGGGGGTGGTGTTCTCATTGCTGTTGACTCTTGCATTTTCTCTGAACAGATTCATTCTATTGATCTTCCGCAAATAGAGTTTTTATGTGTTAAAATATTACTAAACGGCCGTTCACTTTATGTTACTTGTTCTTATATTCCTCCTCATTCTGATATTAACATTTACTCATGCCCTGCAACTTGTTTCGTCATTGTTGACAGATATGGATAATCTGATAGTGGTTGGTGATTTTAATCTGCCACATGTTGTATGGTCTGTGAATGACACATCTTCGGCAGCATTACCAGTCACTTCTGATGATTTTATCGATGGCCTACTGGAGTTAGGCCTATCGCAAGTTGACAGGGTGCACAACTGTAGTGGTAGAATGTTGGACTTGATATTCGTTTCAGACTCAGATTGCTGTAATACTATTAGAATACCTCCTATAGTGCTTCCGGAAGATACCTACCATCCAACCTTAGAACTATCCTTTGAAATTCTTAGCCTTAGTCCACCATCTAAAAATTCTTCAAAAACCCGTTGTTTTCGTAAAACTAATTTTACTAAATTAAATTATCTTCTTCAACATACTAATTGGTCTCGCCTTTATTCTTGTAGTGATATAGAAACTGCCATTGCCATATTTTATAGAACCTTCAATTCGGTTTTGGATATTTGTGTTCCCCTCACTTGTTCTTCAAGTGATAATAAACCACCATGGTTTACGAGGGAACTATCGAAATTGAAAAACGCGAAGACAAGATCATATAAAAACTTTAAAAAATCGGGAACTTCTTTAGATTTATCTTCTTATATAGTAGCAAAATCTAGTTTTCTTTCTGTTAACACATCTTGTTATAATAATTATATTAATCAATGTAGACTAAACTTTTCACGTGACCCTAAACAGTTTTGTAAATTTGTTAACTCTAAACGTAAGCCTTCTTGCTTGCCTTCCTCAGTATACCTTGATAATACAAAAGCAAGTTCTGATCAGGCAGTAGCCGATCTATTTGCTGAGTATTTTCATTCAGTATACTCATCGAATTTATATAGTAGTAGTAATTCCTATCCTTTTCAAGTTCAAACGTCAAATTGCATATATGTCCCAGTTATTACTGAGTCTACGCTCCTGATTGAATTTAACTCTATCAAACCTGGCTACTTGGCTGGTCCTGATGGAGTGCCAGGTTGTATTCTTAGATACTGCGCGGATTCTCTTTGTAAGCCCTTAAATAAATTATTTAACTTGTCTGTTGACTCAACTGTGTTTCCTGATGTATGGAAGGAATCCTTTATAATTCCACTCCATAAAAATTCTTCAAAGTCAAACGTTAAAAATTATAGGGGTATATCCAAGTTGTCTGCCATTCCAAAAGTCTTTAAAAAAATTATTTGTTCTCAACTTGTGAGGTAGGCCCAGCGCAAGCCTCCCCCACAATACATTACATGTAGAATATACGTTAACCTTTAACATAATAAACAGCATAGCATATTATTGTATTAGAACTTAACATTAACATAGAACATAGATATAACATGGTAAAGGTAAAGAGTAAGCTAAGTATAAGAGCGGCGAGACCAGCGTAAGAACAGCGAAGGTCGGGCGCGCGTTCGCGACCCACGATCAAGGTGTCGTGATCCACGAGAAGAGGAATAGCGCGCTCAGGCCGAGCGCGAGACTGGCGAATTAGTCCGTGGTGGGAATCGAAAGCGTGCGGTTGTGTCCCACAAGAGGAAGTCGGTAGCCGGGATTATAAAGGCGCGGTGATGTCCCACGGAAGGGAATCGAGAAAACGTAGAAAGTAGTGAAACGCGGCAAATGGCCGGCAAGATTAGCATAAGACATTTGGAAGAGTAAATCCGTGTGGACGAATTCCCACTGGAAACCGGGGAACAATTGTGCGTAGATATAAGACAGGATTGAAAGTTCAAGTGAATCTTTGTGAAATAAAGCAGCATAACCTTAAAACACGTGTGTCTATTATTAGATCGAGTCGTTTCGATTCGCGTTATAAAGTGCTTCGCCAGCTGATGGCGTTCGCCTCAGCTTGGATAAAGAAGAGAAACCTGTGGACTTTGCGGTAGGGGTGCGGTGACAATCCACCCGCCAGCCCAAATCGCCCAGGCATTCTAGTAGCGCGTCTTAATGGTAGTTTACCAGCCTACGGTAATCACCTGGGCTTGGAAGGAGTAGTAACTGAGGCTTGTGGTAGGAGTGCGGTGACAATCCACTCGCCAACCCAGATCACCCAGTTAGATCGGTGGCGCGACCTTTTGCATTATGACGCTGACGAACTTTACCTCCAGTTAGCAATTGTGTTTCAGCAAATATAAATATTTCTTGTAACGCGAGCCTTGGCCAGACTGAGATCTGTACCTCGGCTCAAAATCACTACTTTACAAGTGGCGCCCGAGCAGGGACCTAAGCTAAAGAGGAGTAGAGCAAATCGGGAATAAAGACCCCAGAAGCAATACTTGAAAGTTCGAAAGTCGTGAATTCGTGTATACCCGGTCATACCCTGTTTTATCGCGCGTGCACAAAACGGGAAGACAAAAAACGGATTGCGTCTAGACGTTTTTTTTTTTTTTTTGCACAATTGCGCGGCGCAACGAAAGTGACGGTGGAAGCGGACACACCGATTGAAAGAACGGGAATTGAACACCTGCAAGTCGAGTCGGTAGCGAAAGTGACGGTGGAAACGGACGCACCGATCAAGAGAACGGGAATTGCACACGTGCAAGTCGGGTCGTTGGCGGCGCAGCGTAGTTGCCGACGAAAGCGTATGCACCGATTAAAGAGCGGCTTAGCGGGCGAGTCGAAGAATTTGGTACAGTGCGAGTCAAAAGTCGGGTTTTAGTGAACATGCAAATAAATTGATTTTTTTTTCGAGTATGGGAAAAATAAAAGTAAATTGATTGAACACGGTGACAAGAACAGTTGAAAGTAATTTTTTTTTTGTGCGATCAAAAAAAAAAAAAAACTATAAATAAATGGATAATAACTGAACGTTAAACGGGAATGCTCAAAAGTGGTACTTATGTTTTGCTGTGTGAAAAACAAGGAACATAAGTGAACAATAGACCGAGAAAATTCGAGAGTGAAAGTTTTTATTGCTGCATGAAAATAAAATTTACAAACGAACAGTGGGACGAAAACTATTGAAAAAAAGTAGCCGAACAGTGGCACCAGTGCAACCAAAACTGATCAAATAAATAAAAGTTAAAAAAATAAATAACATAAAAATTAAACAATTTAAGTTAAATTTGAAGTAAATAAATAAAATTGAGATTTAATAAATAAAAAAAAATAAATAAATAATAAAGAAAAAAATAATTTATAATTAAAATAAAATATCATCAAGAGAAGTAAAAAAAAACATTTATTTCTAATATTTGAGTAATATAAAATTTTTTTTAATAATTAAAAATTTAATAAAGCAAAAGTAATCAAAAATATATAAAATAAATAAGTAAAGAATTTTGAAAAGAAAATACCAACGAGGAACAAGCATAGCATCATGGAGTTCGAGGATATCAACAACCAACCCAGCGTGGACACTGGTTGTACGGAATATGGAGGTCACAGGCAATTCGTCGTCGCGGAACAGGTCTGTAGATGGGGTATTAAGTTTGATGGGTACACCGATCCGCTAGAGTTCGTGGAGGCAATTGAGGAGCGGGCCATATCATACGTCATCAGCCTTGATCGTATGCCTAGGACAATGTGCGTGGCGCTGACAGGTATGGCAGCTCAGTGGTTTAGAACAAGTGGACTAAGGGACGCGACGTGGGTAGAGTTTAAGAAAGATTTCTTGGAGTTTTTCTTACCCCCGAAATATTTTGATAGGTTAGAAGATGATATTAGGGCACGTCGACAACAGGTTAGTGAGGGATACAAAGAGTACTTGGTTGACTTGAAGAGACTCATGCGCCATGCCCGATATAGGCCCGACCAGCCGTTAGATAGGGTATACGACAACTTGGCGCCAGAGTACCGATTGTATATCCGTAGAAGGGACTTTTCTACGCTAGCAGGACTAACTCAAATAGCCGCAGAGTTCGAATATATAACGGGTCAGTGCCGCGTGGAGACAGGGTACAGGCAGTCAGTTGGGGAAGGGTACCTGAGTAAATTGGCAGGCGTGGACGTTCCCGCCGAGCAGACTTATCCGTTCCAGAGCCCGCCAACCCAGCCGCCGTCGACGAGGAACGAGCCCAGCGCCCCCCGAACAAATAGAACGGAAGAAATTTCAATCCGACACGAGCAGCGTAGGTCACACGAAGCCGGTAGGATATGTTATAACTGCTCACAGGAAGGACATTTCGCGAGGGAATGCCCAAATCCGCGAGTTGTATATTGTCAGGCAATGTGGCACTCAGGGCGTAAGCGAAGAAGCAGGCCAGTTAAAGCAAATGGGGAAAGAGCAGCGGTTGTATCTGGAGTGGGATCGGACTGGCGTCGGCGTGATCCAGGCCAAAAACAGGAGCTGGACTATCCGCTCAAGGTCGAAAATAATCACATAGTCGCCACGGTAAGGGTCGGGGACCTACTGGCGAGGGCGACGGTCGACACCGGGGCTACGAGGAGTTTTGTGAGCAAGGAGTTTTTTGAAAGGATAGAGTCGAAAGGGGAAGTGTTGTCAGTGACTGCAAACACACACCTTGCGGACGGTTCGACGATATCTATAAGAAAGGTATTACGAACGAAGGTGAGCCTCGTTAATAGGGAGATAGCGTTAGATCTGCTTGTGATGCCATCCATGCGAGATAGTATCATTCTGGGAATGGACTTTCTAGGTAAGATGGGGACGACCATGCAGTGCGGTGAGGCGAAGCTAGTTTTCAGAACACCGACTATGGATATAGGCAGAGGCAACGCGGATCCTGCGGTGGAGAAAGAGTGCGCAGAGCGGGAACACCGAGGGGATGTCCTGGGGACACCTCAAAGGGAGGAAGCCGAAAAGAGGAGCGGTCCCAAGAGAGGACCAATCCCGGGTCCCTGTACACATCAGCAGCCACCCATTTTCACGCACGAGGTATACGTGCACAAGGAGCCAACGATGGACACGGTGGGTAGCGTAGAGGAGCCACGCGCACGTGCACGAGCGCCAATGCCCGACATTGAGCAGCCAGCCCCAATCAACACGTTGCAGGCCATTGAGGATAGAAGCGACACTCATCAGGAGAAAGGCACCGAGGGAGTGGATCAGAAGGAGGCACAAAGGAGGTTGGCGGCGAAAACCCCATCCCCGAAGGAGAAAGTAGCCAAGCGTTTTCGGAAACCAGCGTACGCAGATAATGTCAAAGGAATGGATCAGGAGGAGGCATCCAGGAGGTGGGCGTCAGAATCCCTACTCTCGGAAGAGAACGCCACTAAGGGGTATCAAACAGCGACGACCGTAGTCAACCACAGAGAGAGACGATCAGAAAATGGTAAGGTGGAGTTGCTGGAACGAGCGGTGAACGGGGCAGAAGCACTGGAGCAGTTCGAGGATATAGAAGGATGGCAGGAGGGCTTTGAATCGGAAAGTTTTCCGATAACTCGGATTCCTATTCCAACGTCGTGGACGGTCCACCCTAGCAACACGATTTTGAATCCAGTGGCCATACTCATCATTGCGGCAGAGCTGGAGCGGAAGAGGCCCAAAGGACGCCGTAGCCGTTTCAAGGTGACGGTGGCGACGGAAATGTTTGGGGTGACTCAACACCGCGAGGGTGAAGTCACCATCACGAAGAAAGGGGGGGGTGTGAGGTAGGCCCAGCGCAAGCCTCCCCCACAATACATTACATGTAGAATATACGTTAACCTTTAACATAATAAACAGCATAGCATATTATTGTATTAGAACTTAACATTAACATAGAACATAGATATAACATGGTAAAGGTAAAGAGTAAGCTAAGTATAAGAGCGGCGAGACCAGCGTAAGAACAGCGAAGGTCGGGCGCGCGTTCGCGACCCACGATCAAGGTGTCGTGATCCACGAGAAGAGGAATAGCGCGCTCAGGCCGAGCGCGAGACTGGCGAATTAGTCCGTGGTGGGAATCGAAAGCGTGCGGTTGTGTCCCACAAGAGGAAGTCGGTAGCCGGGATTATAAAGGCGCGGTGATGTCCCACGGAAGGGAATCGAGAAAACGTAGAAAGTAGTGAAACGCGGCAAATGGCCGGCAAGATTAGCATAAGACATTTGGAAGAGTAAATCCGTGTGGACGAATTCCCACTGGAAACCGGGGAACAATTGTGCGTAGATATAAGACAGGATTGAAAGTTCAAGTGAATCTTTGTGAAATAAAGCAGCATAACCTTAAAACACGTGTGTCTATTATTAGATCGAGTCGTTTCGATTCGCGTTATAAAGTGCTTCGCCAGCTGATGGCGTTCGCCTCAGCTTGGATAAAGAAGAGAAACCTGTGGACTTTGCGGTAGGGGTGCGGTGACAATCCACCCGCCAGCCCAAATCGCCCAGGCATTCTAGTAGCGCGTCTTAATGGTAGTTTACCAGCCTACGGTAATCACCTGGGCTTGGAAGGAGTAGTAACTGAGGCTTGTGGTAGGAGTGCGGTGACAATCCACTCGCCAACCCAGATCACCCAGTTAGATCGGTGGCGCGACCTTTTGCATTATGACGCTGACGAACTTTACCTCCAGTTAGCAATTGTGTTTCAGCAAATATAAATATTTCTTGTAACGCGAGCCTTGGCCAGACTGAGATCTGTACCTCGGCTCCAAATCACTACTTTACAAACTGCAACACGGATGTAGTTCAATTATATCGCCTTATCAACACGGTATTGTTAGGCGTAGATCAACTACCACTAACCTTCTTGAATTCACTTCGCTTGTTATCAAAGGGTTTCAGGAAAAAATGCAAACTGACGTTGTTTACACCGATTTAAGTAAGGCATTTGAGTCTGTTAGTCATTCTCTGTTGCTTCATAAATTGAATATTATCGGATTTCCATCAAAACTTTTATTGTGGCTTTCGGAGTACTTGTGTGGCCGAACACAAAAAGTTGTTTTTAAGTCGTCTGTATCTAAACCTATTTTAGTTACCTCTGGTGTTCCCCAAGGTAGTCACCTTGGACCTTTGCTATTTAATTTGTTCATTAACGACCTTCCAGCTGTTATTACTAACTCTTTTGTTTATATGTTTGCTGATGATGTAAAACTATGTTTCACCTACAATGATGCTTCTCTGTGCAACTTACTACAGTCGGATTTGTGTGCGCTGTCGGCCTGGTGTCGTTTTAACTTACTCAATTTAAACTGTTCAAAATGTAAGGTCATGTCTTTTTGTAGAAGTTCCCCTCATACTGCTCACTACTTGCTTGATGCTTCCCCACTTGACCGCGTGTTTGAAATTAAAGATTTAGGCATTATTCTTGATCCTAAGCTAAAGTTTGACTCTCATATTTCGTCTATGGTCAATAAGGCCATTAATGTCTTTGGCTTCATCAAGCGGTGGTCGAAAGAGTTTAACGATCCCTACACCACTAAAACGCTTTATACATCCCTAGTACGTCCCATCCTGGAGTATGGATCTTGTGTGTGGTCCCCACAATACTCGATTCACCAGGATAGAATTGAATCTGTGCAGAAGAAATTTCTGCTATTTGCCCTTAGAAGTTTTAGCTGGGTTCCTGGAGTTGACTTACCCCCATATTCAAGTAGACTCCTTTTAATAAATCTTCCCTCCCTATTAAACCGTAGAACCATGCATGGAGTATTATTTATTACTAACTTACTTAATGGTGAAATCGACTCATCAGTTCTTTTGAGTCGAATTAAATTTAATGTCCCAATTAGATCTTCACGTAACTTTTTACCCCTTAGCCTTGATCGTTGCTTGAGCAACTATTTAATTCATGAACCATTTCGGGTTAAATGTTCTGACTATAACAAACTTTATTCTCTTGTCTCCTTGGAGGCCTCAACTCCAGTATCTAATCGTAACCACTAATTAATAATCTAACGCTGGTCTGATTGGGTTTTTCTGGGTTTTTCCCAATCCACGCAACAAATGTTGGACCACTAATTTTATTGTTGAACTTCCCAGAGCTTTAACGTTAACTTTATAATTTTTTACCTAAACTTACTTTCTGATTTATATATAATTTTATTTTACTTATTTTGAATTTCAAATTTAAATTTTTATTTTAATTTAATTTATTTGGATTTTATGACAGCTGATTATAGTTGACAATAAACAAATAAATAAATAAATAAATTATTAAGTCGAAAATCTACTTAATTTTCTTGGTATATTTATATAATACGAAAATCAGAATATTAAAAAACTCACTGATCCAAAAAGATACTTTCGTTGTTATTATCCTTATCCTTAATATAAACAATATTAAAAAATTCACTGAAACGAAAAGTAACTTTCTTTGTTCACATTAAATATGAACTAAAATGCATAACCAATTCTCTTACCATTGTATGTATTCATACAACGCTTGCACTTAAGAGCTATGTATGGGTGGTGTAAATTGGGCAATGCAATTCCCTTAACTGCAGCCTCTTAGTTATGGTTAGCTTAGCTTAGTGAGTGCGGAGGAGATAGGGAGATTAAGATTTATGTTTGACATGCAAAGCGCGCATAAACAAAAGAGTGAGTTTAAATGGGCAACAACAAAGATGCATGATTGCATTCAAATTATGTTATATCTAGCGGCAGTCATAAGAGAGACGCGCGCGCTGATCAAGCTTTAAGCCGCTCTTTGTGTTGCAGCATATATTCGCTCAGCTGTGCATGCTGCTTGCAGTGAGTACCATTTACAGTTATATTTCTTCTTCTCTGTTCTTCTCTCTGTTATCTGTGGCTACAAAATATAAGAAAACTTTGTTTTGAAGGCATGCCTAAAATATTACATTATTTTTATACCCTGAACCCATAAAATGGGTAAAAAAGGGTATAATTGATTTGTGCAAAAGTATTTAACAGGCAGAAAGAAGCATCTCCGACCCCATAAATCAGCTTCAACAGCCGAGTCCACATAGCCATGTCTATTATTTAGAAAATGTAAAAATAGGAGTTAAAAGTATGGATAGCTTTATAAATTCTGTGAAAATTAATAATCCAAATCGGTTAAGAAACACAGGAGATATTTTATATTAAAATGAAGTCAAGAAAAACTCACTTCTGCAAGTCATTTTAAAACACGGGTTCAGGTATCTTTTAGTCGGGATTTCTCGACTAAAGCCTTCTTACTTGTTTTCAGATTCGCTCATTCTCGTGTTGTGCTGACAGTCGGCAATTCAACACCTGCATCATGAATTGAGCGCTGTTGGTCCAAAACCCAAAGAGGCAGCTTAAAACTTGAACACGCTCACGCATCGCTCTTCATGTTCGGCGCTAGATGACAAATTATTTTTAAATCTCGCTCCGATCATGCGCCCTCGTTGTTGGCTATTTCGGCTAACTCTCTTATGTATGCGCGCGCTCTGCAAGTCAAACAAAGAGCACGCACTGAATCAACGCAAAACATATCTAAGAGGCTGCAGTTAAGTGAATTGTACATTGCCTTTAGCTTTAATTTAGTATGTGTGCGGAGGAGGTAGGGTTATTAAACCTTACAATTGACATGCAAAGCGCGCACATAAGATAGAGAGTGAAAGTAAATGAGCAACAACAAAGGAGCATGATCGGAGCGAGATTTCAAATTACTCAGTATACCTTGATAATACAAAAGCAAGTTCTGATCAGGCAGTAGCCGATCTATTTGCTGAGTATTTTCATTCAGTATACTCATCGAATTTATATAGTAGTAGTAATTCCTATCCTTTTCAAGTTCAAACGTCAAATTGCATATATGTCCCAGTTATTACTGAGTCTACGCTCCTAAGTGAATTTAACTCTATCAAACCTGGCTACTTGGCTGGTCCTGATGGAGTGCCAGGTTGTATTCTTAGATACTGCGCGGATTCTCTTTGTAAGCCCTTAAATAAATTATTTAACTTGTCTGTTGACTCAACTGTGTTTCCTGATGTATGGAAGGAATCCTTTATAATTCCACTCCATAAAAATTCTTCAAAGTCAAACGTTAAAAATTATAGGGGTATATCCAAGTTGTCTGCCATTCCAAAAGTCTTTGAAAAAATTATTTGTTCTCAACTGCAACACGGATGTAGTTCAATTATATCGCCTTATCAACACGGTATTGTTAGGCGTAGATCAACTACCACTAACTTTCTTGAATTCACTTCGCTTGTTATCAAAGGGTTTCAGGAAAAAATGCAAACTGACGTTGTTTACACCGATTTAAGTAAGGCATTTGAGTCTGTTAGTCATTCTCTGTCGCTTCATAAATTGAATATTATCGGATTTCCATCAAAACTTTTATTGTGGCTTTCGGAATACTTGTGTGGCCGAACACAAAAAGTTGTTTTTAAGTCGTCTGTATCTAAACCTATTTTAGTTACCTCTGGTGTTCCCTAAGGTAGTCACCTTGGACCTTTGCTATTTAATTTGTTCATTAACGACCTTCCAGCTGTTATTACTAACTCTTTTGTTTATATGTTTGCTGATGATGTAAAACTATGTTTCACCTACAATGATGCTTCTCTGTGCAACTTACTACAGTCGGATTTGTGTGCGCTGTCGGCCTGGTGTCGTTTTAACTTACTCAATTTAAACTGTTCAAAATGTAAGGTCATGTCTTTTTGTAGAAGTACCCCTCATACTGCTCACTACTTGCTTGATGCTTCCCCACTTGACCGCGTGTTTGAAATTAAAGATTTAGGCATTATTCTTGATCCTAAGCTAAAGTTTGACTCTCATATTTCGTCTATGGTCAATAAGGCCATTAATGTCTTTGGCTTCATCAAGCGGTGGTCGAAAGAGTTTAACGATCCCTACACCACTAAAACGCTTTATACATCCCTAGTACGTCCCATCCTGGAGTATGGATCTTGTGTGTGGTCCCCACAATACTCGATTCACCAGGATAGAATTGAATCTGTGCAGAAGAAATTTCTTCTATTTGCCCTTAGAAGTTTTAGCTGGGTTCCTGGAGTTGACTTACCCCCATATTCAAGTAGACTCCTTTTAATAAATCTTCCCTCCCTATTAAACCGTAGAACCATGCATGGAGTATTATTTATTACTAACTTACTTAATGGTGAAATCGACTCATCAGTTCTTTTGAGTCGAATTAAATTTAATGTCCCAATTAGATCTTCACGTAACTTTTTACCCCTTAGCCTTGATCGTTGCTTGAGCAACTATTTAATTCATGAACCATTTCGGGTTAAATGTTCTGACTATAACAAACTTTATTCTCTTGTCTCCTTGGAGGCCTCAACTCCAGTATCTAATCGTAACCACTAATTAATAATCTAACGCTGGTCTGATTGGGTTTTTCTGGGTTTTTCCCAATCCACGCAACAAATGTTGGACCACTAATTTTATTGTTGAACTTCCCAGAGCTTTAACGTTAACTTTATAATTTTTTACCTAAACTTACTTTCTGATTTATATATAATTTTATTTTACTTATTTTGAATTTCAAATTTAAATTTTTATTTTAATTTAATTTATTTGGATTTTATGACAGCTGATTATAGTTGACAATAAACAAATAAATAAATAAATAAATTATTAAGTCGAAAATCTACTTAATTTTCTTGGTATATTTATATAATACGAAAATCAGAATATTAAAAAACTCACTGATCCAAAAAGATACTTTCGTTGTTATTATCCTTATCCTTAATATAAACAATATTAAAAAATTCACTGAAACGAAAAGTAACTTTCTTTGTTCACATTAAATATGAACTAAAATGCATAACCAATTCTCTTACCATTGTATGTAAAAACATAATGTTGGAAAGAGCATTACAGTTATTCCTCTAAGCAGCAGATCCCGAGCTCATTCATACAACGCTTGCACTTAAGAGCTATGTATGGGTGGTGTAAATTGGGCAATGCAATTCCCTTAACTGCAGCCTCTTAGTTATGGTTAGCTTAGCTTAGTGAGTGCGGAGGAGATAGGGAGATTAAGATTTATGTTTGACATGCAAAGCGCGCATAAACAAAAGAGTGAGTTTAAATGGGCAACAACAAAGATGCATGATTGCATTCAAATTATGTTATATCTAGCGGCAGTCATAAGAGAGACGCGCGCGCTGATCAAGCTTTAAGCCGCTCTTTGTGTTGCAGCATATATTCGCTCAGCTGTGCATGCTGCTTGCAGTGAGTACCATTTACAGTTATATTTCTTCTTCTCTGTTCTTCTCTCTGTTATCTGTGGCTACAAAATATAAGAAAACTTTGTTTTGAAGGCATGCCTAAAATATTACATTATTTTTATACCCTGAACCCATAAAATGGGTAAAAAAGGGTATAATTGATTTGTGCAAAAGTATGTAACAGGCAGAAAGAAGCATCTCCGACCCCATAAATCAGCTTCAACAGCCGAGTCCACATAGCCATGTCTATTATTTAGAAAATGTAAAAATAGGAGTTAAAAGTATGGATAGCTTTATAAATTCTGTGAAAATTAATAATCCAAATCGGTTAAGAAACACAGGAGATATTTTATATTAAAATGAAGTCAAGAAAAACTCACTTCTGCAAGTCATTTTAAAACACGGGTTCAGGTATCTGTTAGTCGGGATTTCTCGACTAAAGCCTTCTTACTTGTTTTCAGATTCGCTCATTCTCGTGTTGTGCTGACAGTCGGCAATTCAACACCTGCATCATGAATTGAGCGCTGTTGGTCCAAAACCCAAAGAGGCAGCTTAAAACTTGAACACGCTCACGCATCGCTCTTCATGTTCGGCGCTAGATGACAAATTATTTTTAAATCTCGCTCCGATCATGCGCCCTCGTTGTTGGCTATTTCGGCTAACTCTCTTATGTATGCGCGCGCTCTGCAAGTCAAACAAAGAGCACGCACTGAATCAACGCAAAACATATCTAAGAGGCTGCAGTTAAGTGAATTGTACATTGCCTTTAGCTTTAATTTAGTATGTGTGCGGAGGAGGTAGGGTTATTAAACCTTACAATTGACATGCAAAGCGCGCACATAAGATAGAGAGTGAAAGTAAATGAGCAACAACAAAGGAGCATGATCGGAGCGAGATTTCAAATTACTCAGTATACCTTGATAATACAAAAGCAAGTTCTGATCAGGCAGTAGCCGATCTATTTGCTGAGTATTTTCATTCAGTATACTCATCGAATTTATATAGTAGTAGTAATTCCTATCCTTTTCAAGTTCAAACGTCAAATTGCATATATGTCCCAGTTATTACTGAGTCTACGCTCCTGAGTGAATTTAACTCTATCAAACCTGGCTACTTGGCTGGTCCTGATGGAGTGCCAGGTTGTATTCTTAGATACTGAACAAAAACAACCGCGGATTCTCTTTGTAAGCCCTTAAATAAATTATTTAACTTGTCTGTTCACCACAACTGTGTTTCCTGATGTATGGAAGGAATCCTTTATAATTCCACTCCATAAAAATTCTTCAAAGTCAAACGTTAAAAATTATAGGGGTATATCCAAGTTGTCTGCCATTCCAAAAGTCTTTGAAAAAATTATTTGTTCTCAACTGCAACACGGATGTAGTTCAATTATATCGCCTTATCAACACGGTATTGTTAGGCGTAGATCAACTACCACTAACCTTCTTGAATTCACTTCGCTTGTTATCAAAGGGTTTCAGGAAAAAATGCAAACTGACGTTGTTTACACCGATTTAAGTAAGGCATTTGAGTCTGTTAGTCATTCTCTGTTGCTTCATAAATTGAATATTATCGGATTTCCATCAAAACTTTTATTGTGGCTTTCGGAATACTTGTGTGGCCGAACACAAAAAGTTGTTTTTAAGTCGTCTGTATCTAAACCTATTTTAGTTACCTCTGGTGTTCCCTAAGGTAGTCACCTTGGACCTTTGCTATTTAATTTGTTCATTAACGACCTTCCAGCTGTTATTACTAACTCTTTTGTTTATATGTTTGCTGATGATGTAAAACTATGTTTCACCTACAATGATGCTTCTCTGTGCAACTTACTACAGTCGGATTTGTGTGCGCTGTCGGCCTGGTGTCGTTTTAACTTACTCAATTTAAACTGTTCAAAATGTAAGGTCATGTCTTTTTGTAGAAGTACCCCTCATACTGCTCACTACTTGCTTGATGCTTCCCCACTTGACCGCGTGTTTGAAATTAAAGATTTAGGCATTATTCTTGATCCTAAGCTAAAGTTTGACTCTCATATTTCGTCTATGGTCAATAAGGCCATTAATGTCTTTGGCTTCATCAAGCGGTGGTCGAAAGAGTTTAACGATCCCTACACCACTAAAACGCTTTATACATCCCTAGTACGTCCCATCCTGGAGTATGGATCTTGTGTGTGGTCCCCACAATACTCGATTCACCAGGATAGAATTGAATCTGTGCAGAAGAAATTTCTTCTATTTGCCCTTAGAAGTTTTAGCTGGGTTCCTGGAGTTGACTTACCCCCATATTCAAGTAGACTCCTTTTAATAAATCTTCCCTCCCTATTAAACCGTAGAACCATGCATGGAGTATTATTTATTACTAACTTACTTAATGGTGAAATCGACTCATCAGTTCTTTTGAGTCGAATTAAATTTAATGTCCCAATTAGATCTTCACGTAACTTTTTACCCCTTAGCCTTGATCGTTGCTTGAGCAACTATTTAATTCATGAACCATTTCGGGTTAAATGTTCTGACTATAACAAACTTTATTCTCTTGTCTCCTTGGAGGCCTCAACTCCAGTATCTAATCGTAACCACTAATTAATAATCTAACGCTGGTCTGATTGGGTTTTTCTGGGTTTTTCCCAATCCACGCAACAAATGTTGGACCACTAATTTTATTGTTGAACTTCCCAGAGCTTTAACGTTAATTTTATAATTTTTTACCTAAACTTACTTTCTGATTTATATATAATTTTATTTTACTTATTTTGAATTTCAAATTTAAATTTTTATTTTAATTTAATTTATTTGGATTTTATGACAGCTGATTATAGTTTACAATAAACAAATAAATAAATAAATAAATTATTAAGTCGAAAATCTACTTAATTTTCTTGGTATATTTATATAATACGAAAATCAGAATATTAAAAAACTAACTGATCCTTATCCTTAATATAAACAATATTAAAAAATTCACTGAAACGAAAAGTAACTTTCTTTGTTCACATTAAATATGAACTAAAATGCATAACCAATTCTCTTACCATTGTATGTAAAAACATAATGTTGGAAAGAGCATTACAGTTATTCCTCTAAGCAGCAGATCCCGAGCTCATTCATACAACGCTTGCACTTAAAAGCTATGTATGGGTGGTGTAAATTGGGCAATGCAATTCCCTTAACTGCAGCCTCTTAGTTATGGTTAGCTTAGCTTAGTGAGTGCGGAGGAGATAGGGAGATTAAGATTTATGTTTGACATGCAAAGCGCGCATAAACAAAAGAGTGAGTTTAAATGGGCAACAACAAAGATGCATGATTGCATTCAAATTATGTTATATCTAGCGGCAGTCATAAGAGAGACGCGCGCGCTGATCAAGCTTTAAGCCGCTCTTTGTGTTGCAGCATATATTCGCTCAGCTGTGCATGCTGCTTGCAGTGAGTACCATTTACAGTTATATTTCTTCTTCTCTGTTCTTCTCTCTGTTATCTGTGGCTACAAAATATAAGAAAACTTTGTTTTGAAGGCATGCCTAAAATATTACATTATTTTTATACCCTGAACCCATAAAATGGGTAAAAAAGGGCATAATTGATTTGTGCAAAAGTATGTAACAGGCAGAAAGAAGCATCTCCGACCCCATAAATCAGCTTCAACAGCCGAGTCCACATAGCCATGTCTATTATTTAGAAAATGTAAAAATAGGAGTTAAAAGTATGGATAGCTTTATAAATTCTGTGAAAATTAATAATCCAAATCGGTTAAGAAACACAGGAGATATTTTATATTAAAATGAAGTCAAGAAAAACTCACTTCTGCAAGTCATTTTAAAACACGGGTTCAGGTATCTTTTAGTCGGGATTTCTCGACTAAAGCCTTCTTACTTGTTTTCAGATTCGCTCATTCTCGTGTTGTGCTGACAGTCGGCAATTCAACACCTGCATCATGAATTGAGCGCTGTTGGTCCAAAACCCAAAGAGGCAGCTTAAAACTTGAACACGCTCACGCATCGCTCTTCATGTTCGGCGCTAGATGACAAATTATTTTTAAATCTCGCTCCGATCATGCGCCCTCGTTGTTGGCTATTTCGGCTAACTCTCTTATGTATGCGCGCGCTCTGCAAGTCAAACAAAGAGCACGCACTGAATCAACGCAAAACATATCTAAGAGGCTGCAGTTAAGTGAATTGTACATTGCCTTTAGCTTTAATTTAGTATGTGTGCGGAGGAGGTAGGGTTATTAAACCTTACAATTGACATGCAAAGCGCGCACATAAGATAGAGAGTGAAAGTAAATGAGCAACAACAAAGGAGCATGATCGGAGCGAGATTTCAAATTATCTGATTATCAGTATGTGAACGCCCTTTGCTTGTTCGAAATTGTATATCAATAATATATCAATAATGTTAGTGTGTTACGTTTTGTCTAAGTTATATAAGCAGCAAGTAGGCGAATCCACCCCCATAACATATTCTGGTGTGGGAAATTTTTCTAGACGCACCAAGTTTTGTTATGTTGTTGTTGTTTTTTTTTTTAAGTCAATGACACCAACAAAAAGTAGCAGTGCGGGCCCAACAACAACAAACGCTACTTGGGTCGTAAATCAATTGTCAAAGGCACACAAATTTGAAAAAAAAAAATGTGCACTGTGCGAAGTGATACATGTACATAAAATTATGAAAATTATTTTCAAGCGCATTGTTCACTTAATTGTGTATGCACTTATTCATTAAGAAGCGGAAATCCGTTTCTTTTTTGCAAGTGTACGAACCTTTTTTTATGACTTTGCTTGTCTCGCTCGCGATCAAACTCTCAGCTTGTGCGACAATCAGGCGACAGTAGTGGAATGGGTACTTGTTGTAATTGTAATTTGTTTTTTAAAATGGGTAAAAAGTGCTCCAAATCGTATGGGAGGTACTTGAAGGAGTTGTCCAAATAAAAATTCCCTTCTTAGTGCTCACCTCCTACCTGCATGGAAAAATGTGTGAAAATTTCAGCCTTTTAGCTCTTTTCGTTTAGGCTGTGGCTCTTCCATTCTCATCAGGACAAACTCTTTTATATATATAGATTTATTTATTGTCAGCTAAGAGCAGCTGACATTAAAATTAAATCAAATTTAATTTACATTAAAAATAGTTAAACTAATTAAATTAATTAAAATATAGAATATTATATAAAACTGAAAATAAATTGAGGTAAAAATTAAAAAGTTAACGTTAAAGCTCTGGGAAATTCAATACAAAATTGAGTAGTCCAACATTTGTTGCAAGGATTGGGAAAAACCCAGAAAAACCCAATCAGACCAGAGTTATATTAGTAGTTAGTGGTTACGATTAGATAAAGAAAAAAGGATCCATCGTTTTAGTACTGGAATTGAGGTCTCCAAGAAGACAAGACAATAAAATTTGTTATAGTCAGAACATATAACACGGAATGGTTCATGAATTAAATAGTTGGTCAAGCAACGATCCAGGCTAAGGGGTAAAAAGTTACGTGAAGATCTAATTGGGACATTAAATTTAATTCGACTCAAAAGAACTGATGAGTCGATTTCACCATTAAGTAGGTTAGCAATAAATAATACTCCATGCATGGCTCTACGGTTTAGTAGGGAGGGAAGATTTATTAAAAGGAGTCTACTTGAATATGGGGGTAAGTCAAATCCAGGAACCCAGTTAAAACTTCTAAGGGCAAATAGAAGAAATTTCTTCTGCACAGATTCAATTCTATCCTGGTGAATCGAGTATTGTGGGGACCACACACAAGATCCATACTCCAGGATGGGACGAACTAGGGTTGTATAAAGCGTTTTAGTGGTGTAGGGATCGTTAAACTCTTTCGACCACCGCTTGATGAAGCCAAAGACATTAATGGCCTTATTGACCATAGACGAAATATGAGAGTCTAACTTTAGCTTAGGATCAAGAATAATGCCTTAATCTTTAATTTCAAACACGCGGTCAAGTGGGGAATCATCAAGCAAGTAGTGAGCAGTATGAGGGGTACTTCTACAAAAAGACATGACCTTACATTTTGAACAATTTGAATTGAGTAATTTAAAACGACACCAGGCCGACAGCGCACACAAATCCGACTATAGTAAGTTGCACAGAGAAGCATCATTATGGGTGAAACATAGCTTCACATCATCAGCAAACATATAAACAAAAGAGTTAGTAATAACAGATGGAAGGTCGTTAATAAACAAATTAAATAGTCTCAAAATAGTTATTTTGCCGGGGTACATATCTCAGTCTGTCGAAGGCCCACGTCACAAGAAATATTTCTATTTTTATCAGCGACGCTTCATGAAATGGAGGCAAGCGTTTCGAAGTCGCGTAACGTTGGGGTCGCACTGCCGGAATGACTGGGTAGCTAGGGAAGCATACAGGGTAGCCCTCTGCACAGGTACCTCTAATCACACAGACTATTCTCGGCGGGCAGATAATGGTCACAGACGGGCGCAAGAATCCGTATATACTCACTTCCCCCTAAACGAGCATACAAAGTCTTAGGTTAGATATCTTTCTTTATTTCTTCACTTTCATTTATTCAATCACTTAAGCCTACATTTCTTCTTCCCAGCGTTCACGTATCAATATATCTATACTTATATAAATCAACTGTTCTTAATTAGCTTTGTGTGTTCCCGAATATTCCGCGAACCCCGAATTACCGACCTCCTCTCGTGGGACACAACCGCACGCCTTTAATTCCAACCACCGACTGATTTGCCGGTCTCACGCTCGGCCTGAGCACGCAATTCCTCTTCTTGTGGATCGCGACACCTTGATCGTGGGTTGCGAACGCGCATCCGACCTTCGCTCTTCTTACGCTGGTCTAGCCGCTCTTATACTTTGCTTACTAATTGCCTTTACCCTTTACGATACTATATCTATGTTCTATGTTAATGTTAAGTCTAATACAATAATATGCTATTCTGTGTGTTATGTTAAAGGTATATGTATATTTAACATGTAATGTATTGTGGGGGAGGCCTGCGCTGGGTCTACCTCACACCCCCCCCTTCTTCGTGATGGTGACTTCACCGTCGCGGTGTTGAGTCACCACAAACTGGTCCGCCCCCGCCATCACCTTGAAACGACTACGGCGTCCTTTCAGCTTCTTCCGCTCCAGCTCTGCCGCAATGATTGTTATAGCCACCGGCGTCAAAATCTTGTTGCTGCAGTGAACTGTCCACGACGTTGGTATCGATGCCCCCGCCTTGAGGACGCGCTTTAGGGGGAGCTCGTCCACGCCTAATTCCGATTCGAGGCCCTCCTGCCATCCTTCTATTCGCTCTAACGGCTCCAAGGTTCTCAACCAGTTTTCCTCTTGATCCAGCGCTGTCGCCTTCTCGCGGTGAAAACGTTTAATGTCCTTTCCCTCACATGGTTCTGGTTCGACTGCTGCGCCTACCTCCTCTGCGATTGGGGAAATCTCCACCACCCCCTCAGGTGTCTCTTCTTCGATAGCCTTGAAAGTTAGAGTTAATGCTGGTTGTTCAGCGTATGGCGTTAATTCTCGTGCGCGTGGCCTCTCTGTGATGATCGTCGCGGTCTCTACCGTCATCGTGGTAACCGCGCTATCCACCATGTCCATCGTCGACTCCTTGTGCACGTATGTTGTGTCCATGAAAAAGAGTGGGGACACCTTCCCTTCATTTTCTGATAACGGTGGTGGTCTCGAAAGGGGTCTCGCGACCGCTGATGCGTGCGGGGATCCGGGGTTGGTTCTCTCTCGGAACAGCTGCTCTCCTCGGCGTCCTCGACATGAGGTGTCCCCAGGACATTCCCCCGTCGCTCCAGCGTAGACTCCGCGTTGCCTCCGTCTATCTCTTTGGTCGGTGCTCCGTCTGTCTGGCAAATAAAATTCGCCTTACCACACTGTATGGTCGTCCCCATCTTACACAGAACGTCCATTCCTAGATTGAGACTACCTAGCATGGATGGCATGACGAGCATGTCTACATCTACTTCCTTGCCAGCTAGACCCACCTTCGTCCGCAACAGTCTTTCTACGGCCACTTTCGAGCCGTCCGCTAATTGTATTTTTGCGTCTACTGCCAACACTTTTCCTCCAACTGCAACCTTTCTGAAAAACTCCAGTGTCAACCGTCGCCCTGGCTGTTTGGTCCCCGACCATCACTTTGGCGACAATGCGACTGTTTTCCACTTTCAGCGGGTACTCTAACTCATGAACTGATTCACACCGACGCCAATCCGATACAGCCCGGATGACGTTGCTGCTCTTTTCCCCATCATTTTGTGCGTAATGCTATGCTGCTTATACCCTGAGTGCCACATTGCCTGACATGACACAGCTCGCGGATTCGGGCAATCTCTGGCGAAATGTCCGCCCTGCGAACAATTGTAGCACACCCAAGTGATGCTGTGTGACCTAAGCTGTTCTTGCCCAATCATCCCATTTGAAATCTCTTCTGTTCTGCTGATTGGGAAGTTTTTAGGCTCGTTCCTCGAAATTGGTACCTGGGCTGGCGGGCTTCGCAACGGATAAGTCTGCCTGGCGGGTGCATCCACGCCAACTAGCCTGTTTGAGTATCCGATCCCCATAGCCTGGCTGTAACCCACTTCCCCGCGGCTCTGACTTTGAATATTTTCGAATTCCGCGGCCATTTGAGTCAGTTGGGCTAACGTTGAGAAATCTTTTCTGCGGATGTACAATCGGTACTCTGGCACTAGATTCTCGTAAATTCTGCACAACTCCTGATCGGGTCTATACCCGGCACGATGCTTGAGTCTCTTCATACCGACCATGTATTCCTTATACCCCTCCGTCGGGCCCTAATTTCGTCTTCTAAATTGACGTAATAATGTGGGGGTAAGAAAAATTCAAAAAATCGTTCTTAAAGTCCACCCACGTCGCATCCCTTAGTCTGCTCGTCATGAACCAACATGCAGCCATGTCGGTCAACGCCTCACTCATCGCCCTGGGTATGCGGTCTAAATCCAGCTCATACGTCATCGTTTTCTCCTCGATCATCTCTATAAACGAGAGCGGATCGGTATAACCGTCAAATCTAATCCCCCACTTTCTCACCAGCTCAGGGATGACCATGAAGTGCCTACCGTTGTCACCTCCCCAGCAGCCGGCGCCCATATCTGGTTTGTTGACCAATCGTACGCCCACGCCAGGGCTACCACGGTTTTCCGGGGATGTTTCGTTGGGATCGCTCATTGTTATTTTTTTTTATCAGCAAAAAAAATTCAAGTTTTAACTTATAATTAATCTTCAATCAAAATACTTCTTTTAACAATCTTATAAACAATCTGATATCGAAATTTACTTTTTATTTCTATTTCTACAAAAATTTTCCTCAAATCCCTATTTTTCACCTTTTTTTAAATAAATATTCGAAAAAAAATCTCCCTTTATTGAATTTTACTGCAAAAACGATTTTTTTTTTTTTATTCAATTATAATTACACTTTCTTCAATTATTTTCTTTCGTATATATAAACCAAAAAAAACCTTCAACTTTAAAACTAAATTTCTGTTTTATTATATTTTAATTTAATTTAACTTTCTACTTTTTTTTCTAAATGTTTTTTTATTGTTTTTTTTATTACATTATTATTCAAATCGTGACTAAATTTTCTTTACTAAGTTTGTTCTTAAATTTCCATTACAAAATTTTTCCTACTTTTTCCAATTTAATTTTATTTTATTAAATTTTGCTAACCAAATTCTTTATTTTTAATCGAAACTTTTTCCTTTTGAATTTAATTTTTATTTTATTAAAAAAATATTTTCAACCATTTATTGAATTTTCTTTATTACGTTACATTTTACTTTAATTTTAATCCTTTTCCTCTATTTATGTTTTTGTGTTTGTTTGTTTTTTTTTTTTTACTGTTTGTTTCCCGATTTAAACATTTTGATATAATTGAATTTTATTTTATTCCGATTTTGAATGTCTGAACTAAATTTTTATTATTTTCATTCCGATGTAAATATTTTGATTAAATTATTTATTTTTTCGATTTTGTTATTTTCGTCTATTTTCTTTTCAACTTAATTACCGCTTTTAACTCGCACTTGGCCCACTGTACTATGTTCACCTTTAATCCGTTTTCGTCCAACTGTTGGCTTATATTTCCTTCTTTTTTTTTACTTAAAAAAAAAATCACTTTCGGACGATATTGTTCCACTGTTCAACTGTTCGCAGCCTCGCCCAAAACCAAATTCACTTACACCGATCATCAACCCGCACACTATTTCGTTATGATAATCGCTGGGCCCGTTTTCGCTTTTACTTTCGCAAACGATTTGACTTGCAGGTGTTCAATTCCCGTTTTCTTAGTCGGCGCGCCCTTTTCAACCGTCAGCTTCTTTGTGCCGCGACAATTGCACAAAAATTTTCGACTGATTTTGCTGCTCAACACATGCGCGATCAAACAGAGAATCGTCGGGTATATGTGGTCTCCGCGAACTTCACACTTGATCGTAGTGCGTTTGGGGTTTTATTACCAACTTGCACTACGCCTCTTTCACTTTTGCGGTCCCTGCTCGGGCGCCACTTGTAAAGTAGTAATTTTGCCGGGGTACATATCTCAGTCTGTCCAAGGCCCACGTCCCAAGAAATATTTATATTTTTATCAGCGACGCTTCATGAAATGGAGGCAAGCGTTTCGAAGTCGCGTAACGTTGGGGTCGCACTGCCGGAATGACTGGGTAGCTAGGGAAGCATACAGGGTAGCCCTCTGCACAGGTACCTATAATCACACAGACTATTCTCGGCGGGCAGATAATGGTCACAGACGGGCGCAAGAATCCGTATATACTCACTTCCCAAGGGCATACACTTCAGATTTGTGTACCGAACTCGTTCACACTTACACTTGTGCAAATGCGCGCACTCATATATATGTATATCTGTAAGGCCACAGTAAACGAGCACACAAAGTCTTAGGTTAGATATCTTTCTTTATTTCTTTACTTTCATTTATTCAATCACTTAAGCCTACATTTCTTCTTCTCAGCGTTCACGTATCAATATATCTATACTTATATAAATCAACTGTTCTTAATTAGCTTTGTGTGTTCCCGAATATTCCGCGAACCCCGAATTACCGACCTCCTCTCGTGGGACACAACCGCACGCCTTCAATTCCAACCACCGACTGATTTGCCGGTCTCACGCTTGGCCTGAGCACGCTATTCCTCTTCTTGTGGATCGCGACACCTTGATCGTGGGTTGCGAACGCGCATCCGACCTTCGCTCTTCTTACGCTGGTCTAGCCGCTCTTATACTTTGCTTACTAATTGCCTTTACCCTTTACCATACTATATCTATGTTCTATGTTAATGTTAAGTCTAATACAATAATATGCTATTCTGTGTGTTATGTTAAAGGTATATGTATATTTTACATGTAATGTATTGTAGGGGAGGCCTGCGCTGGGTCTACCTCACAATAGCAAAGGTCCAAGATGACTCCCCTGAGGAACACCAGAGGTAGCAAAAATGGGTTGAGATACCGACGATTGAAAAACTACTTTTTGTGTTCGACCACACAAGTACTCCGAAAGCCACAATAAGAGTTTTGATGGAAATCCATAATATTTAATTTTTGAAGCAACAGAGAATGACTTACAGAATCAAATGCCTTACTTAAATCGGTGCAAACAACGTCAGTTTGCATTTTTTCCTGAAACCCTTTGATAACAAGCGAAGTTAATTCAAGAAGGTTAGTGGTAGTAGCTCTACGCCTAACAAAACCGTGTTGATAAGGCGATATAATTGAACTACATGTGTGTTGCAATTGAGAACATATAATTTTCTCAAAGACTTTAGGAATGGCGGACAACTTGGATATGCCCCTATAATTTTTAACGTTAGACTTAGAAAAATTTTTATGGAGTGGCATGATAAAAGATGCCTTCCATAAAGCAGGAAACACCGTTGAGTCAACCGACAAGTTAAATAATTTAAGTAAGGGTTTACAAAGTGAATCAGCACAGTATCTAAGTATTCAACCTGGAACTCCATCAGGACCAGGCAGATAGCCAGGTTTGATAGAGTTAAGGTCACTTAGAAACGTACATTCAGTTATAACTGGGATATATATGCAATTTGACGATTGAACTTGAAAAGGATAGGAATAACTGCAACTATGTAAGTTCGTTGAATATACTGATTGAAAATACTCAGCAAATAGATCGGCTACTGCCTGATCAGAACTTGCTTTTGTATTATCAAGGTATACTGAAGACGGCAAGCAAGAAGACTTACGTTTAGAGTTAACAAATTTATAAAACTGTTTAGGGTCACGTGAAAAGTTTAGTCTACAACGATTAAGATAATTATTATAACAAGATGTGTTAACAGAAAGAAAACTAGAAAGAAATCTAAAGTAGTTCCCGATTTTTTAAATTTTTTATATGATCTTGTCTTCGCGTTTTTCAATTTCGATAGTTCCCTCGTAAACCATGGTGGTTTATTATCAATTGAAGAACAAGTGAGGGGAACAAAAATATCCAAAAGCGAATTCAAGGTCCTGTAAAATATGGCAATGACAGTTTCTATATCACTACAAGAATAAAGGTGAGACCAATTAGTATGTTGAAGAAGATAATTTAATTTAGTAAAGTTAGTTTTACGAAAGCAACGGGCTTTTAAAGTATTATTAGATAATAAACTAGGGCTAAGAATTTCGATGGATAGTTCTAAGGTTGGATGGTAGGTATCTTCCGGAAGCACTAGAGGGGGTATTCTACAAGAATTACTGCAATCTGAGTCCGAAACAAATATTAAGTCGAACATTCTACCACTACAGTTAAGCACCCTGTTAACTTGCGATAGGCCTAACTCCAGTAGGCCATCGATAAAATCATCAGAAGTGACTGGCAATACCGCCGAAGATGTGTCATTCACAGACCATACAACATGTGGCAGATTAAAATCACCAACCACTATCAGATTATCCATATCTGTCAACAATGACGAAACAAGTTGCAGGGCAATCAGATGGGATGAGTAAATGTTAGTATCAGATTGTGGAGGAATATATGAACAAGTAACATAAAGAGCACGGCCGTTTAGTAATATTTTAACACATAAAAACTCTATGAAGATCAATAGAATGAATCTGTTCAGAGGAAAAATAAGAGTCAACAGCAATTAGAACACCACCCCCCTTGCGGGAAGCACGATCGCATCTGTACAAGTTAAATTTTGAAGGAAAAACGGAATAATCCGAAATATCGGGTTTTAACCAGGTTTCTGTAAGTTAAACTATATGTGAATCAAATGATAAGCTGTTTACATATAATTTAGAAAGTTTAGTGTTAAGGCCTCTAACGTTTTGATAGGCCAAACTAAGTAGTTTTGTTAGTTTTTTGCCACCGAGGTTGAGGCAACTGGGTGGCTAACAGGCGGTGCACTACTAATCCTAATACCTTTATTATAATTAATTCGCCTATTCTCATACTCCTTTACAACAAGCTGCTGCGGCCAGAACTTTTCCGAACAAATTGTCGAAAAAAGTTCAGGCGGCACGCTCAACTTGAAAGAAGATATACTTCGGGCGTGTTTAAATTTAAATTTCTCAACAATAATAAGAGGAGAATCAATTTTACTTTTAACATAAGCTGAAACATCATCCGATGAAGTATCGGATGCCAGCCTGGACACAAATATAAATTTATTAAGTGGCACAACAAGAGGCTTGGCCCCGACTGTACCTACAGTAGGATTACTAGGCACACAAGCTGTCGAATCGGAGGGCACTAGTAAAGGATTGTTAGCTGGTAGAGAGTGAACGGTGGTTAAGTTATTACTAGGATTTCTAGCTGGCGAGTTAAAAACCATTAATGGGCCAGCAATAGTGGGTTTATTGCTTGGCACCAGAAGTGGCTTGGTTGACAAGACAGGTGGGGCGCTAGGTGGAGAAGGAACCGAAGTCTTTTTGCGCTTCGGAGATTCGGTCATAATCTTGCCGTTTTTAAAATTTGCCTCAAGCTCTTTGAAAGCCGTATGCAGATTATTAACAGCTTTGTTCACATACAGAAAGCTTAGGTGAGTCTGCTTTATGAATTGAGCGGTTTCCTTCTCAACCTCATTGCAGGACTCACAATACCAATTAAGGCCAGAGTCAGCAACTAGCAGTCCCTTATTTTGGCAGTAAAGCCAGCACATTTCATGTAGATCGCGTTGTAACAAAATCTACATAAAATAAAATCTTGGTTGGTTGTACCAATCGTTTTACAATTCTTGCTGCAGCAGGTAAACATTTTGAAAATGTAAACAATGAAATAAGCAAATCGAAATGCTAAAACAAAACAATGAAGAGTGCAAGTATATATGTATGTATTTACGTTTCAATGCAATGAATACGTTGAAACGGTAAAAATAAAGAGAGCGCGTAGAGAGCGTGAGCAGATAGAACCGCAATTACGTCGGTCAAGAGCGGACAAAAGCGGGAGAGGTGCTGGAGAGCGAGAGTGAGAGCCAGAAAATAGATAAGCTGCTTATTGTATGTGGACGAAATCACAAAATATGCAAAGCCAATATACGTATGTATGTATGTTTGTTTTCTATATTGTTAGGCACTGCAGCGGCAGTTTGACTGCGACTTAAAATCTGTAAGTTTTAGGCAAAATTAGAATCCGCACACGTAAATTTATACCACGTATATTTGCGATCACTGTTAGTATTACAAACCAAATAAACTAAGTTACATCGTACACAAACAAAAGAAAAATAGCAAATAAATAAATAAACAAAAATAACAAACGATTTTTTCCCCTGCATACTGCAGTTGGGCTGGGATAATTCCGTCGGGCCCAAGGGATTTAAAGGGCGAAAAACTTCGAATGGCCCCTGAGATGATATCTTTGGAGAAAAGGTCAGTGGAGTCATACTCCTGACATTCTCTGTAATTAGGGAGCCGTAATCCTACGACTGAGCATCCGGGAAAGTGGGTTTCCACCAAAAGTTCCAGTGACTCTAGACTGGTCGTTGTCCACGAGTCATCGGGTTTTTTGAGGAAGCCCACGGGTGCTCGAGTGCTGGAGAGAACTCTCCTAGGCCTAGCGGCTTCGGTAGTATTCTCGATTGTGGAGCAGAAATTCCGCCAAGTGAAGCGCTTAGCTTGTCTTAGTTTATTTTTATATGAGGTTACGCTGGCTTTATAGAGACTCCATGATTGGTCGTCTCCCCTGAACCTTGCTTTGATAAAGAGCTTTCGCGAAGTTTTGCGAAGCTCACTTAGTTGTGGGGACCACCACGGTGGTTTGGTTTTCCTTCTTGGTTTGCTCTGGGGGCATGCATTGTTTAGGGCGGACTTGCATGCCTCCGTGAGCTTGTTGGTGAGTAACTCAGTGCACTCGGGTGAAGGGAGCCCCACTGGGGACAAGTCTTGCGAAAGACTCTTTGAAAATGGTCCAGTTCGTACGTTTTACGTTTCTTGGCTTGGGTATATCAAGAGAGAAAACTATATCGATATATCTATGATCAGAAAAAGAATGCTCGTCAAGCATTCTCCATTTTATGAGTCTTTGGTGCAGGGAGGCTGTGGCTAGCGTCATGTATAAGACCTCTTCTCTATTTCTTGTAATAAAAGTCGGGTCGGTACCAATATTAAAAATGTTCAAATTAGTCGAGAGGAATTAGTTAAAGAGTAACTCACCCTGTTCATTTATGTCACTCAGTGTTTGTCGCTTCGCAGTCGGCGATTAGCACACGAAGCAGTTGGTGTGGAAGTGGCTCCTGATGGTCATGGGCCACGTAAGTTGAGCTGAGCCAGACGTGTCCCGACTTCAGCTCAAGGCACGCAGCTGTGGTGTCGCCATTACTGAAATTAGGGAGCAGAAAAATGTCTAGGTGTTTTCTAGCAAGTATGCAGGTGCGGACTTTACCTTCGTTGCGGGCTACAAGTAGCTTGTAGTCCTTAGTCCCCAGTCCAGAAACCTTGCCAAAGCCCTCTGACTGGTGGTCGGCCTGGGCGTCTGCCTCTTTAACCGGCTCGTCACTTTCAGTGACTGTGCTTTGGATACCATTGGCTGTGGTATCGCCAGCCTTTACTGGGGGCTGCCCACTCGGGGCTAAAACGTCATCCACCACCGTAGCACTATCGCTGGCTGAAGGCTTGCTAGCCGCATCCGAACGGTAGGCACGGATCGCTATCGGCTTGAAGCCGTAGTAGGCCACTCCATTGAACGCAGCTAGGGCCTTGGCTGAGTCGCCATTAATGATGAGAATTACCTGTCGGCTGCTGCCTTCCGGCTCCTTGACCTTGGCGATCCTCCAATCTTGAGTAACCAAGTCGGGGTTACTGAGCTGTAAGAGTTTTAGGATCCTCTCCGGCTCCTCGGGCTTGGCGGAAGCCCAAACTCTAGCCCAGGGTCTGCTGGGCACGTCTTTCCAGTCGACCGCCTCTAGGTTTGCGCCGGGATAGACTTCTCCCAATAGAGCAACAGCTTTTTTGTACAATGCTGCGGTTTTTTCGTCCTCGCAGGCAATTGCTTTAATGTTGCCCTGATACCATCCGGCATCTGAGCAACGGGGTGGTGGTCCACCAGACAGCTCCATCAGGTCGCCGACCTTGTCTTGGAGCTCGTTTTCGGCCCTTCTCGAGGACCCCAATGAGGAACTTCTCCTTTGCGGCTTCGGCGAAGGACCGCGTGAGCTGCTGGAGCTGCGGGGGTGGCCTGATCCGTTTGGCTTGCGGGGCCGACTCCTCAACGGAGCGCTGACGCTTCTGCTTGGCTTTAGCAGAATGGATTTCGCCCACTCTCCGGAGATGAGGGCTAGGCGGTCAGATTCTCCTGCAGAATATCTGCCGCTCGCCGTCGGTCCTGAATGGACGCCTTTTTTGCCACTGAAGTAGCGGGTCTCAGTGTGTTGCGGACCTGGAAGCTGGTGTTGCAAACTTATGTTGCAACCTCCGAGCTCCAGGAGCCGTTCCAGGACGACGTCTGGGATGTGAGGACGAATGGCTCGTTCGTCCTGCACCTTTGCCGCTAGCGGCTTTGCGAGCACATGCTGGCGTACCAGGCGTCGGAGAGGAGATGCTGGCTCCTGTAGAGGGATTGGCGTTTCCCCCCGGGTTTTTAAGTGTCCCGGACACTGGGTTTTTGTTTTTATATTTTGAGCTCATTCTTGGTCCCACGAGTAGACGGGAATGGAAAGTCACCCGCGACATAGCCCGTGTGCCGCGGGAAGCCTAATTAAACTGGAAGTCGGCAGGTAGCCAGAGTTCACAAAGTAACGACCGAGCACCCCCTCGGCCACGAGTCCCCCGGCACAACGCTGTTCCACCTTGGACTGGGGTCATTTTAAAGAGTTTTCTTCTCTCGCCCGACTACCATTCGTCAGCACCCTTGGCAGAGAAATGACCCTACCACGGGCCTGCTTCCAGCCGACCTCGCGTGGAGAATATAGTCGCACTTCCAGTTGTGAGCCGCAAGGACGGCACGCACTGCATGGGCGCGCATTCAAATTGGCGGTATGAATGCGTTTCCCTGCTGCGCGCGTTCTTCCCCTTGTTGCTCCAATTGGCTGACGGCCAAAAAAAAAAGCCATCATAAGTCTCTGCACAGTTAAAAAAACAATGGAGTTGCTAATGGAGGACTTACCACCAGATATGCAAGACAAATTTTTTTTTAAAAATGTATGCCGAGCTCATGATTTTGAGATCGCAAGCCCTCCAAAATAAAAGAATAAAGTTAGTTTAAATTTTTTATCATATACATATAGTTTTTTATTAAGTTAATAATGGTTAGATTTTCTCTAATAACCCTCACATTTCAACCTCCGTCATTATGAGAAGTTGATTGTCTTGATTGCCTTTTTATAATTAAAGAATTGGCTGCCACTATTAAGTGGACATTGAAGGGCTATGTGTTGCCCATCTTCCACACCAATATTTGGGAAATTCCACATAATTATTGGACGTAGATGTACTAACGAACAGTACAGTCAAATGGCCCAACGATACCAAGCACCGGCTTGTTTACGAGCGGACCCACGCACAAAGCGACCCACCTCCCGCCCATCCGATCGAGGGGCGCTCCGCTTATCGTGCGGTTACGATGATCGCGAACATGTAGACGAATGACACAAAACTAACTTTTTAATAGAGCAAGTAGGAGTGGCACTGTGTATTAAGTGGGAAAGATCGTTATAAATAGAACACAGAATACGAAAAGGGTTATGAAGAGCATAATTAGAATTACAAGTTTGAAGAGATATAGGTAAAAAATTTCAAGTATTTCTAATAGGAACAGCAAAGTTTATTTGGTTAATTAATTCAGAAGAATCAATTTCACCATTAATTAATTTGTGAAAAAAGGAAAATGTTAGCATTATTCTACCATCATTCAGAGAAGGAAGATCTATTAGAAAAAGTCTACTACGATATGACGGCAAATTATTGTTAGTGTCCCAGTTAAGACCTTTAAGTACGAAGAGCAGAAATTGTTTTTGTACCGATTTTATTTTATTCTGATGAACTTCGTATTTGGGAAACTATATACAAGATCCATATTCCAGAATCGGTCGTACAAGAGAAGTATACAGAGTTTTTGTTAAGTAGGGATCCTTAAACTCCTTCGACCAGCGCTTAAAGAACCCCAAGACACCAGATGCTCGATGCGAAATTGAAGAAATATACAGGGGTGCCACAGAAAACGTCAGTGAAATTTGATTCCGCCAGAAGCAAAATCGTCTTAAAAAATTTTCACGGTGCCACAGAACTCCGAGTGATTTCATTTACTTAGTGTGTGCACAAACCTTATCGGACTTGGCTGCTAAGGGTTGACACCACGCCAGATTAAATTAGCCAAGTGTTTGTTTAGCACCTTTTGTAGTCTAAATAAGAAAGAATAAGGGGCTTTCAACTGGTTTCATATTTTATTAACATTTTTTAATGTTTTTGTACAGAAGTTGATTGTTTTTAGCAAATAAACACACAAGAAAACATTTAAATTTGGGCGGGAAAACAATTAAAAGATATTCGGCAACTCTAGAAGCTACTTGCCAACTGTCTGGCAACAATTTCCGCCCGACAGCAATCAGCTGTTCATAAATCATCCCCAAATTGTTTTAAACAGAAGTTGTTTTAAATTGAATATGCCGTTAGCGAGATTATTGGCCATAGAAGAGCTCCGGCAGCAGAAAATTAGGAAAGAAACCATGCAGCGAAGGCTTCTCAGATGCGCATCTGATCCGTTTTCGCAATCTGACGATACGTATGTGGTTTTTCTGCATTTCTTCATTATCTTATGCTAATTAATTTAATTTCAATAGTTTCCGTAATAATTATCGTGTTGACAAGAGGACCTTCCGAAAGATCCTCAACATAATCGAGGGAGATATCCCATCTTCTTCGATTTCACCAATCCTGCAATTGGCGACTGCATTGCGTTTTCTAGGAGTTGGGTCGATTCAACGAGCGATAGGGAAGGACACGGATTTGTCAATGTCGAGGCAATCTGTTGGAAAAACCCTTTGGATTATACTTCCATTGCTGGAAAAAAAACTTTGCCCTCGATTTATTCAATTGAATAGATCGGAGGAAATGCTAACGAAATGCAAACAGCATTTCTACCAAAAGTATAGCATTCCTGGAGTAGTTGGCTGCATCGATGGCACCCACTTCAAGATAATGAAGCCCAGCAGTGCCGAAAAGGTTTATTTTAATAGAAAGGGGTATTTTAGCATTAATGCAATGGTAGTAAGTCAGATTTTTTTTATTTGTTTACTTTTAAATGTGTAGAGGTGAGTTGTTAACTCGATTGTCTGTTTTGTTATGTTTGTGTTGTGGAACTCGTTTATGTTAAACTTTTGTTATCCTAAACGCTTAATTAATCATTAAATATTGGTTTCCATAGATATGTGATTACGATCTTAAAGTCCTTAATGTGGATGCTTCGAAGCCTGGAGCAACTCATGACTCTTGCGCTTGGAGTCAAAGCGAAGCCAGGTCTTTTTTCCAGGAGCAGTATGAAAGTGGTTCACGTGGCAATTGGCTCCTTGGGGACTCGGGTTATCCCTTGGAGCACTTTCTGTTAACGCCCTACAGAAATCCAACACAAGGCTCGAACCAACACACTTTCAACCTTCGCCATGCTTCTGCAAGAAATGTAATCGAGAGAACTTTTGGAGTAATTAAAAGCCGATTCCGATTACTCCAAGAGATCCTTTTGTATAGCCCCTTAAGGGTCTCATGCATTATAA
This sequence comes from Scaptomyza montana, assembly GCA_018904305.1. Lineage (NCBI taxonomy): Eukaryota > Metazoa > Arthropoda > Insecta > Diptera > Drosophilidae > Scaptomyza > Scaptomyza montana. Next base: position 801,821 of record JAEIGR010000057.1, on the reverse strand, counting down.
ATGTTTGCTGTGCTGTTCACAATTTATGCCGCGAACATGAGAATGAGGATTTTGGTATTGCTGAAGTTCCTGAACCACGCGCAGAATTTGATTCTTTATCAAATTCAAATCAGCAGGAAACAACTTCACAAATTCGAGACGACATAGCAGCTTCTTTAAGAATACATTGACGTTTTATTTATGTACTTTGGAATTTTGATTAAAAAATATGCTTTATTTTGTTGTTTCTTAATAATTTTATTTAAATTTTGTTTCCATTGCTAACACTAATCTTTCTAAAATTGAGTTGGTTTTTTTGCTCCTCCAAAATCTCTTGATTAGTCTTTTTAATTTCTTCCAGCTCGTTTTTCATTTGGCTGAGCAAAATTTGTTCTTCCGCCACCATTGCAGCCAGCCGGTTTTCTGTTGCAGCTTCCTTTTTGCTGGAACTTGCAACATCCATCTTCTGCCTTTTTGGGGTAGTTTCTTAAAGTAAATTGCAAATTAATTCGATAACTTTTAAATAATCAATTAATTAAGAACGTACCATCGTATTTATCTTCAATTGTTTCATCTGTTGGCTGCAAGATGCCAAATGTTATGGCGCCCGTCACCCCATCAACCGCCTCATAAAGATGGCACAGTTCAGCAATTTCCACTTCAATCGTTGGGAGCTGCAACATATTGAAGGGCCCGCCGCCTGTGGCCCTGGTCTCCTTCCTGTTGTGTGTAATTTTTTTTTTTATTGCCGTTTTCCAGTCTTTCCAAACCTGAAATAAACAATGGCCATAATTGTTGCCTGCAATTTACTATCAACAAGATAAGCTACTTACTTTGCGCCACTCCTCCGAAGTTTTAATTGGAGGACCAAGCGTGTTCAACTGAAGCGTTAAGTCCTCCCAAGCTGCCGCAACAGCCACCCTGTCCCCTTTCGTAAGGTTCTTGGCAATGTCCGGGTGCTTCTTCATAAAGCTAAACATGGCTTCGTCTTGGCGAGCGTTTCGATGTTTTCCCCTTAAAATAATTGCATTGTAAAATATTTATAAAAAAAAACAAATCAAATTTACTTACATGTTGAGCGCGTTTTCTTCTTCTTTCTTTGTTAGTTTTGGCTCTGCCATTTTCCAGATGATGCCGCTTTTAAGGCGTTGCCACCTGGCACAATTACAGCTGACCACAAATGTTTTCACAAATTGCACAACAAGTAAAACAATTTTGAAGTCAAGTTTGTGTTTACTTCAAAGAGCTATTTTTTAATGCTTAATTAAAAGAAAACAGGAGTGGTTCCACATATATTTTTATTAAACACATTACTCCGAATTTATGCTTCAGAAATGTGGCATTACTGCATTGACTGCAAAAAATTTGCTTCGGACTAGGTGGCAGCATTAGATTCTGCCTTTTTACGGACGATTTCAAATCGTTGGAAATGTCAGAGCGTTTTAGTCTGTGGCACCGTGAAATAAAAAAGGCATGAAATTCGGGCGGAAGCGTTTTCTGTGGCACCCCTGATAATTTTCAAACTAAAGCTTTGGGTCCATAACAATGCCAAAATCGTCAACCCATTCAATTATATCTAGTGATTTGTTGTCGAGAAAATATATATTAAACAAGTGGAAACTTTGCAGTCGGACGCAACCGACTGCGGTATACTCGTTACCAGTATTAAAACCGGTAAAAAGAGGCCTGATTGCAAAGGGGTACGGATGCGGCAGGGGTGTACGCTGCCTTAAAGATTCTGCGATGCAGATGGGGATGCCACCAGCTATCTTCCTTCCATGGATGTATGGGTGGGTGTGGCATCAAAATTTTGGCTGCAGATCTTTGTGGAATGTGCATTGCTATCTTCATACCAAATTTGGTGACTCTAGCTCGAAGCTTGTAAAATGTGGTGAAAGGGGGGCTGGGGGCGGTATGGGTGGGCGTGGCTCCAAAACTTTGATGCAGATCTTTGTGGAATGTCAATTGCTATCTTCATACTAAATTTGGTGACTCTAGCTCAAAAACTGTGGGAGAAATTGGCTTTTCTGATTTCAAAATGCGGGGGGCTGGGGGCGGAATGGGTTGGCGTGGCTCGAAGGAGTTCCAATGCAAAAAATTGCTTGGTCATTTAAAATGGGCAAAGAAACGATTCGCTGCATAATATATGAAACTGCAGATATCCTTTGGAGAGCATAGTTCCCATTTTATGTTGGTGAGCCAAATTTAAGTGACTGAAGAAATTAAGCAGGACTTCTCAACTATGTAAAGTAATGTCATTTTTTAGATGTATTTTATTTTTTTATACTCGTTACCGAAGGTAAATAGTATATTGGTTTTGTGCAATGTCCGTAATGGTGTCTGTCCGTCTGTCCGTCCGTATGGTTGCAAGTTTTTTCCACACCCTTCAAGCTAGAGACTTGAATTTTTTTAATTCTCTTTATCTATGGGATAGTAAATTAAAGTGTCAAGATGGGGGTTCTACGATTACTGGGGGGCTGGCAAATCGATAAATTCGATAACTCAAAACCGATAAATCCACATATTTCACACATGCTTACAGCTAGAACTACCAAATTTGGTAAGAAGATAGCTACTAGCAACCCCCAAAAAACTGCATCAATTTTGGAGCCACGCCACCCATTCCGCCCCCAGCCCCCCGCAGTTTAAAGTCAAAAAATCCTATATCTCCCACAGTTTTTGAGCTATAGCATCAAAAGTTTGGATGCCACGCCCACCAATACTGCCCTAGCCGCCACCATCCGCCCCAACGCTTCGTCAAAAACGGAAATGCGTGTATCTTCCAGAGTAGTGGAGCTAGAGCCACCAAATTTGGTAGGAAGATAGCTGGCAACGACCCCCAAAAATCTCCATCAAAGTTTTGGAGCCACGCCAAACCATTCCACCCCCTTTCCCCACTTTTTACAAACTTTGAGCTAGAGTCACCAAATTTAGTATGAAGATAGGAATTGACATCCCACATAGATCTGCAGCAAAAATTTGGATGCCACGCCCACCCATACCGCCCCAGCCCCCCTTTTCCCACCTTTTACAAACTTTGAGCTAGAGTCACCAAATTTGGTATGAAAATAGCAATTGACATTCCACATAGATCAGCAGCAAAGATTTAGATGCCAAACCCACCCATACCATCCCTAGCGCCCCCTTTCCCCACCTTTTACAAACTCTGAGCTAGAGTCACCAAATTTGGAAGGAAAATAGCTGGTGGCATCCCCATCTGCATCGGAGAATCTTTAAGGCAGCGTACACCCCTGCCGCATCCGTACCCCTTTGCAATGAGGCCTCTTTTTACTGGTTTTAATACTGGTAACGAGTATACCGCAGTCGGTTGCGTCCGACTGCAACGTTTCCACTTGTTTTTTTTTTAATTCAGCTATTATTTTTTAATTGTTTGCGCTTATCCATCTTTTATTTAATCAAATCTTTTTTTCTGTTTGTTATTATTTTCCGATCCAGCTGATATTTTTGTTTGGTTGTCAAAAATAAAGAAAAACAAGAGACAAAGCACTTAAGCTATAGACGCTGATACTTAATGCGTAAGCATGCTCTTCGTTAATTATTGCTGTGAGTCTTTAAGGAAGAAATCATCGTTTGGTTATGTATGAAACATTTGCCGAGATTTTGTTATACCCCTCTAGTACGGCCGAGTAACGCAAAATGAACGTAGTGTCGACTACTCTGTGACAGTCGTTGACGCTCGCTTGAACCCTTCACAATGTGTTCGACTGCCGTATTTTGCAAGGCGATGTCCGCTTAGTACGTTAACGTTTTTCTAAGAACGCTAGGTTGTACCAATGCCATGCATAGAAGCGACAATGGAGTCATTCGTTTGACTAAATAACATGTAGAGAGCGACAATAGTGTCGCTCGTTTGACTAAATGACATGTTTGGAGCGACGTTAGTGTCGCTCGTTTGACTTTATGACATGCAGACAGCGACATAAGAGACGCTCTATTGTCTTTATGACATGCAGACAGCGACATAAGAGACGCTCTATTGACCTAATGTAATGCATGGAGCGACGTAAGTGACGCTTTATTGACCAAATGCCATGTGTGGAGAGATGCTTCTCTCGTGAAGCCAATGCCGTCAACAAGAACTTAGATTTTTCAATCAAAAAGTTTTCATTTTAAAGTAAAGCATTAGAAACATTAAATTAACTAAAACAAGCGGAAACGTTGCAGTCGGACGCAACCGACTGCGGCATACTCGATACCAGTATTAAAACCGGTAAAAAGAGGCCTGATTGCAAAGGGGTACGGATGCGGCAGGGGTGTACGCTGCCTTAAAGATTCTCCGATGCAGATGGGGATGCCACCAGCTGTCTTCGTTGCAAATTTGGTGACTCTAGCTCAAAGTTTGTAAAATGTAGGGAAAGGGGGGGGGGGCTGGGGGCGGTATGGGTAGTTGTGGCATCAAAATTTTTGTTGCAGATCTTTGTGAAATGTCAATTGCTATCTTCATACCAAATTTGGTGACTCTAGCTCGAAATTTGTAACAAGTGTGGAAAGGCGGGCTGGGGGCGGTATGGGTGGGCGAGGCATCCAAATTTTTGATGCAGATCTATGTGGAATGTCAATTGCTATCTACATACCAAATTTGGTGACTCTAGCTCGAAGTTTGTAAAAGTGGGGAAAGGGGGGCTGGCGGCGGTATGGGTAGTTGTGGCATCAAAATTTTTGATGCAGATCTTTGTGAAATATCAATTGCTATTTTCATACCAAATTTGGTGACTCTAGCTCGAAATTTGTAAAAAGTGGGGAAAGGGGGGCTGGGGGCGGTATGGGTGGGCGTGGCATCCAAATTTTTGATGCAGATCTTTGTGGAATGTCAATTGCTATCTTCATACCAAATTTGGTGACTCTAGCTCGAAAATTGTAAAAAAGAGGGAAAGGGGGGCGAAATGGAGGGCGTGGCTCCAAAACTTTGATGCAGATTTTTGGGGGTCGTTGCCAGCTGTCTTCCTACCAAATTTGGTGGCTCTAGCTCCACAACTCTGGAAGATACACTCATTCCCGTTTTTGACGAAGCGTTGGGGTGGATGGGGGTGGCTAGGGCAGTATTGGTGGGCGTGGCATCCAAACTTTTGGTGCAGTTTTTAGGGGGTCATCATCACCTATCTTGGCACCAAATTTGGTGGCTATAGCTCAAAAACTGTGGGAGATATAGCCATTTCTGATTTCAAGATGCGGGGGGGCTGGGGGCGGAATGGGGGGGCGTGGCTCCAAAATTTTTGATGCAGTTTTTTGAGGGTTGCTAATAGCTATCTTCTTACCAAATTTGGTACTTCTAGCTGTAAGAATGTGCGAAATATGTGGATTTATCGGTTTTGGGTTATCGAATTTATCGATTTGCCAGTCCCCCAGTTATCGTAAAACCCCCATCTTGACACTTTAATTTACTATCCCATAGATAAAGAGAATTGTAAAGTTTCAAGTCTCTAGCTTGAAGGGTGTGGAAAAAACTTGCAACCATACGGACGGACAGACGGACAGACACCATGACGGACATTGCACAAAACCAATATACTCTTTACCTTCGGTATCGAGTATAAAAATTTTGAATCGAATCGTGGAGGCTAGTTCATGTACAAATGTATAGTGTAAGCTTCTATAAATTGTTATTAAACTTTTTGCTTGGGGCACAGTAGCAGTAATCCATAGATGCGAGACAAATATTTTGTTTATATACTTAATATGTGTTATGTAAATTACTTTAAATTAATTTTTTAATCCTTACCGATTACGAAAAGCCAATACCTTTGCCGTGACTCGAACCTGAGACCTTACGAATGAATCTCTCAAACATCATGACTCATTGGAAGTTAAGTTTTATAGATAGTAATAATAGACTATTTTTTTCTCTATTCTTTTTTTGCACACGCTCTCTTGAAAAACAAGTAAAAACGTTGTAGTCGGACGCAACCGACTGCGGCATACTCGATACCAGTATTAAAACCGGTAAAAAGAGGCCTGATTGCAAAGGGGTACGGATGCGGCAGGGGTGTACGCTACCTTAAAGATTCTCCGATGCAGATGGGGATGCCACCAGCTATATTCCATCCAAATTTGGTAGTACAGTTTTTTGGGGGTTGCTAATAGCTATCTTCTTACCAAATTTGGTACTTATAGCTGTAAGGATGTGCGAAATATGTGGATTTATCGGTTTTGAGTTATCGAATTTATCGATTTGCCAGCCCCCCAGTTATCGTAGAACCCCCATCTTGACACTTTAAATTACTATCCCATAGATAAAGAGAATTGGAAAGTTTCAAGTCTCTAGCTTGAAGGGTGTGGAAAAAACTTGCAACCATACGGACGGACAGACGGACAGACACCATGACGGACATTGCACAAAACCAATATACTCTTTACCTTCGGTATCGAGTATAACAAGAGCGCCTCTCTCTCTCTCTCGCTCTCCCTGTCAAGTGTTCGGGTTCAGTCATTGCAATGACGTGTCGTTACGATGCATTGCCGAAATAAGAGTAAAGCTGGGTTATTCTAAAGACAATCACTGCCGCCAGCCGTACTAGAGGGACTCGATACCGACGGTAAAGAATATGTACATATATTGGGTTTGTGCAATATCCGTCATGGCGTCTGTCCGTCCGACCGTCTGTATGAACGCAAATTTTTCCACAGACAGATAAAGTGTCAAGATTGGGGCTGGCAAATCGATAAGTTCGATAGCTTAAGATCTATAAATCCACCTATTTTACATATCCTTACAGCTAGAAATAGCAAAATTGGTGAGAACATAGCTACTGGCTTCCCCGAAAAATTGCATCAAAACTACATTTGGAGCCATGCCCACTCATTCCGACCCCGCCGCCCTTCAATTTTAAATCAGAAACGCTTATATCTTCCACAGTTTTTGAGGTATAGCCACCAAATTTGATGTCAAGATAGGTGATGACGACCCCCAAGAAACTGCATCAAAACTTTGGATGCCACGCCCATCCATACAGCCTCTTACCACCCCAACGCTTCCTTAAAAACAGGAATGCATGTATCTACCACAGTTTTTGAGCTAGAGCTACCAAATTTGGTAGGAAGATAGCAATTGACATACTACAGAGATCTGCATCAAAAATTTGGATGCCATTTTGCATGGATGGATTTTGCAATCAGGCCTCTTTTTACCAGTTTTAATACTGGTTTTTATGCCGCAGTCGGTTGCGTCCGACTGCAACTTTTCCACTTGTTTTTTATTGACATTAAAGTGCCAGAACTCCCCCAGATAGTAATAATTAAATAAATTTTTATGAATTTCTCCAAATTGTTAATTAATTTTCAAACATAATATTTACCAAATTTAATCTTAATATTGGTTATTAAGGATTTGCCGAAATTCATAATAGTGGAGATATACATTTACGCATACATTTAAATATGCACATGTAGATAGTATACAGGAACACACACAGAATCATATGGGAGCTAGTCGAAATAAAATATCATAAATCATTACAAAGCCTAGATCCCAGCAAAACTGCAAACATATGCAATCGCACATTCACAAATAAATATTTCTGTATATATATATTAATGTTCGTTTGAATATAATCTAGTTTTTTGCAGTTACTCAGCTAGATACACAAAAAACGAAAAGCAAGCAAGACATTCATACATGAACATATCAAGAATACACACGCTCGCTCATAAGCATGAGATAACAGGCGATCAGCCCAAAAAACAAGGGTTTGCACGCTAGAAAATCACTGGCATACGAGCGCATACACATAATATTTCTCATGACGCGCCAGACCAGCAAAAATTACCTACAAATGCGCTCTCTGGGAGCGATGTCGCCACGATTTCATGTTCCAACTGGCCTGTTGGATTTTCGCACTTTGAACACTCTATATCTGTACATGTTGATTTGACTCGAAAGAACTGATGAGTCGATGAATACGGGGGTAAGTCTACTCCAGGAACCCAGTTAAAACAGCTAAGGGCAAACGAAAGGAATTTCTTCTGCACAGATTCAATTCTATCCTATTGAATCCCATATTTCGGGGACCATACACCAGATCCATACTCCAGGATGGGACGTACTAGGGATGTATAAAGCGTTTTAGTGGTATGGGGATCATTAAACTCTTTCGACCAACGCTTCATGAAGCCAATGACCTTGTTGACCATTGACGAAATATGAATGTCAAACTTTAATTTGCGATCAAGAACAATTTCTAGCAAGTAGTGAGCAGTATGAGGGGTACTTCTAAAAAAAAGACATTACTTTACATTTTGAGCCATTTAAATTGGGTAAGTTATAACGGCACCAGGCCGACAACGCACATAAATCCGACTGTAGTAAGTTGCACAGACAATCATCATTATAGGTGAAACATAGCTTCAGATCAACAGCAAACATATTATATACACGAGAGTTAGTAATAACAACTGGAAAATCGTTAATAAACAGATCAAATAGCATGAGTCCAAGGTACTACCTTGGGGAACACCCAAGGTCACAAAAATAGGTTATGATACAGACGGTTTAAAAACAACTTGTTGTGTTGGATCAAGACACAATATAGAGTTTTGCTGTAAATCCAATAAACAAACCAATGAACAAACTAATCTCGCTCATAATTTATTAAATTATTATATATATATATTATGCAAATTTTGTAAGTGAACTTTAAAAAATATCCTATCGATAGAAAAGCTATCAGAAATTTAAAAAAAAAATCAATGAGTCTTGGAACTCACTGGCGATGTGTTAACACATGTTTGTTGGTGTGTTTGTAGTAGAGATGGGCGTCGGAACCGCGGGTCCCGAAAAAATTATCGGGTTCGGGCGGGATGGGAACGATTTCAAAAAAATCCGGTAAAGTCGAAATAAGTGGTCGGTCCCGAAATTCCCACGGGTCCCGGTAAACCTGTCGGGTCCCAAAAATCAGTCGGGACACAAACAAAATGTACTCGATAAATGTTCTGTATTTATCGAAATTACCCACCGATTGCATTTTTTAGTGACACGATATATCGCAAGTGCAATAAATTGGAGCATTTAGATGCATTTTCACTATTACGAAATTCGGTCACTCTTTTCCAATAATTGGTGCAGCTATGGCAACGCGTGTTGAAATTTTGCAATTAATTGCCAAAAAAAGTGAAGAAATTGTCTTTTTAAATTCTTTGTCAAAAGCTGATGTGTGGGAAAACTTCCACATTATTATTTATCACATAGGTTTTCGGAGTTCTGTGCACCGCAACCCGAAAAGGAAGACGAAATCGATGAAGAAATAAATAATGATATTAAGATATAATATATTATTATTAATAAGAGATATAAGAAAAATTGCGATATTTTAACATTTTGGCAACAATGCAATGATTTGCCATTGTTGCAAGTGCTCTCCAGGAAAGTGCTCAACGTTCCAACGTCTTCTGCCACCATTGAAAGGGTTTTTTCTAATTTCCAATATAAATTTGGAAGAGAGAAGAACTCGATTAATTGGAAAAAATTTTGAGAGAATATTGTTTTTAAACAAAAATTTAAATTTAAAGTAAGATTATATTTTTAAAAAATATATACACACTTATTTGAAAAAAAAAAAAATTCCGGAAAATGTCGGGACCCGTGGGATAGAGACAAAATTTTTCGGGACAATCGGGATGCGAAAAGCGAGTTTGATTTCGGGACGGGATGGGATGGGAAGCAATTTCATATCCGATCCCATCTCTAGTTTGTACCTGTATTATTGCTAAGGGCACGTTTTCTTGAACCAAAAATAATATTTTATTGAATTTGGGTTCACTTTTTATACTCGTTACCGAAGGTAAAGAGTATATTGAGTTTGTGCAATGTCCGTCATGTTGTCCGTTCGTCTGTCCGTCCGTCTGTCTGTATGTTCGCAACTTTTTTCCACACCCTTCAAGCTAGAGACTTGAAACTTTCCGATTCTCTTTATCTAGGGGATAGTAAATTAAAGTGCCAAGATGGGGGTTCTACGATAACTGGGGCAAATCGCTAAATTCGATAACTCAAAACCGATAAATCCACATATTTCGCACATCCTTAGAGCTAGAACTACCAAATTTGGTAAGCAGATAGCTATTAGCAACCCCAAAAAAACTGCATCAAAAATTTTAGAGCCACGCCAACCCATTCCGCCCCCAGCCCCCCCGCAATTTAAAGTTAAAAAGCCTATAACTCCCACAGTTTTTGAGCTAGAGCCACCAAATTTGGTGCCAAGATAGGTGATGATGACCCCCCAAAAACTGCATCAAAAGGATGCCACGCCCACCAATAATGCCCTAGCCGCCCCCATCCGCCCCAACGCTTCGTCAAAATCGGGAATGCGTGTATCTTCCAGAGTTGTGGAGATAGAGCCACCAAATTTGGTAGGCAGATAGCTGGCAACGACCCCCAAAAATCTGCATCACAGTTTTGGAGCCACGCTCACCTATTTCGCCCCCCTTTCCCACATTTTACAAACTTTTAGCTAGAGTCACCATATTTGGTATGAAGATAGCAATTGTCACCCATTCCGGCCCAGCCCCCCTTTCCCCTCCTTTTACAAACTTTGAGCTAGAGTCACCAAATTTGGTATGAAGATCGCAATTGACATTCCACAAAGATCTGAAGCACAAATTTGGATGCTACGCCCACCCACAGCTCCCCCAGTCCCCCTTTCCCACCTTTTACAAACTTTGAGCTAGAGTCACCAAATTAAGTATGAAGATAGCAATTGACATTCCACAAAGATCTGCAGCAAAAATTTTGATGCCACACTCACCAATTCCGGCCCAGCCCCCCTTTCCCCACTCTTACAAGCTTTGAGCTAGAGTCACCAAATCTGCATAAAATTTTGGAGCCAAGCCCTCCCATTCTGCCCCCCCCCCCCCCCCCCACAATTTTAAATCAGAAAAGCCTTAATCTTCCACACTTTTTAACTATAGCCACCAAATTTGGTGCCAAGATAGGTGATGATGACCCCCCAAAAACTGCATCAAAAGTTTGGATGCCACGCCCACCAATAATGCCCTAGCCGCCAACATACGCCCCAACGCTTCATCAAAAACGGGAATGCGTGTATCTTCCAGAGTTGTGGAGATAAAGCCACCAAATTTGGTAGGAAGATAGCTGTCAACGACCCTCAAAAATCTGCATCAAAGTTTTGGAGCCACGCCCACCCATTTCGCCCCAGCCCACTTTCCCCACTTTTTACAAACTTCGAGCTAGAGTCACCAAATTTAGTATGAAGATAGCAATTGACATTCCACAAAGATCTGCAGCAAAAATTTTGATGCCACAGTCACCCATTCCGGCCCAGCCCCCCTTTCCCCACCTTTCACAAACTGTGATCTAGAGTCACCAAATTTGGTATGAAGATAGCAATTGACATCCCACATAGATCTGCAGCAAAAAATTTTGATGCCACACTCACCCAATCTGCCCCCAGCCCCCCATTCCCCACCTTTTACAAACTTTGAGCTAGAGTCACCAAATTTGGTATGAAGATATCAATTGACATTCCACAAAGATCTGCAGCAAAAATTTAAATGGCTCACCCACCCATACTGCCCCCAGCCCCCCCTTTCCCCACTTTTTACAAGCTTTGAGCTAGAGTCACCCAATTTGGTATGAAGATTGCAATTGACATTCCAAAAAGGTCTGCAGCAAAAATTTGAATGCCACACCCACCCAATCCGCCCCCAGCCCCCCTTTCCCCTTATTTAACAAACTTTGAGCTAGAGTCACCAAATTTGGAAGGAAGATAGCTGGTGCCATCCCCATCTGCATCGGAGAATCTTTAAGGCAGCGTACACCCCTGCCGCATCCGTACCCCTTTGCAATCAGGCCTCTTTTTACGGGTTTTAATACTGGTTACGAGTATACCGCAGTCGGTTGCGTCCGACTGCAACGTTTCTACTTGTTTATTTTCGGTTCATCATTCGATAACTACATATCCACAATAACACCTATATTTTATTAGGGTATCCAACATTCATCATTCGTCTAGTGCATTTCCGTTTTGCTTCTTTTGTGAATGCACACAAACTCACACTTGTTAATTATTTATAATTTAATTATTGCCAACCTTTTATTCTCTATGAAATAAATAAGCTTGTACGTAATAGTATTTGCTAAGGATGGCAGAATTTTTGAAATAATCGATTAATCTATCAAATGATTAATCGCAAGAAAACATAAATTAATTGGAATTAATCGCAATTTGAGCAATTAATCGAGTAATATCTCGATTATTTTTTTTTGTTTTTTCATTATATTTTTTTTATGTTTTACATATATCTATTTATCTATTAATTCGTAGGGTACACTAAAATCAATATTTCACAAAAATGAAATGTGAATGAAAAATTAAATTATTTTGATGTGAAAAATGAAATGTGATTTTTACGTTTAGTACAAACATTTTTTATCAGTGATTTAGCCATGACTGCAGGAATAAACGTTTTGTAGTTAGGTTGTTTCTCTTAAGAGTGGCTGTTGCACTTGCTTTTGAAAACAGTCTCTCCGCGGGTACTGATGTTCCTAATAAATGGCAATAGTTGTTGGCAAGAGAGTAAAGCTTTGGATACACTGATTTCATTTCGTTCCAAGCATCAATGACATTGCGCTTTAGTTCCAGATTTTGAGCATTTAGAAAGAAAGCTAATTCATCTTGTGGCATGACATCATTTTTCTTCTTTCTTTTATGAATTAAAGACTTAGACGTAGCCCAGAGGTCAAAATCTTCTTCTATTGACCCCACTGAGGTCTCGCTACTGCTTTCAATACTGTCTTCAATATTTTTCATTTCTGTTCGCAAATGCCTCATAAGTGCAGCAAGCGCTAAAGGGTCACTGTAATGAATTTTTTAAATCTGGGGTCTAATAGAATCGACGCTGCCAGAAGAAACATAAGTAATTAAAAGTATAATTATTAAAAAAATATTACGATTATTTTCTCATTACTCGATTATTAATCAATTAATCTAAAAAAAAAATCATATAATATAATCGTTTATTGCTCAAAATTAATCATTTATTTCCTTTCATTCGACTTATCTTGCCATCCCTAGTATTTGCTTTTGTGGCTGTTCGTGGGCATAACATAAACAGCAGAACCGCGTGACTCGACTGTCTCAGTCGGCTGCATCTCTGACTCTAAGCACGAACAAAACAAAGCGAATGCAAAGCACAAACAAAACAAAGCGAATTCAAAGCAACAGACAGCGTTCGTTTATTCACGAGCGAGACTTCGTCTTTTACGACCACTTTTCTCTGCCGCAACACAAATACCATCATATTCGTTTGCAAGCAGAGACAATTGTTGTACAACAACCACATACTATTTCAATTTTGGACTACTCAACTGCCTATCTGTGTGAGCGAGTTACAGCAGCGAATTAACGCAGCGATGTATGCATGTGAGTTACAGCACAGAAGTTTGATAGTGTGTGACTTTTTATTGTCACGCTACCGCGCGTATATGTAGATGTTAACACATCAACAAGTGCCAAAAGTATCACTTTATAAAATACCTAGAATTACAGCTAATAGAGCATCATTAAATGTTATAGATTTTGCAGTTTTTAAATAGCAAGGTCTAGCAATTAAATATTTTAAATGGCAACACCGCACTTGATTGCTTTTCCGAGGCAATTGGTTCGCAATTTACAAAGTTATATTTTAACAAGTGGAATATACTCGATACCTGTATTAAAACCGGTAAAAAGAGGCCTGATTGCAAGGGATATGGATGCGAGAGGAGCTTTCGCTGTCTCAAAGATTGTCTGATGCAGATAGGGATGCCACCAGCTATCTTCATTTCAAATTTGGTGACTCTAGCTCAAAGTTTGTAGAAGGTGGTGGAATGGCAGCTGGGGGCGGTATGGGTGGGCGTGGCATCCAAATTTTTGCTGCAAATCCTTATGGGATGTCAAATGCTATCTTTTTATTAACATTGGTGACTCTAGCTCAAACACTATGAAAGATACACGCATTCCCGTTTTTAACGTAGCGTTTCAAGTCTCTAGCTTTAACGGTGTGGAAAAATGTTGGGTTCATCGGACGGACAGATAAACGGACGGACACCATGACGGACATTGCACAAACCCAATATACTTTTTACCTTCGGTATCGAGTATAAAAACTCTAAGAAAATATCCTTACTGTTTCAATATTTGTGAGGTATTAATGGCAGCTAAGAAAAAGTGGGCGCAAAAGATAGGCGTGGCAAACTTTTTTTCCGCAAACCATCCCGGGCTTGATCCAAATAACCCACCGAAAATTCATCTAAATCGGTTTAGCGGTTTCAGTGTTCTTAAGCCTTATATTGCTTTTTATATACATTTGTATATAGAAGAAGATAAAGCCAATATTGGGGCGCTTTAATCAAATCTTTTAATTGTCTCACTGTTCTGAAAAATCCAGGAATAAATTGTCAAAAATATGAAAATAAATGATAAGTTTTGTGTTATTTTTACATGCTTTTATTTAACTTGACTTGTCTGTTTGTATGTTTGTAACGGATTATTGTAATCAAATTTTCAACTAGTTCCCGATTAGCTATAGCTCTGAAGTTTTCACCAAAGATGTGTTTCAGATGACAATACATGTTTTTAAAGTATTTGTCACGATAAAATACATATGTAATATCATGTAAAAACCACGAAAAACGGTTTTCCCTTTTGCTTAACTTTCTTATTTGCCTAGTAAAATTGACAAGCTCTGGTGGCATGGAGGGAAGACTGCCGCTTCAAAATTTTGTTTGATTTACTTGTTGTTTTCTATAGTAATCTAATACCCTGATTCCACTACAAGCAGAATGCAAGTATGTAATTGGAACTCGGGAATGCTGCATTCTTTTGTATTGGATTCCCATTTGTACAATGGGAATCTTGTTCAAATATTCCCCGTTGGTTGGCTGCATTCCCAGTTGGTTGAAAACCGACCAAGTGGGAATGTTAGAAGTTAACATTACAGAGCACTTAACAGAATTTTAACATAGTCGATACTATGAAATTGGTAATCGATACTTGGCCTAAACAGTGCCAATTTGAGTAAAACAGCTTGTCATCAAGTGCATGTATAAACAAACTGGGATATTCTCTAAACCATGTTTGCGTTTTGCGCACAAATTAAAGCAATAATTTTTGATTTTTGGGATTCACTAATTTTATTTGTGTTCGAGCTTATATTTGCTTCCAATTAAATATAAACGTGTAATACACAAACAGTTGTCAGCTATCACTTAGCAGACCCTGTTAAAAAAAAATGCCGAAACCAATTGGATGTATAGTGGAATCACCTACATTCCCGACTTGCTGTTAATGAAGAATGCAGCCTAGTGGAATCAGGGCATAAAAATAAGTCGCAGTTAACTACTGGTTGGATAATCAAAAACACTTCCAAATTGAATTTAATGCTAATGCATAATTGACTTATGCCCTGATTCCACTAGGCTGCATTCTTCATTAACAGCAAGTCGGGAATGTAGGTGATTCCACTATACATCCAATTGGTTTCGGCATTCTTTTTTAACAGGGTCTGCTAAGTGATAGCTGACAACTGTTTGTGTATTATACGTTTATATTTAATTGGAAGCAAATATAAGCTCGAACACAAATAAAATTAGTGAATCCAAAAAAGCAAAAATTATTGCTTTAATTTGTGCGCAAAACGCAAACATGGTTTAGAGCAGACCTGTTAAGTTGCCATTAGAATTACTAATCAATTAAATTATTTTTGGAAAATAGTCGTAATGATTATATAGTTCGCTGGTGAAAAATGTATGATTATTTAATGATTACGATTACAAATAATCAAAAATAATGGAAAATTACCATGAATTATTAAAATAATGGAAAATAATTGAAAATAATGGAAAATAATGGTTTCCATTATTTTCCATTATTTTCCATTATTCTGCATTATTTTCCATTATTTTTCATTATTTCGACTATTTTGAGAGAAACAAATTATTTTCAACATCACATTTAATAACAAAAATGTTTCTGTACAAGATCGGCTTGTTAATATTAAATATGATGTTGAAGATTATTTGTTTTTCTCAAAATAGTCTCAAATAGTCGAAATAATGGAAAATAATGCAAAATAATGGAAAATAATGGAAAATAATGGAAAATATTAAAACGATTATTTTCCATTATTTTCAATTATTTTCCATTATTTTTAATAATTCATGGTAATTTTCCATTATTTTTGATTATTTCTAATCGTAATCATTAAATAATTGTGTGAAACCGAAAATAATCGCAATTTAATCATTAATTCAACTTTTAAACAAAAATAATCTAATTAATAATAACTACAATTAATAATCATTACTTAACAGGTCTGGTTTAGAGAATATCCCAGTTTGCTTATACATGCACTTGATGACAAGCTGTTTTACTCAAATTGTCACTGTTTTGGCCAAGTATCGATTACCAATTTCATAGTATCGACTATGTTAAAATTCTGTTCAGTGCTCTGTAATGTTAACTTCTGACATTCCCACTTGGTCGGTTTTCAACCAACTGGGAATGCAGCCAACGAACGGGGAATATTTGAACAAGATTCCCATTGTACAAATGGGAATTCAATACAAAAGAATGCAGCATTCCCGAGTTCTAATTACATACTTGCATTCTGCTTGTAGTGGAATCAGGGCAAGAGTATATTAGGTCTGTTCGATAGCTGCACTAGTGTACCCTAGTGTACACTAGCTCACAAAAAAGTGTTCGATAGCTGCCCTTTTTTACACTAACCTGTTCTGCCCTGTGTTTTTTAGTGTGCCCTGACTTACACTTTTCTGCACTTTTCTACACCACCAAAAATCAAGAGCAGAAAAGTGTAAAACAACAAAACAGCTGTTTTGAGTCAGTTATCGTTTTGGGACAATCAGTTTAACATTGCAAGTTGTTTAAAAATCTCAAATGAGGATGATTATTATATGGATGAGGAGTATTTGGAGTTTGCAATTGAAGGTTGTATTAAATTAATTGTTTATTTTTATAACTTTTTATAATTTTTTATATTTTTTTATACAATATGTAGAGCCTGCCGTTAATTCAGAGCAGGAAGCAGCAGCTGCCGCACCCAATGAACAATAACTAAAAATCTAAAAAAAAAAAAACAAAATAATTAAAAATAGTTATAGTGGTTGTTTTTTATTGATAAAAAGTTATTATTTTAACGAAAAATTCATTTGATTTTTATTAAAATAATGTTGCAATAGTTTCAGCATCGCTGTCTTCATCAATTAACTCACTTAAAGTGAAATTTTCATTTTTATTAAAACTCATGTTAAGGCCCAACCAAACGATGTATGCTTGCTTCACGGCTCGAAGTTGTCAGTCAGCTGTTGTTTGCTTCAATTGCCCTAACTTACACCTTTTTTGTTCGATAGCAGTTCTACACTTTTTTACACTTAAAATTTTCAGAGTTGTATTTTTCGTGTTCTGTTCTGCCCTGCACTACCCTGCACTTTCTACTATCAAACAGACCTAATGAGTTTGAGCAATGTCCGTCATGGTGTCTGTCCGTAAGGCCGTCTGTATGAACGCAACTTTTTTCCACACCCTTCAAGCTAGAGACTTGAAACTTTCCAATTCTCTTTATCTAGGGGATAGTAAATTAAAGTGTCAAGATGGGGGTTCTACGATAACTGGGGGGCTGGCAAATCGATAAATTCGATAAATCAAAACCGATAATCCCACATATTTCACACATCCTTACAGCTATTGCCACCAAATTTGGTGCCAAGATAAGCGATGATGACCCTCCAAAAACTGCATCAAAAGTTTGGATGCCACGCCCACCAATACCGCCCTAGCCGACCCCAGCTGCCCCAACGCTTCGTCAAAAACGGGAATGCGTGTATCTTCCAGAGCTGTGGAGCTAGAGCCACCAAATTTGGTAGTAAGATAGCTGGCAGCTACCCCCAAAAATCTACATCAAAGTTTTGGAGCCACGCTCACCCATTCCACCCCCTTTCCCCACCTTTTATAAACTTTGAGCTAGAGTCACCAAATTTGGTATGAAGATAGCAATTGACATTCCACAAAAATCTGCAGCAAAAATTTGGATGCCACACCCACCCATTCCGGCCCAGCCCCCCTTTCCCAACTTTTTACGAACTTCGAGCTAGAGTCACCAAATTTGGAAGGAATATAGCTGGTGGCATCCCCATCTGCATCGAAGAATCTTTAAGGCAGCGTACACCCCTGCCGCATCCGTACCCCTTTGCAATAAGGCCTCTTTTTACCGGTTTTAATGCTGGTAACGAGTATACCGCAGTCGGTTGCGTCCGACTGCAACGTTTCCACTTGTTTTTCGATGCTTATGTGCGAGTCACTTTTCGTTGTGTTTATTAGGATAGCTAGTAAAGTCCTCAAAAGGTTTGCATAAAATGTTTGAGGGCCACGCTCACACCTCTCGCCCCCATTAACGAATTTGTAAACAAACAGTATTTACCACGTTTTAATTCTAGTATGAGTAATTCGCATTCGGATGAACTCGACTGCAACTTTTTCCCTTGTTACATGATGAAATAAGTATACCTATTTCATCATGCCTTGTTAAGCACTTGAAATTGTAAAAAAGCTTTCAAAAGTTACTGCAAAATGCAAGTTTCTTTGCTACGCAGCAGTTGACAGTATGCATTGAGCTGCAGCACTTGAAACACGTTCAAATTTAGTGATGTACAAAAAACCAACCGTTCGTCGCAAAACAGCAAACAAAAAGTAAAAGTACTGAGTGCAGACATACATATGTACATATCTACATATGACTAACCAGCTATGATGATTATTACGAAACAATTAAACATAATTATAATAATTTTATGCGCACAATATGAACTGATTAAAGTCAACGCATATGATCCAAACGACACAAAAATAGTGGAGTGTTGCCTTCCACCAGCTGGAATGTTTGAGGCGTTCTATCCTCGTGAAATGGAGGGCATTCCAAACAGCGCTGCTCGTCCAGCTCATAGTCACGGGAGCTTCTTCAAGCATCGAAATCCAGCTCTGGTAGACACAAAAAATGCAGCGGCCTATGGATATCGTTTTGATGGTAGGCGGCGATTTAATTTTGATTAGCATTTTAGGCTAGCAATTATTCGGAATAATTATGCATGGATGTTGTTATAACATACTATCGAAACAATAAAACCTTAAATTTAAAAATTTCTGACTATAATTTGTGGGTGCAGAGCCGCTGCAAAAATGAACGAAATGCATGCTTATGCATTATGCATCAACGTCTATAGCCATACGTTGCTTAAGTGCATTGTCTCTTCTTCGTCTTTCTTTTTGCCAACCATTGTTGCCACATGTTCTTTTTTTATTCCATTAAAAAATATATGTTAACATTTTATGTAATATTATGTTAATAATAAAGACAACACATGTTTCTTATATCTAGTATATTATATCAATGTGTTTATAAACAATAAAATGAAGATTTAACAATATTTTTAAATATTTTCCATACAATAAAAAGACTGTGACAACTCTATGCCCAATGCATTGCTGCATGGTTTCAATTCAGTGAAACCATGCATGCGGCACTCATGCATTCGTTAAAAAATAAAACTGAACGAACCCTTGCATAAGCATCGTTTGGGCGGATACACGGCGTAGCATATGTTGAAACTCTCCGTGCAGCGGCTCTGCCTGCACGAATGCATCGTTTGGTTGGGCCTTAAGTCTCATTCCAGACCACCAGACCAGTGCTGCCATTTCCTTTGGTATCGAGTATAAATAGCAATGGCTGCTGAAAATGTGAATATTAATTTTAATGTCAAAACTTTTTAGTTTAAAATTAGAATATATTTTAGAATTAACAATTTGAATTTCATTTAATTGCACTTTCAAATTTATTTAAAATAGAACTATAAATATATATTTATTTTTAGTTCAATTTGCTGAATAAGTTCAATAGTTCATTTTTGAGCTGTGAACTAAGTCTGTCATTCTATTCAGTTGTTCAATGTGTGTCAAGATAGCAACGGTTCACCAGCAACGAAAAACGGAACTTGTTTCATGAGTCGGAACCACCAATGAACTTTACTGTTTTTATATGTTTTTCAGCATGGAATCTAATGAAAATTGATGCAAAAATGTTAAAAAATAAATTATTTATTGTTTTTATGCATCGTTTGGCATATTTCAGCTTTCCAAGTGGGTAACACAAGTGATTAAAAAATCACATATCCAGCATATCTTAACCCTTCGATGCGTGAACAGGTCCCTAGGGACCTATTGCGTTTTCAAACGCAATTTACTCCTATTTCGGCCAAGACAACACCCCCCCAAAGTTACCATGTATTCCAAGAGAATTTTGTTCTGCGCCTTTAAAGGTATTCCGCGTTCTGATCGGAGCAATGGTTTAGGTTTTATAGGCTTCTAAACGCGTTTACCCCTCGGATGCGTGAACAGGTCCCTGGGGACCTTGTACTGAAAATGCAAGAAAACACTTATAAATGCATTTGTACTTCGTGTTCTGTGACTTTTTGGTAATTTTTGGATTATTGTTATTGTGTCCTTGAAAGCATAATAATCTGGCAAACACAATAAACCAGTTCTTAGAATTTCTACCTATACTTCACTTTTTATGTACAAAGAGCAGATGTGCACAAAAAGGTAACCTAAAGGCCAGGTAGACGTATGAAAGAGTGTGTAAGAGGTTCTAAGAGCAGATGTGCACAGCAAATGTAACCTGAAGGCCAGGACGTATGAAAGAGTATATAAGAGGTTCTAATTTCGTCAGCCAAATCATTCTAAGTTCAGACAGTGAGCAGTAAAGTGTGTTTACAAAGTGAAAATAAAAGTATAATAAAATTGATATGGCAGACCAAGATATTGAAGTTGCTGAAATGAGTGCAGATGAAAGGCGTGCAGCTGACGACAGATTTGCTAATTTTATGCAAGGAGAGCTGAGCAGTGACGAAGATTATGATGCTTTTGGCGATACAGCTGAAAATGATGACGACTACATATATGAACCAGGTTTTCATGGTGATGATTCAGACGCAGAAACTGAACAATATATCGAAGTAAATGAAGAAAGCGATGATAGCGATGTTGACGACGAAGAAAATAATGCACAGCAAACCAATGACAATTTCTATTATGGTAAAGATGGCACACAATGGTGTAAAACAGCACCCCCTTCTTCGCGCATTCGTGCTCATAATGTGGTTGACTTCACAAGAAGGAGACCAGGGCCAAACGGGGCGGTACATGATCCCTTCACTATATTCCGCTCCATCATCAGTGAAAACATAGCGTACATAATAATACGCGAAACGAATAGGAAAGCCAGGGAAGTCACAGCTGCATGGAATTTGGCAAATCCAACGAAGATGAAGGAGTGGAATACCATTACACTGAGAGAGTTTGATGCATTTTTAGCAATTATTCTACATTCTGGACTCAACAAGTCGAATACCGAACCTGCTAGAGAGTTATGGGGCCCAACACGTAACCCAATATACAAAGCTGCTTTGTCATACGATCGTTTTATGTGCATCAAGAAGTTCATTAGGTTCGACAATGCAAATACACGACAGCAGCGACTAATCACCAGCAAAACAGCGGCAATTGACGACATTTGGGAAATGTTGCAGTCAAACCTAGCAGCAACTTACACTCCGCATGAGTCAGTGACAGTTGATAAGCAGTTATTCCCCTACAGAGGCCGTACCCGCTTCACACAATACATTCCGTCTAAGCCTGCTAAGTATGGTATAGGTATGGTGGTTGTGTGACTCCAAATCGTACTATCCCGTCAAAGGTATGATCTATTCTGGTAAATTGCCAAACCAGGATCGTGAAGTAAATCAGGGCCAAAATGTTGTACTGACGCTTATGGCGAGATATATGGATACTGGCCGCACAGTTTATGCAGACAACTTCTTCACAACGTTGGATTTGGCACGTATTTTGATGAGGAGGAAAACGAGCTACGTTGGAACAGTTCGCGCAAATAAGAGGTTCGTACCGCAGGAGTTCCAGAAAAATCGCCAGCGTCCTGTCCTCACCACATTGTTCGGCGTCAACGATGGCGATATAGCACTATCTTCATATGTGCCAAAACGAAATAAAGCTTTTCTTCTTATGTCTACTGAACACTATACTTGCGCTGTCGACGAGGCCAGTGCAAAGCAAACCCTATAGCATTCTGGATTACAATGCCAATAAATCTGGCGTAGATGTTATGAATCAAATGCTGGGCACTTACTCCTGCAAACGCTCTACACAACGCTGGCCATTGGCAATGTTCTATAACATGATAGACGTTGCTGCATTCACAATATACAATGAAATGCAGCCTGCCCAACGAAGTGATCGACGACGGGCGTTTCTTCAGCTCCTCACCAGGCAGTTGGCAATGCCAAACATTGAAAATCGGGCGCTGAATAACCAAATAACGAAGCATCAAAGGATACGTAATGCGATAGAGACATTTGATGTCAGGGTAAGAAAAAACTGCTCCAATTTCACTATCAGACTACTAATTATTATTTTTTTTGTTTTTTTTATCTTTTCAGACAATACCAAGACCGGTATAAGTAAATTCACCAGCATTTGGGCCTAGGACGAACAGGCCGTCATGCCGCCTTTGCCGTTCTGAGTACGGACGTCAGCGGAAAACAAGGGCCTACTGCTTCAATTGCGACAATGCTGTTTGCGGAGAGCATTCTACAGTCCTCCACCGCTGTTATACCTGCGAACAGGCCTCGGTGGACCAACAGCAGCAACAACAACAATAGAAAATAAGGTGTTTTATATGTAAATTTTATTGAATTTTATATGGCCTATGTAAAAAAATAAAAAAATAAAAAATTCTAAATTTACAGTTTTCTTCTTTAGACAATAATAAACAATTTAAAAAAAAAAAAAAAATTTGCGATTTTTTTTTATAGTAAAAAACTTAAAAATAAAAAAAGGTCCCCAGGGACCTGTTCACGCATTGAAGGGTAAAAAAATGTTCACGCATCGAAGGGTTAAATATCTCAACTCAGAGAGCACGGCACCAATGATGACATATACTGAATTAAAGCCTATTAGGCAAAATATTGCCTCATAGTTACATATCTGCACATATGTTTCTTTGGCTGAAAGTCAAAATGTAAACAATGATATTTACATAGAGAATGCATGATAAATGGTTAAATAATATTATAGTTATTACTTAAATGCATATTACAGTTAATATTAAGTAGTTTTATATAGGAAATGTTTTGTTTATATTGCAGCCTTTGTTTGCGATGGCATATATATCGATGATACATACATCGTATGTATACATCGTGATTTAATGAAAAAAACACATTCGTGGCCATAAAAAAAAAACTGTACGAACGATTTTCTTCATTTAAACGGCAAACGAAGAAGAAACATAGGTCCTAATTCGCCCATCTACCGTGCAACTTATGCCGTGCTCTTGGGAAAAAGATAAATGTTAGCAACGATTTTGGTTTTTGGGCAAAATATTGCCACATAGTTACATATCTGCACATATGTATGTTTCTTTGGCTGAAAGTCAAAATGTAAACAATGATATTAACATAGAGAATGCATGATAAATGGTTAAATAATATTATAGTTATTACTTAAATGCATATTACAGTTAATATTAAGTAGTTTTAATTGAAGAAAGTTAGTATATAGGAGATTTTTTGTTTATATGGCAGCCTTTGTTTGCAATTACATACATTTAATGTACCAATCAGCTTCCAGTTGTAAGCAAATGTATAAAACCCACTCCATATCAACCAGCTTTATGTTGCGCATTAGTTCAGTTCTTGCGTGAACTACCAACTCGATAGGCCTTTTTAATGAACAAAAAAGGTTAATTAACATATAATTAATTTTCTCAAAATCTGTACGAACGATTTCTCTAGTTTTAATTGCTATAGCTTCCTGAAACATGTACCTTCAATTTGGTATAGCGTGCATTATATGCCGTGTTCTCTGAAAAAAGATATTAAGGCTTGAGAACCATGCATATATTTTGGCGGTCATTTTGTATGGGGCTGACATCGAGGTAGCTGCACTCTTTGTCAAATTACTCAAAAACTGTACCATGATGAAATAAGTATAAGGTGGTCTCGTCGGCAGCCGACGCTAGCACGATTTAAGCCCTTAGCTTCAGTGCGTTCGTGCTTGTTGAACAGAAAGGTTGTGTGCGGACGATTTTTTTCTGAGCAATTAACCCTTAAGCGAACACAAAAAAATGAGCTACTGCAAATTTTGCCGCAAGCATGTACTGGGTGTGAAGTTTATTCATGCACCGAAATGTGTTGTGAAGCGAAAAAACAACGACTAATTGCTAATTCAAAATTATTAAAAATAAGGCAGCGTTTACAATGTCAGCTTAGCTTGGATTGAAGCTTTTAAAAATCTGAAATCCACGCTGGTAGTTTACAATGTCAGCGTGAACAATGCAATCAGCTGATTCAAACTCAGCTAACACATTTGCAATGGCGCGAAAATTAAACGATTTACTTTTCTTACAAAACAATGATTTTTTTGTTATATATGCGTTAATATGTACTAAATAAATATTAAATAGTGAATTATATTAACATTTACCTCTGTATTGAGTAAAATAGTGGTGAAAACATTGGAGCTTACGAAGATGCGACACCTATTGACAGCCATTTTGAGTAAAATAGAGGTTAGAGCTTTGGTGCTTTCAAGCACATGTTGCTAATTTCGATAAAACGCCATCTATTGACAGCTTTTAAAACTCAATTTTTGAAAAGCTTTTTTCCTCTCCAAGCTGAGATGCAAGCGAGACCGGTTACAGATTGGAAATAAGGGAGACAAACTTATGTGAAAAATATGTGTGTCAGACAGGAACAAAACATTTTCCAATCTCACGCTGACATTGTAAACGCTGCCTAAAACTATAAAAACTAACTTCACCGCTTTGTTTTATATTGGGCTATTTTAAACCCCGGGGACCAGCTAAGGGTTAATCAACACAATATCCAACCGTTTCATTCACACTCACTGTAAAGTGTGCGTTTCACTCGCACTTACTGCTAGCATACGCTAAGGCTGTGCTTTTGCCGACGAGACCACCTTATACTTATTCCATCATGAACTGTACGAACGATTTTCTTAAAAATTTTACCATAAAATAGGTGAAATAATAGGCTTTAATTCAGTATATGTCATCATTGGTGCCGTGCTCTCTGAGTTGAGATATTTAAGATATGCTGGATATGTGATTTTTTAATCACTTGTGTTACCCACTTGGAAAGCTGAAATATGCCAAACGATGCATAAAAACAATAAATAATTCATTTTTTAACATTTTTGCATCAATTTTCATTAGATTCCATGCTGAAAAACATATAAAAACAGTAAAGTTCATTGGTGGTTCCGACTCATGAAACAAGTTCCGTTTTTCGTTGCTGGTGAACCGTTGCTATCTTGACACACATAGTTGTTCAATTGTTCTGAACGATGAACGATAGAATATGAACAGGTCATTTTATTCAGTTACTCAGTTCTGAACGATGAACGATAGAATATGAAAAGGTCATTTTCTTCAGTTGCTCAGTTGTTCTGAACGATGAACGATAAAATATGAGCAGGTCATATTATTCAGTTGGTTTGAATGAACATTGTTTAATTTTTGAATGCAATAAAATCGTTTTGTAACTTTTGAGCCTATTAAATAAATTTTCAAATTTTAATTAGATTGATAACAATTTATCAACTTTTCTGCCAGTTGGTGGTCGCCTGATAAAATTTGTAATCAATCAGTTGTTGACCAGCAACCGAAATCAAGGGAATTGCCTCAGCATCAATTGCTGGTGCTGGATCAGCTTCAGAGGTTTCCTGAATTTGACGTTCGGTGCCCACAGTATCTGTTGGATGCTTCAGCTTTAAGTGGCGCGTCAAATTGCTTTGAGACCCACCATTTTATTTTGAGAAAATTCAACAATAATCAAGTTTAACCAATTTCAGATTTCTGCCAATATATATGAACGATATCGTTCACGAACTACTGAATTAGTTCATTCGTTCATTTCGATGAACCGTTCATATGAACTTATTCTGAACGAAACGACACAGCTCTAATAAAAACAAGTGGAAACGTTGCAGACGGACGCAACCGACTGCGGTATACTCGTTACCAGCTTTAAAACCCGTAAAAAGAGGCCTCATTGCAAAGGGGTACGGATGCGGCAGGGGTGTACGCTGCCTTAAAGATTCTCCGATGCAGATGGGGATGCCACCAGCTATTTTCCTTCCAAACTTCGTGACTCTAGCTCAATGTTTGTAAAAGGTAGTGAAAGGGGGGCTGGGGGCGGATTGGGTGGGTTTGGCATCCAAATTTTTGCTGAAGATCTTTGTGGAATGTCAATTGCTATCTTCATACCAAATTTGGTGACTCTAGGTCAAAGTTTGTAAAAGGTTGGGAAGGGGGCGCTAGGGATGGTATGGGTGGGTGTGGCATCTAAATCTTTGCTGCAGATCTTTGTGGAATGTCAATTGCTATCTTCATACAAAATTTGGTGACTCTAGCTCAAAGTTTATAAAAGTGGGGAAAGGGAGGCTGGGGCGGTATGGATGGGCGTGGCATCCAAATTTTTTGCTGCAGATCTATGTGGGATGTCAAATGCTATCTTCATACTAAATTTGGTGACTCTAGCTCAAAGTTTGTAAAAAGTAGGGAAAGGGGGGTGGAATGGGTGGGCGTGGCTTCAAAACTTTGATGCACCAAATTTGGTGGCTCTAGCTCAAAAACTGTGGAAGATATAGGCTTTTCTGATTTCAAAATGTGGGGGTCTGGGGGCGGTATGGGTTGGCTTGGCTCCAAAACTTTGATGCAGTTTTTTGGGGGTTGCTTGTAGCTATCTTCTTACCAAATCTGGTAGTTCTAGCTGTAAGTGTGGGCGAAATATGTGGATTTATCGGTTTTGAGTTATCGAATTTATCGATTTGCCAGCCCCCCAGTTATCGTAGAACCCCCATCTTGACACTTTAATTTACTATTCCATAGATAAAGAGAATTAGAAAGTTTCAAGTCTCTAGCTTGAAGGGTGTGGAAAAAACTTGCAACCATACGGACGGACAGACGGTCAGACGGACAGACACCATGACGGACATTGCACAAAACCAATATACTCTTTACCTTCGGTAACGAGTATAACTAACTTCACATCTTTGTATATAAGCGGCTTGAAAAAAAAAACAATCAACTTTTTTAGCAATATATAATTAACAGAAAAAACCGATTAATCGGTTATTTAGTTGCATATAATTGCAATTATTATTTTACCCCCTCAGTTAATCATTTGATAATAAATCGAATAATAACAAGTAAGAAGGCTCTAGTCGGGAGAGCCCGACTAGAAGATCCCCTGAACCCAGTTGCAAATTTAATTTATGTAAGACTTTGGTATACTGACTTAGCTTCAATCGATTAAATTCGTTATCTCCGGTGTTTATTTTTTTTTTATTTTTTATATTTAATAATGGAACGATTCTTAATGCTACAGTATTGCTACTATAAATTAAAGCATTAATCACAGATATTTAAATGTAAAATGTAAAATGTAAAAGTATTAATCTAAATTATATATTTTAAACAATCATTTATAAAATGGAACCAGAAGAATTACATATTGAAAGTTATGCGTAAGTTGACTGTAATGTAGTTTCAGGCGTTAAAATTAAGTTTTAAGATATGATTCTAAATTAATTTTAAAATGGTGTGCGCTGCGTATAGATTTAATGCAGGGAGGAAGATTGTTCCACAGTCGAACAGCAAAGATAAAGAACTGCCTATCAGAAGAAGCTAGTTTGGTTCTCAAGCAAACGAGGTTATTGACACGTTGGGACGATGTAAACTTTATGTTGCCATACAAATACTCAGGTTCTTGTGTATATATAATTTTGTGTAGGAAGAGAAGAATTTAGAAATTAATTAAAGACGTTAGATCTAGATCAAACAGTCTGTTAGCGTAACCCGTTACGTGGTCTGCCCTTTTGAGGCCAAACACGTAGCGGGCAACATTATTATATGCTACCCTAAGCTTCCTTTGGCTTGCAGCATCGCATTTGCCAAAAATTTCAATGCCATACAAAAGCTTTGGCAATATTAAAGATTTCGCGATCAATATTCTTATGCTAAGGGGTAGGAATTTCTGGGTGAGCCAAAGTTGCCTTAAAACGCCACACGTTTTTCCCACAGCTTTAATCACCTGACTATCCCATGATAAGGTCCTATTCAGGGTGATCCCTAAGCTTTCAGCTTTAATGAATAGCTGTGGAATCTATTTGCAGCTTGGGAAAGTTGTCTTAACCGATTTGGACGAAATTTTCAGAAAAGTTCTATCGTTGCCCATTATTTCAACCCTCATTTTTACATTATCCAAATTCGATATTTTTGTTATCGATTCCATGTGTTTATCGGAAACCAGAATAGTTATCGATAGTTTGAAGCAAACTGTTTTGCCCTGTGTTTTTTAGTGTGCCCTGATTTACACTTTTCTACACAACCAAAAATCAAGAGCTTAAAGTGTAGAACAACAAAACAGCTGTTTGGTGTCAGTTACGGTTTTAAGCTCTTCAGTTTTAACAATAATACAAAATGTCAAATGAGTTTATTTTATAACTTTTTATACAATATGCAGAGCCTGAGCAGAGCATCAAGCAGCAGCTGCCGCACCCAATGAAAATAAAGAAAAGGCTATTTGGGTGAGTTCAAGCACAACATTCCTCTTGTAGCGCGCAAATGCGTTTGAAATTCTTTATCCGTCCGTGTAGGTTTTAATAGTTTTTGTCAAATAGTCCATCACACAATTCCTTTCTCCTATCGGGAAATCTAACAATTGCACCATTAATAAATCCTCTTCTTCATCGCCACTTGGATCAGTGGAGCTTGCAATAATTTCATCATCACTGTCGTCATCAATTAGCTTACTTATAGTGAAATTTTCATTGATATTCAAACTCATGTTAGTCATGTCAGTCAGCTGTTGCTTCATTTGCTCTAACTTACACATTTTTTGTGCGACAGTAGCTCTACACTTTTTTACACTTAAAATTTTCAGGGCTGTATTTTTCGTGTTGTGTTCTGCACTGCACTACCCTACACTTTCTACTATCAAACAGACCTCTAATGTTATTACATCATGACCTACCATAGTGTCAAGATAGCAACGGTTCACAGCCAACGATTTCCGGAGCTTGAATCATGAGTTATAAAATTTTTTTCGGCATGAAACCAAATAAATTTTGATGCAGATTGCTTAAAATAAGTTATTGTTTCTAGTTTTAAAGCAAAGTTTTGCTATTTAATGTTTAAAATTTCTTCTGCACCATTTTTAAATATCTTAACTCACTGATAATGGTCCCGAAAGCTGATTATACACAATTTAAGCCCAAAACTTTACCGGGTGAAATTTGTATCAAAATCCGTCTTAATTTATTTGAGATATTTTCGAAAGAGTGCTGCTTCGTCGTTGCCAGCCCCATACAAATAATCGCCAAATAATATGCCTGGTTCTCAAGCCCTAATACCAAATAAGCTGTAACTGACCTATCAGCCAGTTTTTGAGAAAATTGATTATCCATAAATCAACTAAACTAAACTCAAATCATCTACTAAATCAATCTCAGATAGTTCATGAAAAAAGTTCATCGAACTTAAACTTCCCACTTGAACTGAACTACTGCGCAACAGAAAGCTGACTGATATGAATACTTAAATATATCCACAGCAAAACACTCAGACGTAGCACTAACCAAATAAAGTTGGTAAACGATTCCGTTGCTAAAGCCCTGTATGCAGAGGCTCGTGCATTGTCCGCAATGAAATACACAGGTTTTTTGATAACGAATTGTGTTGAAAAATTCACATATTCAGGGGTGTGCCAGAAATCTCTAGAGATTTTGGCTAGAGCAGGTTTTCAAATCTCTTAAACAAAACCGTTGGTGTGCCAGAAGTTAGGGAGTTTCAGTTTTCGATGAAATTCTTCGGAGCAAATACGTAAAACGAAAATGGTAAAAAAAGAGCTGCCACCTTTCAAAAATAAAAATTGCCTAAAATGTATTTGCTATATTTGTCATTGTTTTCAAGGTTGGCCACAGGGCATTAGTGTTATATTTAATAAATGGTAAAAGAAAAATATGTTAGGTCATATTTCTTGTAATTCTTATACAAAATAAATATTTAATATTTTGCCCGCCAAGTAACTTATGTTGCTTGACAGCCCTGCCGTGATAGCTTGCTTTCGTGAATGGCAAATATGTTTTGCTTACATTTTAAAAGTGCAAAAGTAAAAGTGTTTTCCTCTATGGACCAAACATAAAATAAATGCAATACAAAAAATTAAATGCAATTTTAATTCAACTTACATTTTGGTGGCACAATGACTTTCCATAAATTAAATTCTTGTTCTTACTGTAGACATTCACACACCTAACAAACATCGCAAAAGCTGCCACCTTATAAAAAAAAGGTTTGCTGCAATAGCTTTGTTAAATTTACAACAAACTGTCCACTGCTCGACCATGCAATTTTGTTACCTAAAAGTAAGATTTTTTATGTTTATTCGCCACAAATAAGTGTTTTTTAAATTGACCTATTAAAGACTCCGAATAATAGTTATTGTTAAACGAACAAGGTGGCACCTCTCTTGTTTGGGACGATTTTGCACGCTTACACGGAACGGCAAATAGTCTAAGAGATTTGTTGAGATTTATTAATATCGAAAATCCTGAATTAAAATATTTATAAAATTCAAATTTATTTGCAATATGCAGTTAAGCTTAAAATTACCTTTAGAAAAAGTAACACTTGTTATGCATTAGACATTTAATATTGCTTAAATCTCTGACCAAATTTGTTGAGATTTCAAAACCATCTCGAACTCTGCTCTGGCACACCTAAAACCAGCTCGAGGTTGGTATTAGATTGGAATTCGGTTGGTTTTGATGGCTGGCACACCCCTGATTGAGGCGGTAAAAAGCAGCTCTGTTTTGTTTACCTGCCCAATAAAATATCTGAAATTCAATTTAGATTACGACCAACGAAGGCATCATTTTTAATAAAGACGATTGATTCTACAAGTTTATTGCAACATGACGGACATTCATATGATGACAAGTTGTATTGACGCAAATGCTCTTCCCACGGTTGGTCGTACCAGAGAATTTGCTACCTAGACTCGGAAACACTTAAAAGAATATGTAAATTAAGTTTATTAATACCCTTACGGATTTGTACAATGACACTACTATTCGGCTGTAGTTGAAGAATAAAAAATCATATGTGTATTAATTTGTATCGTTTTAATAAGTTTAATTATTTTTTTCAATATTTTCCGAAAAGTTTGTAATCCGGCTACCGGATTCTCACCTTATACGTCCGTTGAATTGATCAAGGATGCCATAGAGAATTCCGCTAGAAGCAATTCACGGTGTC
The DNA here is from genome assembly GCA_018904305.1 of Scaptomyza montana. NCBI lineage: Eukaryota > Metazoa > Arthropoda > Insecta > Diptera > Drosophilidae > Scaptomyza > Scaptomyza montana. The sequence goes on along the minus strand of JAEIGR010000057.1, from coordinate 770,408 downwards.
ACAAAAATCCGAGTGATTTAATTTTTTAGTATTTTCACCAACCTTTACGGACTTGGCTGACATAGTCAAGGGTTTGTTTAGCAATATATATTTTTTTTTATTGCAGAACAAGAGACTTTTATATTGTTCATATATAATTTCCATAATTTAATTTATTTGTATACTAGCAGTACCCTGCGCGCGTTGCTACGCCACCAACTAAACTTAACTCGAAGAAAAGACATTACACATTATTGAGTTATTTTCTTGGGAAAGCAATAAAATAAGCGCACATAAGAAATACAAGGAAAAAACGGGGCACAGCAATCGAACAAGCCACTGCGCGCTAGAAAATCGCTGGCTAGCGGCGCATACACACAGTATGGCTGGCTGGTTGTGCTATCAACAAATATGTCGTAGCAAAGTTAGCAAGAGAAGTGGCTGGCGAATGACACACGAAACACGAGAAAAGCACGAAATGCGCTCTAAGAGGGGGTGGTAGCTAGGCTACGACTTCCAATTGAAGGTTGGAATTTCGCTATTTGGACGCGATTGGAGTCGATTTCACCATTAAGTAGGTTAGTAATAAATAAAACTCCATGCATAGTTCTACGGTTTAACAGGAAGAGAAGATCAATTAAAAGGAGTCTACTTGAATATGGGGGTAAGTCTACTCCAGGAACCCAGTTAAAACTTCTAAGGGCAAATAGAAGAAATTTCTTCTACACAGATTCAATTCTATCCTGGTGAATCCAGTATTGTGGGGACCACACACAAGATCCATACTCCAGGATAAGACGTACTAGGGATGTATAAAGCGTTTTAGTGGTGTAGGGATCGTTAAACTCTTTCGACCACCGCATGATGAAGCCAAAGACATTACTGACCTTGTTGACCATAGACGAAATATGAGCGTCAAACTTTAATTTAGGATCAAGAATAATGCCTAAATCTTTTATTTCAAACACGCGGTCAAGTGGTGAATCATCAAGCAAGTAGTGAGCAGTATGAGGGGTACTTCTACAAAAAGACATGACTTTACATTTAGAACAATTTAAATTGAGTAAGTTAAAACGACACCAGGCCGACAATGCACCCAAATCCGACTGTAGCAAGTTACAAAGAGAAGCATCATTATAGGTGAAACATAGTTTTACATCATCAGTTAACATATATTCGTATGAGTTAGTAATAACAGCTGGAAGATCGTTTATAAACAGATTAAATAGCCAAGGTCCAAGATGACTCCTCTGAGGAACACCAGAGGTAACAAAAATAGGTTTAGGTACCGACGATTTAAAAAATACTTTTTGAAATTAGCGTGCAGTGTTCGTCTTGATCGAGCGGTTATTGTTCGATAGTTTTGTAGCCTTCTTTCCCGGTTTTCAGTTGTCTCAGACCAACGGGCCTGAGTAGTAAGCATTCGATGAGTTTCTAACCTCACTTCTTGTTGTTCAGATGATTCAGACGAACGTGTCTCTTCGGGACGTACTCGAATATTTTCCAACCTTAATGATATTATAATAATCGTATCAATATCAATCGTAATGCTCTTTTTCTTTTTTAATTGTAGGTAGCTACAAATTCCGTATACTTTTTGGTCTTTTTGAAATGCCTACTCACAAAACAAAAAACCGATGGAAAAAATCAAAAATTCGAGATTTTTGAAATCGATTTCGACTTCTCCCAAATGACTGGCTAGACTGAAAGTAAGAATTTCTAGCTTCAGTTTCCGTAGCATGTAGATTTTTATACCCTCAACCCATAAAATGGGTTACAAGGGTATAATGGTTTTGTGCAAAAGTATGTAACAGGAAGAAGGAAGCATCTCCGACCCCATAAAGTATATTTATTCTTGATCAGCATCAACAGCCCAGACGATGTGGCCATGTCTGTCTGTCCTTCCGTCTGTACGTCTGTATGAACGCGTGGATTTCAGAGACTACAAGAGCTGGAGACTTCAGATTTGTATATAAGTTCTCCTATACCATAAGCAGAACAAGTTTGTTTCAAATTATCGATAATTATTGTGGTTTCCGATATACACATGGAAACGATAACAAAAAATATCGAATTTGGAAAATGTAAAAATGGGGGTTGAAATAATGGGTAACGATAGAACTTTTCTGAAAATTTCGACCAAATCGGTTAAGAAAAACTGGAGATATCGAATTTAATCGATTCAAGTTAAGTCAGTATACTAAAGTCTTATAAAATTTAATATATTTATTGCAACTGGGTTCAGGGTATCTTCTAGTCGGGCTCTCCCGATAAGAGCCTTCTTACTTGTTTGAATTGCTTACTGCTATATTGAGAAATAGTTAAACTTATAATTAAATGCACAAATGCCACGGCAAAAATTGGTCGTACCAACTCAGAAACTTTTGTGGGCTCATGAACAACAACTTTGCTTAAGATCAATTATTATTATTATTTGGCGTCTACAACCCTATCGGGTCACTGCCTGATGCACAAGGCTCCTCCACGCGCTCCTGCTTTGGGCGCGTCTTCTCCAGTTGACAATCCCAAGTTTTGACAGGCATTCAGTCACTTGGTCATGCCAACGTATCCGCGGTCGTCCTCTCCTTCGCTGTCCGCCTACCACCGCATCAAACACCTTCCGAGCCGGAGATTCTTCTTCCATACGAGCGATGTGACCCAGCCAGCGAAGTCGCTGAATATTCACACGACTGACTACGTCGACATCGTTATATAGCTCATACAGCTCATCGTTTCACCTGATGCGGTAGATACCGCTAACGCAGACAGGACCATAGATTTTGCGAAAAATTTTCCTCTCAAAAACCCCAAGAGCAGCTACATCTGATTGTGATACTGTCCAGGCTTCCGCACCATAAAGAAGAACTGGAAGGATGGGCGTCTTGTAGAGTGTTTTCTTCGTCGAGAGAGGGCTCTACTGTTTATTTGTCTACTGAGCCCAAATTAGCACTTGTTGGCAAGTGTTATTCTTCGCATAATCTCCAGACTGACATTATTGCTATTGGTGACCGCAGATCCAAGGTAAACAAATTCCTTGACGGACTCAAAGCTATGGTTACCAGCGGTAAGCTGTGAATCTAGACGCCGAGATTCTCTGCTAGAGCATACCATAAACTTCGTTTTCCCTGCATTTACAGTCAAACCAACTTTGGCCGATTCTCTTTCAATAGATCCGAACGCCGCCGTTACATCACGCTTAGTGCGGCCAATGATGTCAATATCATCAGCATATCCAAGGAGTTGGGAACATCCGTTTGTTAGTATTGTCCCCTTCCGATGCACAGCAGCCTTTCTTATAATACTCTCCATCAAAAGATTAAAGAGCATACAAGAAAGCGAGTCACCCTGTCTGAGACCACGCTTGGTGATAAAGGTTTCGGATTGGTCATTTTCTACCTTGACAGAGCTGCTAGTATTGCTCAATGTCATCTTGCAAAGTCGCGTTAGCTTTGCAGGGATACCAAGCTCAGACATAGCAGTGTATAAGCAATCCCGCCTTGGGCTATCGAAAGCTGCCTTGTAGTCGACAAAGAGGTGGTACGTGTCGATTTGGTTTTCATGTGTCTTCTCCAGGATTTGGCGCAGTGTGAAGATTTCGTCAATCGTGGACTTACCAGGGCGGAAGCCGCACTGATAAGGTCCAATAATTGCCTCGGCATGGGGTTTTAGCCTTTCACATAATACGCTTGTAAAGACCTTATATGCGACAGGAAGTAGACTGATGCCACGATAGTTGGTGCGCAATGTGGCATCACCCTTCTTTAGGATGGTACAGATCAGGCTGAGGTTCCAATCGCCGGGCATGCACTCCGTGAGCCATATCTTGCAGATAAGTTGATGCATGCTCCCAATCAACTCATTGCCACCAGTCTTAAACAATTCGGCTGCCAGGCCATCTGCACCTGGTGCCTTATTGTTTTTAAGCCGCTGAATAGCGGTTGCAACCTCGATATAGCTGGGGCTTGATATATCAATTCCGTCGTCGTGGATTGGCATTTGCACGTCATCTTCCCCAATATCGTTTTCAGGATTATCTGCCAACATATTCGAGAAGTGACTCTTCCATAACTTCAGCACGACCACTGCGTCTGTCACTAGGTTTCCGTCATCATCTCTGCATGAAACTCCTCCACTCTTGAAGCCTTGGGTCAGACGCGTCGTGCGTCATTTCTGCATCTGCTGTTCTCCATTTTCTCGCATTCTTGCCTTTCTTGTTCTTGTTTTTTGCGTCTGAAAAAGCGTTTCTCCTCTCATCTCCTTGTCCTGTACGCCTCTACCACAGCTCGTGTGGCTCCAGACTGCAGTGTTCTTCTATAGGCGGCGTCTTTTGCAGCTGTTGCTTCACGACACTCCTGGTCATACCATGGATTCCTTATGAGAGGGTGCCGGAATCCAAGCACCTCTTCCGCTGAGGTTCGTAAGGAGCGAGATATGCTCGTCCACATATCGCTGATGTTTTCCGGATTTGGAGCTGGTTGGCTTAGTAGGCCAGAGAGCCGAGAGGTGAATGCGTCATTACTCTGTTGTGAGTGCAGCTTTCTGATGTCCAGCTTTCTTTGCATACCACGAAAAGACGTTTTCGACACACATAGCCGTGTGCGAACCCTGGCTGCGACAAGGTAGTGGTCAGAGTCGATGTTAGGACCCCGACAAGATCGTATGTCGAGTATGCTAGAAGCATGCCTTGCATCAATCACAACATGATCGATCTGATTCCGCGTCAGTCGATCAGGAGACAGCCAAGATGCTTTGTGGATATCCAGATGACGAAATCCAGTACTACGTACTACCATATTGTGCGCCACAGCAAAGCCAATTAATCTGAGCCCATTGCTCGAGGTGGACTCATGTAGGCTAAATCGCCCGACGGTTGCACCAAAGACCCCTTCACGCCCTACCTTGGCATTAAAATCTCAGAGAAGAATTTTAATGTCATGGGATGGGCAACGGCCGTATGCTCGGTCGAGATCCGCATAGAAGGCATCCTTCGTGGCATCGTCTTTTTTTTCAGTAGAGGCGTGCGGGCAAGTTAGGCTGATGTTAAAGAATTTAGCAGTTATGCGTATTGTTGCAAGTCTCTCACTTATTGGCAGTAACCTAGCACCAACAACAAAGCCAACGCCAAATACATGCCTTTGCGAATGGCAGCTGTAATATATGTCACAGTCTTTCTTCTTGATGCAACCCTGTCCTTTCCATCGCATCTCCTGGATAGCAGTAATGTCTGCCTTACACTTGTTGAGTGTATCTGCTAGTTGTTGAGCAGCACCCGGTCTATACAATGTTCGTACATTCCAAGTGCATACCCTCAAATCATAGTCCTTTTTTCGTTTGCCATAGTCGTCAACGTTAGTTCGAATCCGCTCCGAGGCTCCTCTTGCATCTTTCATTGAAGATTTGTTTTCTGTGGGTGGATTTCAAGTCCTACGCCATAACCTAATTTGAAGGATTAGGAATCCCGCAGCGCGCTTTAGTTTGCCTCTAAACGGGTGTTTATTGACAATCCAGGAAGAACCACGTAGAGGTAGCGCGTCGACTTGAAGGAAGTATGGACAAGGATCGTGCTGGCATCCACCAAGCTGAATGCAATCAGGCACTTTGCCTTGTATACTATCTCCCATCTCTTCCTAAGATCAATACATGATTAAATGCTTAGTTTTCGGTTCTAAAAAGGATAAACAGACATTCATTTTTACATATAAAGACGAGAATATTATATATAAGATAAACTAGCGGCCCGGTACGTGCATCGCAACTTCTAAAGTGAAATAATACAAAAATTGTTGTAGTCACTACCAAATTAATTTATTCAAACAAAACGAGTGGAAACGTTGCAGTCAGACGCAACCGACTGCGGTATACTCGTTACCAGGGGTGTACGCTGCCTTAAAGATTCTCCGATGCAGATGATGCCACCAGCTATCTTCCCTCCAAATTTGGTGACTCTAGCTCAAAGTTTGTAAAAGGTAGGGAAAGGGGGGCTGGGGGCGTTATGGGTGGGTGTTGCATCCAAATTTTTGCTGCAGATCTATGTGGAATGTCATATCTTCCTACCAAATTTGGTGCCTCTAGCTCCAAAACTTTGGAAGATACATGCATTCCCGTTTTTGACGAAGCGTTAGGCGGATGGGGGCGGCTAGGGCAGTTTTGGTGGACGTGGCATCCAAACTTTTAATGCAGTTTTTGGGGGGTCATCATCACCTATCTTGGCACCAAATTTGGTGGCTATAGCTCAAAAACTGTGGGAGATATAGGCTTTTCTGATTTCAAAATGCGGGGGGGCTGGGGGCTGAATGGGTGGGCGTGGCATCCAAATTTTTGCTGCAGATCTATGTGCGATGTCAATTGCTATATTCATACCAAATTTGGTGACTTTAGCTCAAAGTTTGTAAAAGGTGGAGAAAGGGGGGCTGGGCCGGAATGGCTGGATGTGGCATCCAAATTTGTTATGCAGATCTTTCTGGAATGTCAATTGCTATCTTCATACCAAATTGGGTGACACCAGCTCAAAGTTTGCAAAACACGAGAAAAGCACGAAATGCGCTCTAAGAGGGGGTGGTAGCTACGCTACGACTTCCAATTGAAGGTTGGAATTTCGCTGTTTGGACTCTCTATCTGTATTCCATTCTTGTTGATTCGACTCAATAGAGCTGATGAGTCGATTTCACCATTAAGTAGGTTAGTAATAAATAAAACTCCATGCATAGTTCTACGGTTAAACAGGGAAGAAAGATCAATTAATAGGAGTCTACTTGAATATGGGGGTAAGAGTACTCCAGGAAACCAGTTAAAGCTTCTAAGGGCAAATAGAAGTATATTCTTCTACACAGATTCAATTCTATCCTGGTGAATCCAGTATTGTGGGGACTACACACAAGATCCATACTCCAGGGTGCGGGGGGCTGGGGGCGGAATGGGTGGGCGTGGCTCCAAAACTTTGATGCAGGTTTTGGGAGTTGCTAGTAGCTATCTTCCTTCCAAATTTGGTTGTTCTAGCTGTAAGGATGTGCGAAATATGTGGATTTATCGGTTTTGAGCTATCGAATTTATCGATTTGCCAGCCCCCCAGTTATCGTAGAACCCCCATCTTGACACTTTAATTTACTATCCCATAGATAAAGAGAACTGGAAAGTTTTAAGTCTCTAGCTTGAAGGGTGTGGAAAAAAGTTGGGAACATACAGACGGACAGACGGACGGACGGACGCACACCATGACGGACATTGCACAAACCCAATATACTCTTGATAAATAAAGTATAACCGCGGTAAACAGCAACAGTGACAAAAATTGAAGAATAAGAAATGTAAACAAACAACAGCTGACTGCACAAACTTGAAACGCATTGACACCCAAAATGCCGTTCACGAGTTAATCGTTTCAACTTTGAAACATGAAACGATGAAACGGAGCTGTTGAACACCCTAAATATATTTTGTTTTTCCTATTTTGAGCAAAAATAAACATAACATTAAGGAGGGTTTACAATGTCAGCTTGGCTTGGATTGAAGCTTTTCAAAATCTAAAATGTACGCTGATAGTTTACAATGTCAGCGTGAACAACATGTTCGAGTTTTCGAAATTGTAAAACAGCTGTCTATGAACTATGAACAGCTAATGTTTGTTTTATGTTTGTGTCAAGAATTTATAAAGTGAATCAAAATGGAGAAAAAACAAGCAATTTTATTAGCTTATAATTCAATGATGACGCAGGCAGTTCTCGCTGCTGCTGTTGTAGTTGAAGAGGAGAAGCCGCAGAAAAGTGCTCGACGGTAATGGGCGCCAGAGCATTTGTTGCAGCGGGAACAATGCAATCAGCTGATTCGAACTCAGCTAACACATGTGCAATGGCGCAAAAATTAACGATTTGTTTTTTTATTTAACAATGATTTTATTGTTATATATTCGTTAATATGTACGAAATAAATATTAAATAGTGAATTCTATTATCATTTACCTCAGTTTTGAGCAAAATAGAGGCAAAAACTTTGGAGCTTTTAAGCACATGTTACTAATTTCGAAAATAAACTAAACTAAATTTTCGAATAGTTTTTTTCCACTCCAAGCTGAGATGCAAGCGAAAGCGGTTTCAGATTGAAAGTGAGTGAGACGAGCTTATGTGAAAAATATGTGTGTCAGACAGAAACAAAACATTTTCCAATCTCACGCTGACATTGTAAACGCGCCTTTAAGTTGGCCATGTGAGAAACATGATTCCTCCAAATTCACACCACAAACGTGAAGTGTTTACCTTTGTGCCTTGTTGATGGATACGCAAATGATAAACGCACAGGATATTGTAATCTTTTGAATTCAAATGGCATATCAGTTGGAATCTTAGGGATACGGTGTATCGATACCGACGCTAACAGACGCTTTTTTGTTTGTGCTAAACTATTTTCGCAAATTTATCTCATTTTATTTGATAAAATTGTCACAAAAACACAAAAATTTATAAACTTAGGACCTGCAACAAAACCGTGTTTTAAAGTTTATAAAATAACGCAAAATCTACGTCTTTAAAAAAAAGTTTTTAAAAATTACACATAGCGCAGCGCGGTTTAAGTAAAAAAAAGCTACAATCAGTTGAGTGAAACTTGCACAACAGCTGAAAAGACGCGGACCCAACACAACAATCTACCGCAACGTCGCTAAGCTGACACACAGAAGTCAACAAAACTTTGTTTCACTACAAATAAAAAACAAGTAAGAAGGCTCTAGTCGGGAGAGCCCGACTAGAAGATACCCTGAACAAAGTTGCAATAAATATATTAAATTTATATAAGACTTTGGTATACTGACTTAACTTGAATCGATTAAATTCGATATCTCCAGTGTTTCTTAACCGATTTGGACGAAATTTTCAGAAAAGTTTTATCGTTACCCATTATTATTTTATTTTCCAAATTTGATATTTTTTGTAATCGATTCCATGTGTTTATCGGAAACCAGAATAGTTATCGATAATTTGAAACAAACTTGTTTTGCTTATGCTATAGGAGAACTTATATACAAAATCTGAAGTCTCTAGCTCTTGTAGTCTCTGAGATCCACGCGTTCATACATACGGACATGGCTATATCGTCTCGGCTGTTGATGCTGATCAAGAATATATATACTTTATGGGGTCGGAGATGCTTCCTTCTGCCTGTTACATACTTTTGCACAAAACCATTATACCCTTTTTACCCATTTTATTTGTTCAGGGTATAAAAATGATGTCATCTGCTAGAAAGCGTATCAGGGAAAATTCAACTGGCGGCCTGAAGGCGATCAAGGGAGTTAATGCTGCCCTAATCACCCAGACCATCAGCCGCAAATTTGTTGAGCAGGCTGGGAAAATTGCAGCAACTTTGAGAGAATCGGAGTCGCGCACGCTGGCCGGGATAAACGAGCGTCTGGACGGCATGAGCGACGAAATTAAACTCCTGAGCAGACCGTCGAAGATATTGATGGGCTCAAATCTCAAGTATGCGCATTAGAGGCCAAGCTCTCGACACAAGCACGTGCTAGTGTAGCTAACGACCTTCGGCTACACGGCGTGCCGCTCACGGAAGGTGAATTGCTAAAAACTTTGTTTAAATCACTGTGCTTTGCCTTGGCGATAGCACCAGCCCCGAAATTGAATGATATTCTTAGGGTCAGACAAGCCAAATCAGCTCGCACCATCGCTGATTCTACAATAATAATTAAATATAACAACACAGCGGATAAACTAACTAGCGGCAGGCGAGTTTAGGCGGGCGACAAAACAACAACTGAGCCTGCAGTTGCTAGGCTTTGAATCAACTGCAAAAAAATATATTTAAATGAGCAGCTTACGAGAGAAGGATATGCTATATCTAGAGAGGCAATAAAATAGAAGAAACAAAAACTTCTAACAGCAGTCTTCTGCCGTCGCGCAGAGGTATTTGTAAAAAAGAGCGAGAGAGGAGAGGTGATCTGCGTTGACAGCTTTCAAAAGCTCTCACAACTGCAGAGCGCATGAACCGTCGGGAGCGCTACGAAGTCAATAGCTGGATCATGATACAATTACTAATGGTAGTATCATCCGAGACAGCCCGTACTTGCCATATAATGTGCGAGTGCGAAGGAGAAAGCTAAGCTGCTCTCTTAATTTTACTCTCTTGAGTCTGTTAAAGGGCTGTTTTGCAAGTGCGATAGAGTTAGGTATATAAAGCCCCTAACGAGGCTCTCGATAATATACTCAATCTTTTGCCTATCGACCAGATGGGCAAACTAGTAGCAACCCTCTCAGCACTTCGCATGAGGGAAACAAACCAGTGGACCGCACAGACACACGGTCACTCAAGTATTCTCAATGGAAACTCGCTTCTTCCCCCAGCAACTGACTACTGCTGCCCTCAGGAGTTTCTTAATACTTCTTTCCACTCAATTATCCCATCGAGGGAAGAGTGGAGAGAAGGGATACCAGGGCCGACAGACTCAATTAGAATTTTTACGGACGGTTCAAAGCTAGACAACCGGGTAGGGGGAGGTGTCTTCTGCGAAGAACTGTCCATAAATAATTCCTTTAATATACCTGACCATTGCAGTGTTTTCCAGGCAGAAATCACCGCTATACAAGAAGCGCTCAAATCCTTACAAGGAATTGAACGCTCTGCAGCCAAAATCTGCATCTTTTCTGATAGCCAAGCAGCTATCAAATCGCTCAACGCGATATCGTCGAACTCGATATCCGTCACAAACTGCCGCAAATCTCTGCAAGAGATGGCAGAGCAGTTCGATCTCTACCTCATATGGGTGCCCGGTCACAAAGGCATCGAGGGCAATTGTAGGGCGGATGAGCTGGCAAGACATGGTACTACCATGCCTCTCCTCTCGGATAAGGAGGGTTTGGGCATGCCCATGGCCAGCTGTAAACTTAAGATTCGCGAGCATTTCGAACGCGAAGCAAATAAAAGGTGGCAACACACCACCGGTAGATGCAATATAGCCAGACAGACATGGCCAACGCGCTGTAAAAAGCGCTCTTCAAGCCTAATCCACCTAAATAGATCAGGTTGTGCCTCCGTAGTGAGGGCTGTTACGGGGCACTGGCTAGTGGGATCTCATGCAGCGAGACTACTAGCCCCTTCTAACGATTTCTGCAGAAGTTGTCGGGACGAGGAAGAGGAGGAAACTGTTTCCCATCTTTTCTGCGACTGTCCTGCACTCTGCAAAAATAGAAATCGCTTTCTCGGTTCCTATTTCCTAACAGACCTCTCAGAGATAGCGAACACCACCCCCAAGAGTATTCTCTCCTTTATTCATGCTTCGGGCTGGAACCACGCCCTCTCAAATAGTATCACACACCCTGTTCTCGGGTAGACGGAGTTGTGGACGCAGTCCATCGCGGCATCACAATGGGCCAACAATTGGCCTAAGTGAGTGGAAGGGTCTCTCACCTGCCCACTACCGCTCTAACCTAACCTAACCTAGGTATATAAAGTGTTTTGTTGAATGCACGGTATACTTAATAAGTATGCGTTGGTTGTACGTATGCGGCCGATACATTTTGGTTGCTTTGTTGTGACATTTAAATTAAATAAAACAAGTGGAAACGTTGCAGTCGGACGCAACCGACTGCGGTATACTCGTTACCAGCATTAAAACCGGTAAAAAGAGGCCTGATTGCAAAGGGGTACGGATGCGGCAGGGGTGTACGCTGCCTTAAAGATTCTTCGATGCAGATGGGGATGCCACCAACTATCTTCCTTCCAAATTTGGTGACTCTAGCTCGAAGTTCGTAAAAAGTTGGGAAAGGGGGGCTGGGCCGGAATGGGTGGGTGTGGCATCCAAATTTTTGATGCAGATCTTTTTGGAATGTCAATTGCTATCTTCATACCAAATTTCGTGAATCTAGCTCGAAGTTCATAAAAAGTTGGGAAAGGGGGGCTGAGCCGGAATGGGTGGGTGTGGCATCCAAATTTTTGATGCAGATCTTTTTGGAATGTCAATTGCTATCTTCATACCAAATTTGGTGACTCTAGCTCGAAGTTCATAAAAAATTGGGAAAAGGGGGCTGGAGGGCGGTATGGGTGGGCGTGGCATCCATGCATTTTTGCTGCAGATCTATGTAGGATGTCAATTGCTATCTTCATACCAAATTTGATGACTCTAGCTCAAAGTTTGTAAAAGGTGAAGAAAGGGGGCCGGAATTTTTGGGCGTGGCTCAAAAACTTTGATGCAAATTTTTGGAGGTCGTTGCCAGCTATCTTCCTACCAAATTTGGTGGCTCTAGCTCCACAACTCTGGAAGATACACGCATTCCCGTTTTTGATGAAGCGTTGGGGCGGATGGAGGCGGCTAGGCTAGTATTGGTGGGCGTGGCATCCAAACTTTTGATGCAGTTTTTGGGGGGTCATCATCACCTATCTTGGCACCAAATTTGGTGGCTACAGCTCAAAAACTGTGGGAGATATAGGCTTTTTTGACTTTAAAGTGCGGGGGGGGGGGGCTGGGGGCGGAATGGGAGGGCGTGGCTCCAAAATTTTTGATGCAGTTTTTTGGGGGTTGTTAGTAGCTATCTTTTTTCCAAATTTGGTAGTTCTAACTGTAAGGATGTGCGAAATATGTGGATTTATCGTTTTTGAGTTATCGAATTTATCGATTTGCCAGCCCCCCAGTTATCGTAGAACCCCAATCTTGACAATTTAATTTACTATCCCATAGATAAAGAGAATTGGAAAGTTTCAAGTCTCTAGCTTAAAGGGTGTGGAAGGACGGACAGACACCATTACGGACATTGCACAAAACCAATATACTCTTTACCTTCGGTAACGAGTATAAAAAGAGGGCACACTCTCGCATGACACTACCGTATTAATTGTATCATGAGCTGGATAGTTTCTCTATCAAATTTATACTTAGTATTTATTTATGTTATGTGTAATACATGTCTCTCAAGTGTAATTGTTCTCTTAGTAATAATCTTTTATAAATTAAGTGTGCAACTAATTAGTTTTCTCTTATACTTTCTATTAAATGGTTGGTAACTTAAGTTCAAACAAAACTAACAGAAAATTGGTCAATGCACAAAGCTTAGTGAATAAGGTAGAAGAGTTTTGTTATATGTTTTTCAACTCAAATATAGATGTTGTTTGTGTGTCCGAAACGTGGTTTGTCCCAAATTTGAATGATTCGTATATTCTATGTGATGGTTATAATTTTTGCGTTCAGATCGTATTGGTCATGCAGGGGGAGTGGCAATATTCGTAACTAAAAGACTGAAATGCAAAATAATATTTAAGCAACCATCTGACAGCCAAGTGGAATATATATTTTTAGAGCTTATGAATTTTAACTGTGATATTAAAATGCTAATCGGCTGTATATGCAGACCACATAAGAATATTGATTACTCTAGCCCAGTGATGTCCAAACTCACACAATGAAAGAGTTGCGCTTGTGTGCGAAGCAGCGAAACACGAAGGCAACGTGAAACATTTTTTTGCAATGCAGCATAGCGAATGACTGCGCGTTTGACTTTTGAGCTTCAGCCGAACACATGAGTCGAGAGAGCAAATGCAGCCGAACACGCGCATCGTAAGAGAACAAGCTGCCGAGTGTTCTATTTATAGAACACACATATTCTCTCTCCCTATACATGTGTCGGCTGCTACGCCGGCAGAATTTTTCTTGCCAACCACGCGTGGCTGCCTTTTCAAACTTTGGACAACGCTGCTCTAGCCTGATTTAATGACTAACCTAACACTGACGTACACGGACATTATACTAACAGGTGACCTAAATAGTAACATATTAATAGAGCAACATCTCCTAAATAATGGAGTCAATAGGACTGAACCCTGTAAACATAATCTTACCGACGCATTTTTTGAAGACCACTAACACTTTATTAGATGTAATTTTTGTCAACAACCAAAAAAAAATTTTGCTATATGACCAAGTCTCAGTACCTGCTTTTTCAAAACATGATCTCTTATTTTTAACGTATGATATGCAAATTGACAGCAACTAACAGACCTTCCAATACAGAGACTTCAAAAACATTGACTACAGAAGTTTAATTGAAGATTTCCGTCTCTGGGATTGGAACATTATATATTCCCTCCCGATGGTTGACACCCAACTAAATTTAATGAATTCAAATATTGGCTATCTGTACAATAAATTTGTACCATTTAAAACTAGCACTGTAAAGCCGGTTATCGCGACTTGGTTTAATAGTCAAATAAGAAGTGCAATTAAAAAGGGAAATGAGGCTTACGACAAGTGGAAACGCTATAAAACGGAAAGTTGTAATATAATTTTTAAAGCAGCCCGACGTAGAGTTAATACTTTGATATGCAATGCCAAGAGAAACTATTACGGTAATAAATTCAAAAGTGCAATAAACATAAGACAAACTTGGAAAACTTTAAATACCTTAGGGATATGCAAAACTAAATCTGTGATGAATGAAGACCTTGATGTTAACGCTTTGAATCAGCATTTTTTAAACTTAAATATTCATGTAAGCTCGTGCAATCCATATATTAGTTCTGTCCCGTCTATGAATGCTAATATGTTTGAATTTACTTGTGTGAGTGAATGTGAAGTCTTAGAAGCCATGTTCAAAATTAAATCCAACGCCGTCGGGCTCGACGAAATCGTCCCAAAATTCATCAAACTATTGCTACCCACAATTATTCAGCATATTACACATGTCATCAATACTGCAATAACCTTTTCGACCTTCCCAAATCATTGGAAAGAAGCAAAAATAGTACCAATACCAAAGTTGAATAATGAGTATAGACCAATCTCTATACTGCCATATTTTTCCAAAACATTCGAAACTATAATGGCGAAACAAATAACAACTTTTCTAGAAACTCATAAACTTTTAAATAATAAGCAGTCAGGATTCAGAAAAGGTAGAAGCTGCACGACAGCAATTATTAAAATAGTTGAAGACATTAGAACAAAAATGGACAATAGTGAAGTACCCTTTTTAACGCTACTTGACTTTAGTAAGGCTTTTGACACGGTTAACCATGAGATCCTGATAACAAAGTTAATAAAATTCAAAGCATAGCTAGATTTGTGTTTTCACTAGGTCGTACAGATCACGTTACTAGTTTTGCTGATAAAATATTTGACTTGGACATAAATAACTGGACGAGTTATAAAATTTTAATACAGCTTCACAAAATTATTTTTACTAAGACTCTAGATTACCTTTTTGAGAAGTTGCGTTTCAATCTGTCGCAGTGGACCAATAATATTGCTTGCTTTCTCGTTCTAATACACGCTTATTTATCTGCGCTGTCCAACTTTGGAATCAGTTACCATCTTACTTGAAAACTATTAGTAGCGCTCCATTGTTTTACAATAAATTGAAGAGTTATTTACAAAATCAAAATATCACTAACTAAACTTTAATAGGCATGTATTACCAAAGTTTTAAATTTATTTATAAGAATAAATGTTTTAAATGTTTTAAATTCTTTGCTTTTTAATGTGATTTGTTTAGTATTTTTAGTTTCAATTAAAATTTTATAGTTTCTTAAGTTAAGTTTAACTGTTTCATGTAAAGTCCGATAGTGACTAGTGCATTAATTTAAAAGTGTAAAACTTGTAGCACTAGGAATATTGAAATAAAAATTAAATTAAATAAAAATACGCGGTATCAAACAAACTTATCCTTTTGATTTACCAGTTAAGATCGTAGCTTCAATCAAGTTTGGCAATAACTTTTTCACTGCCAATCTGGTGCCATTACACAGTTTTGGTCGATTAATATTTCGCAATAATATAATCAAGGAACCAATGTTGAGATTTAAGCAATGCAGTGCCATACCAGCCGGTTCCAATGAATTTAAAAATTCAATTGGATAATTCATTGCCTCATCTTGATTCATAACACTGTCAATTGATTGACAACACCTGGCAGTTTTGCTTGAATTTGAAAATTAATGGCATTGATATGAATGTTCTTCGGTGCTAGCATGACGCGTTCTCTCAACCAATCATTATTTCTGTAATTCTGAAGAATATTCGGAAAAACACATTCAATCAATTCATCTATCGATGGCGCAATTGTACAAACATTGTTCGGTACAGCGATCAAGCCGCTGGTACTGTCGATTTGTATTTTGCCATCACCAATTTCAACAAATTGTTTTGAAAACTCATGGGCAGCTGGATCATTTTGTAGGTGAATACGCATATTAATGTTCAGTGTCAATTTTTGTACATATCTCCGAAGAACTGATGACTTCAAACAGGCATTGCATCCTGCATTGTTGGATTAAATGCTTCTAGTGATTTTTTATTCGCCATTGTACACTCGTCCCATAAAATAAATGACGTTAATCGCAAAACTTTTGCCATGGCAGAATTTCTCGAAACATTGCAAGTTAGAAAGCGGTCAACGTAGTCGCTGGTGGTAGTGCTGCTCTTTCCAATACACTTGCTTCATTAAAATAAACACGTTGCCCAACGACAAAATCCTCCAGACAGCTTCATTACTACTAATGTAGCGCCCCATTCGATACTGAGTAGGGATGGCAGAGTTTTTGAAATAATCGATTAATATATCAAATGATTAATCGCAAGAAAACATAAATTAATTGCAATTAATCGCAATTTGAGCAATTAATCGAGTAATTTCTCGATTAAATTTTATTTTTGTTTTTTCATTATATTTTTTTATGTTTTACATATATTTATTTATTTATTAATTCGTAGGGTACACTAAAATCAATATTTTACAAAAATGAAATGTGATTTTGAAATGAAAAATTTAATTATTTTGATGTGAAAAATGAAATGTGATTTTTACGTTTAGTACAAACATTTTTTATCAGTGATTTAGCCATGACTGCAGGAATAAAAGTTTTCCCAAACGTTTTGTAGTTAGTCTGTTTCTCTTAAGAGTGGCTGTTGCACCTGCTTTTGAAAACATTCTCTCCGCGGGTACTGATGTTCCTATTAAATGGCAATAGTTGTTGGCAAGAGAGTAAAGCTTTGGATACACTGATTTCATTTCGTCCCAAGCATCAATGACATTGCGCTTTAGTTCCAGATTTTGAGCATTTAGAAAGAAAGCTAATTCATCTTGTGGCATGTCATCATTTTTCTTCTTTCTTTTATGAATTAAAGACTTATGCGTAGCCCAGAGGTCAAAATATTCTTCTATTGACCCCACTGAGGTCTCGCTACTGCTTTCAATACTGTCTTCAATATTTTTCATTTCTGTTCGCCAATGCCTCATAACTCCAGCAAGCGCTAAATTTTTTTGAATCTGGGGTCTAATAGAATCGACGCTACCAGAAGAAACATAAGTAATTAAAAGTATAATTATTAAAAAAATATTACGATTATTTTCTCATTACTCGATTATTAATCATTTAATCTAAACAAAATAATCATATAATATAATCGTTTATTACCCAACATTAATCGATTATTTCCTTTCATTCGATTAATCTTGCCATCCCTAATACTGAGTAATTTCGTCATATCTATTATCACCAGCAACACCGAAAACAGCTATATCGCTCCCTTTATTTACATACTTGCAAATATATTTAATGGAATTGATTGAATTACAATACTCCATATTTATATGAGCATTGAATATTTTTGATAATAATGGACAGTGCGGAACCGCCCAACGATTATCAACTGCAACGCATTCTAATGGTAGCCGTTGTGCCATAATCATTAGGTGATCTACGTCGATATAACGGATATCCGTCATTGTGTCTGAAGTCAATCGCCTTGAGTATCGTTTCGAACACTTTTCATCAATCATACATGGCAAATTCATATTTAGTTTTCCGCACGGACCATGTATCATGTTTTTAGTGGGTGTCAAACCGAATCAGAACCGAAACCCGGAACCGCTAAGAACCAATTCAAATGAGGTACCGGTACCTGTACCGGAACCGATATTCTTAAAGGTTCTGAGAACCAGAACCTGGAACCAATATTATTTTGAACCGGTATAAAACCATAACCAAAACGCGGTACCGGTGCGGTTTTGGTTCTGATTTTTTTTTTTTTAATTTTCCGCATTAGCAAGACAATGATTTTTACCGTTTCTTGAATAATACTACACTTATGCAACACAAGAATAACGTCACTATTCGCGTGATCCTATTAGTTAGAACTTTAGAAGGAACGGCATTTACAAAATGTACAAGACGTGTGACAAGTTTATAAATCTGATATTAATTTAAATAGTACTTAGTTCATGAATTATCTCATAAAAGTCATTGTTATTCAATTCAAATATTGCAACCAATCTCTAAATTAACAATTTTTTCTGTCTACGTTGTCAAACAACGTAAAATTCACTAGTTTTGTTTTAGTTTTGTCATGAAATGTGAAACGCATACAAGGAAGCATCTCCGACCCCATATATATATATTTATATATATATATATACTTATATGTATTCTTGATCAGGATCAAGAGCTGGCTAAGAAAAGCCATGCCCGCCAGTCTGTTTGTTTATCTGTTTCTATGCTAACAAGTCATACCAAAAATATATAACAAGTAGGCCTTTAAAATGT
Organism: Scaptomyza montana; assembly: GCA_018904305.1. Taxonomy (NCBI): domain Eukaryota; kingdom Metazoa; phylum Arthropoda; class Insecta; order Diptera; family Drosophilidae; genus Scaptomyza; species Scaptomyza montana. The sequence continues at coordinate 751,901 of JAEIGR010000057.1, read as the reverse complement.
ATATATGTAATAAATTTATGAAAAAAAAGTTGTGTACCGATACGGAACCGGTACAGAACCGATATAAACTGGAACCAGAACCCGAACCGAAAACCTATTTAAATGAGAACCAAAACAGAACCTTGTACCACCAAGCAAAAAATATTCTGGAGCAATCACTTCGTTTTTCGTGCACGCGGTCGGGTTTCGCTGTACATTTGCACGGCGGAACCCACAGAGCAGTTCGGCTGTTGAGCCGACTGCGCGCTCTCGAATTATTTTAGTTTGCGATTAATTGCAGAGAGGCAGTCGACTGAGACGGTCGATCCACGCAGCTCTGCTGTTTATATGCGTATTTGATTTACGTATTTGATTTGCGTGTAGGGTTTTGTTATTTTTCGGGTGGGTCGCTGAAAATTGAACAGCGTTGACTGAATTTGTGTTCACATGCATGCATTAATGTTTATTTGTATGCTAGTTAAGTGTACAAGAACCTGTCTCAGTTTGTTATGAAATTTTATTTTTTTACAGGTGTATATATTTAAGACTTTCTTACTTTATTTATTAAAAAGCACTTATGAAATAATTTGAAAATTTTGCCATGTTATTTATATATTTAATTATATCTACGATGGACGATTACAAAACAAATTTCTTTTCTATTAACATATAATTAAGTAATATCAAAACAATCCATGTAAGATAAAGCATTTTTTACAAGCAGCAACAAAAATCTGTAAACACCCAGAAATCTATGAATTCATTTTTGTATGCCCACAAACAGCAACACAAGAAAATGCTATTTCGAAGAAGCTTATTTGCTACACTATCAAGTTTGCCGCTCGAAGAGTTAATAACATTGAAATATGTTATTTTATTAGACTTCTTTTAGCAATTTCTCAATTGTTAGCTTAGTGCCAACTCACTATAATCAAAATATACAACTATAACAACTAAATTATTAAATTACATATCAACAATAGCTCTTATATTATATTAGGGTATCCAACACTCAACATTCGTCTGTTCATATTCTTATTCAACATGTTCGCTATTTAAGTCTATTAGTGTGCGTGTGTGTGTGTGTATTACCAAAAGAAGCAAAACAGAACTGCCGCACAAAATATAAAATCGACAATTTCAGACTTCTGCTTGAATCTGCTTTATGTAGTCCAACTTGGGAGGGTAGTATAAACTTAATATGAACTTTGTCAAACTTGATAGCAAAACGTGAGATACTTTAATATTATTTATGTTCATATTTTTTATTTATATATCGAAAATAAACTATAAGTATATATATAAAAAGTAAATATTTGAGTTTTAATTGGCTTTTATTCAATATTGGTACAAAGGGTATTTTTACTTCGTGCATTTTGTGTTGAAGCACTGGTTTTGTTATTTTGGAAATGGCAGAGAAGAACAAATTTCGTTTTTTATGCGCTGTGTGCGTGCACATGAATATACATATTCTATGCGTATTCATGTGTGCGCTTTGTTGATCTGCTGGTGGCCGTCAATAGCAAAACCTGACCTTTCTCAACATCTACAATATGATTTTTTACATGTACATATATTTGCATGCTGGTGCAGGACTTTTGGGTGGGCAACTATATTTATTATTAATTATGTTAAATAATATTAAAGATATACATATGAACATATGTTTGTAAATACCTATGATCGCCGCTCATATTGGCTCCCGAATCACATAAATAGTCAATCGGTCAATCGGTTATGTAATCATCAATCATAGATATAATTAAATATATAAATAACATGGCAAAATTTTCAAATTATTTCATAAGTGCTTTTTAATAAATAAAGTAAGAAAGTCTTAAATATATACACCTGTAAAAAAATAAAATTTCATAACAAACTGAGACAGGTTCTTGTACACTTAACTAGCATACAAATAAACATTAATGCATGCATGTGAACACAAATTCAGTCAACGCTGTTCAGTTTTCAGCGACCCACCCGAAAAATAACAAAACCCTACACGCAAATCAAATACGTAAATCAAATACGCATATAAACAGCAGAGCTGCGTGGATCGACCGTCTCAGTCGACTGCCTCTCTGCAATTAATCGCAAACTAAAATAATTCGAGAGCGCGCAGTCGGCTCAACAGCCGAACTGCTCTGTGGGTTCCGCCGTGCAAATGTACAGCGAAACCCGACCGCGTGCACGAAAAACGAAGTGATTGCTCTAGAATATTTTTTACTTGGTGCTTGTACTGAAACGATCGTTTCGGTCCGGACCAGAACCGGAACCGGAACCGAAATTCGTTTCGGTTTAACACCCTGGTTTTTAAAGACAACGTGAACTCAGGATCAACAGCTTGAACAGGAATTTCAGCTGATATAACGTTATCGATTTGATCCGGATTTAATTTATGTACCAGCCAAATTAATTAATGTGCGTGTGGCAATCCCCTTTTTTGCCATTCGATGGAGTGCACCTCTCCAAGTACACATAATTTCACAATTAAATCCATAAGTGCTTTAAATTTTTGCCGAAAAACACGTGCTGTAATGTCGTGACGATCAGTTGTCGACTGTCCTTCAAACAAATTGTTTTTGTTGTCATCCCACTGCGGATTGCATGTTAATGTAATGAACAAATCCGGTCGACCGTATTTTTGTACATAAGACATTGCGTCTTGTGCATATTCGTTCATATGCCGTAGGCTACCAATATACGAAGATGGCAATATAGTTAAACGTCCGATGTCATTAACATTAGCATCATTCGCTATCGCATCTTGCAAATGAGTATATTCTTCGGATCTTAATTTTGATTTGTTGAAACGAATAAAATTAAGACGTTCAGTTTCAATTTTGGCATACATATCAACGATGTAGTGATGATTTAGTTTACCACATCTCAAGATTGTAATGTTTTTTTACCCCCAAACTTCCAAAAAAAAAAAAAAAAAAATAAAAAAAAAAAAAAAAAAAAAACCAGACAAAATATAAGATAAATGCATGCGCATTGTTGAATTTTTGAATTTATAATTTTTCGCGCTTTACGATATAAAGCCGAGTTTCGAACCACATTCGATCAGTGCAAAGTGCAACGCCGGTAGTTGACAGCTGACGCTGACATCTAAGCTACTACATAGGTTATAGGTTATTGGCACAGTTTCCGTCGTTCTTCTTAATTTTGGCAGTCGAGACGAAAAGAGGTGATTCGGGATCCGCAAATTGCACCCCAAAACGAAACTTCGTGGTCACAAAATCGGCAAATATTTTTGCAATCCCTTGGTGGATCCGCTTGGGATCAGCAAATAAAGTACTGATTAAGAAGCTATATGCTGAAAGGTAAATATTTGCGACCTTCATTAAATGGTGTGAATCTTTACCTATTCCATTGTCTTGGGGCACGTGATTCACTTAGGTTGAATTTCCATGCGCAAACGAATCGCAACTCTCTGGAGCGGATCTCGAAAAATAAAAGAAGTCCCCAATTGCGTGAGCAAAACTGTTGGCAAAGACACGGGACGCAGTTGCTCGAACAGCCGGCTCTCTTTTTTCGTCGTACCAGTTGGAGTATTCCAGGGTGGTTTCGCAGCCAGAGCGCTGCTATGTGAATACAACGAAGTTTCACGCTAGTGATTGTCTGATACTAGTGCAGCAAGGTGGAATGTGTTCAGTGGGTGCAGTTAGTTCGAGATTAGTTATTAACTCATACTAAGAAGAATTTCGCTAACTAACCACCATCCCTACTAAAGTGTTAGTGGAATGTTTAAGTCCCCAAACCCACACAAACTGTTTAAAATTAAATTAATACATAGTACCAGTTGAGTACGAACCGAGTGTAGCAGCACAAAAGGCAACAATAATCAAAACATATAAAAGTCATAAATAATAAGTTTTGCTTAAATTAAATTACGTGAAATAAGGCTATTAAAGAAAACCAAGGCAAAAGCTAAATCGATCATCATATGTGAGTGCAATGCAAGTGTAAAAGAATTTTTTTATCAGAAGCAACAAAAACAAAATAATAACTAATAGTACCTATGTGCATGTGTGTGTGGTTTCAAACGATTCTATTTGGCAAGTTATACCCTTCGATCGACAATAACATGTGCGCTTGCGATCCCAAACCTGAGCAAGCCGAAGGTGAAGCGAAAAAAAAAATAATAATAATTTGCAAGTCAAATTAGAACAATAACAACAAAAAAAAAAAAAAAAAAAATAATAAAAATAAAAACAATTTTAATGAAAAAACTAACTATATAACAAACCTACGATCATCGTGAAGGCCTTCAACGAGGATTATTCTGGGTGAGTGTGACAGTAAATAACCAAAAAAATAAAAAAATAAAACATAATAACTAAACCGTCCGATCGTAAATAACCTACTTGCGAGAATGCGAGGTATTATCAGCGTTCATATGTAGGCTGGTCCCAGCCGACCTACCTTATCTATGATGTTCTTATCTTAGTCGTCTGATCGTTTTGCATATTTTCGTTTGCTTATTGCAGTCCCGCTTTACGCGATGTAAATACAAATCAAGATAATGATAAATCAACTTTGAGTTTAGTGTGCTTAAATTTCTATTTTTATATTCCTTTATATTTAGTTATTTTATTTATATTTTTGGTTGTCATTCTTAACATCTTTTTCAGCAAGTGCTAATGTAATTGTGTGTATCGAAGTGTATCAATGTCAAATCAACACACAAAGTTAAAAGCAAACCATTAATACCTTGGTGGACAAACAAATAGGTCATGCAAAAATTTTAAATAAAGAGACAAGATTTAAACTGTACAGCCTAATGCTTCCAATGAAATGAAGTATCAAAAAAAAAAAAAAAAAATAAATAAATAACTAAATTTTTTTTTCTCTTGCTCGTTATGATCGATTTTGCGCTTGCACCCAATTTAGGTTAGCAAAATCTTTTTTTTTTAGAAATTTAAGAACAATGTCATCGAATTTTGTTAAACCCAATTAACTATTAGGAACATGCAAAAATATTAACAATTAAAAAAAAAAAAATAAATAACTAGAATAATGAATGGTTTACAAATTGTATTTTAAGATTAAATATAATTCCCACTATGATGAACTCCCTAAAATATAAAACCAAGTTTGGATGAACATCAAATTTAAACCATGATTGAGTAGTTATTTTTTGATTTTCCGTAGGCATGGGAATTTAATGTAATTGTGTAAAAATAATATGGGGTCTTCACCCAACGACTTTCGTTGAAGACCATGGTAGGGTGGGTACAGAACAGGTGGGTCGCACAACATCTAAGACCACACTGCGATTCTTGTCATCAAAATCGGTGGACCAACTAATAGGTATTTTTTTTATATAGATGGATTACCGCCTACGCGTCGTGTCGTCGCCCGTAGGCATGGCTAGAGGTTTTTCGTGGAGTATCGACTCCGACAAAAGAGTAAGTTTTATGAGGGACTCTATAATAAAACCTTAGGTAACGCCGAACAGCAGCCGCAGCAACAACCCACCCCATCCCGGAAGAGCTAGAAATTAATGGGTCCCGCCCCGCTGTTTTCGCTGCTGATCGATAGAGCTGGCAAGAGGATATCTCGGGAAAAACATGTTGCCTCGCCAGGCTCGTTTAGGCATGTGGGCTACAAAGTTCTTGTCGCCCAAGTGAGCCAGTCCGTTATAAAGTTTTTGGCGCCCAACACGTGGAGCACGTTAGACGAATTTACATTCAGGTGTAAAGAGTTTAGCTAGGCCCACACAAAGTGAATTTGTGAAGGAGAAGAAAAGTTTTGAATTTGGAACTGAAAGCGGGTTCTAGGAATTTGTTTTATTTTGCGTGCGGTGAATAAAAGCAACCAGTAACAACTTTTATGCACAAATTTCCAATTCTTTTGAGTTATGATCGCAATACATCTTATTAGGCAGAGGCTTGACTATATAAACGTAAGTTGATATTAGTAGGCAATGCATAATTTTGGTCGTAGCCTTCGCAAGTCATTTTCAGTTTAGCTCGTTTGTTTTCGAATGATATTTAGTAAAGTTTTGAAAGAGGTAGTTTAGTAGAGTTAATACTTAATATACCCCACTGGAATTCGAGTATTTGAGTGTTTGAATACTTCGACCGTGGATAAGGATATGTGGTAAGGCTTTGCGTTTCTATAACGGCAGAAAAATATTGAGTATCATTTTTAATAGGATTTCGAAGAGGTGTAGATAAGAGATGAACAGTTTGTAAAATTGTTTTTGCTGGAATACTCAAAGTATGCGTATGTGTACTTGAGTCCGTTAAAGTGAGGTTAACTTATTAGTCATGTTAAGTCGACATCAGAAGTCCAAAGTAGTTACAATAGCCCAAATTAATAATATGTCCTAAGTTTTGATGCAAGAATTAAACTGCACAATTATATGAATCCCCAGTAAATGCCAAACGGAAAAGGAAGTCAGAAAATTTATATAAAATAAAAAAAATAAAAAATATATATTTAAAATGCCAGTAGAGCGTAGTGGTGGAAAGAGAAATGCTTCTGCCAATCCAGGAGAAAATGTGGAGGAAGATGTTTGCATAGTTTGTGGTGAAGCAATGGCAGATACGCAACCATGTACTATTACAACATGTCAGCATGTCTTTCACAAACAATGTATTGAAACGCGGATTGAGGTGAATAAAACATGTCCAACTTGTTTTACGTTAATTCATCCAAAAGATTTGAAAATTGTAGTAGGAAATTGCACTCCTAACCAAGAAGCCAGAAAAAAATCAAATGTTCAGCCAGATCGTCCTAGAACACGTGCGGTGGCTAGGCAATTAAACTTAAGTGAAGAAGTACAGGCAGGTCTGCATGATCAATCTCGTAGCACAGCCCAGGATAACATACCAGTAGAAGAACATCATGGCAGCCAAGTGGAAATAAATAAGAATCCAAACGCAGTCGCACAACGACGTGGTAGGCCAAGGCGACACCCTAGACGAGGAAATGGTCGAAATAATAATCCAGAGGCTCAACCTGATATAGAGACTCTAGTCAGAGAAACGGTGGTGCGAGTATTGTCCTCGCTTAATATATCTAGCAATCAATCGCCAGTACAAGAACAAGTTTTGTCGAGAGGGCAAGAATCTAATTCTATGTCACAAAGTTATACATCTCAGCCAAGGAATAATTTTAGTGCTATAAAAGTCGCGGATATAATCCAAAAATGGGGCGTTAAGTTCGACGGAACTCCTGAGGGCTTAGCGGTTGAAGAGTTTTTGTACAGAGTCAAAATTTTGACTAGGGAACACCTCAACAATGATATTGAGGCATTAAGCCGAAATGTTCATCAGCTTTTGGTGGGAAAAGCCAGCTATTGGTTTTGGAGGTACCACAAGCGAGTTGAAAATTTTACTTGGTCTCAGTTCTGTGAAGCATTGAGATCTCAATATAAAGATAGTCGATCTGCTAATGAATTGCGTGAGCAAATACGAGCTCGAAAGCAAAAACCAGGCGAGTCCTTTGACACTTTCTATGAAGCTATTTGTAAGCTTATGGATAAGTTGTCAATTCAATTCGACGAACAGGAATTAGTAGAAATAGTTCAGGCTAATTTACTAATCGACATTAAAGATAGATTGTTGTTTGAGGAAGTTTATTCTATTGGGCAATTAAGATGTTTGGTTCAAAAGCGAGAGAACTTCGTGAAAGACATCAGTCGCTCGCGACCAACCCATATCAAGCCAAGAGAAGCAGCACCTTATCGAGTGTATGCCGTAGATGAAGAGCACAGCGATGACCAAAGCCAAAACGAGCCAGAGGATTCGATTGCAGCTTTGCAACGCGTTTCATTGGCAAACAGCAAATGTTGGAATTGTGATGCTTTAGGTCACATGTGGCAAGATTGTTTAGCGGACAGACGTGTGTTTTGTTATGGATGTGGAGATCCACAAGTTTACAAACCCAACTGTCTAAAATGCAAGACCAGGTCGGAAAACCGTCAGGGAGGGGCATCCACCAAGCCAAGGATGACCCCAAACTAAAGGAAACGGTAGTGCAGGGTTTTCAGAAACCAGAAGAAGAATCGGAGGAAGTAACAAAGGCTGCGGAAATTTTAAAAAGCCGTGGCACAGAAATTAGTGGTTCGGGAAATATTAGATTTAGACCATATGAAGAAAGGTTAATGAATTATTATAAAATAAGAGAACAAATTTTGGAGAAAAGTATCCGACGCGAAGGAATACGCTTCGGATGCGAAAATATTTCAATGAAGTTAAAAAGAAACAGCAAAATATAGTTGCGACTATTATACAAGATAAGCTAGATAGGCGTAGCTATGCAAATGTATCATTTTTAGAATTTACTGAGTGGGGTTTGCTTGATTCAGGAGCAAACATTAGTTGTATTGGAGCAGAGTTGGCTCAAGCGGATTATAGTTCGTATCCTCAGTTTAAGCCAATTGCCTCGCAGGTTAAAACTGCTGATGCTCAAGCCCACAAGGTAATAGGTATTCTTAAGGTAAAAATAAAATACAAAGAAACGGAAAAAGATATTGAATTACATATTATACCATCTATCGCACAAAGACTTATATTAGGTATTGATTTTTGGCGAATTTTTGAATTGGCACCTGGTATTATCAGTTCTGTTGAAGCTCGGGAAGACATAGATTGCTGGGAGGATCAATATCCATTGACAGAAGTTCAACGCAGACAATTGGACGGCGTTAAGGAATTATTTCCTAATTTTGAGAAACAAGGTTTGGGGCGGACAGCTTTGATTAAGCATCATATAGATATTGGCAACGCTACTCCTGTGAAACAAAGACATTATCCTGTTAGTCCAGCCGTTGAGAACTTGATGTTCGCGGAAATCGACAGAATGTTACAGTTGGAAGTGATTGAACCATCCGAGAGCGCTTGGAGTTCACCAATTCGATTAGTGGTTAAACCAAATAAAGTTCGGTTATGTTTAGATGCAAGAAAATTAAATGATGCTACTAAAAAGGATGCGTATCCCTTGCAGAGCATCGATGGCATTTTCGCTCGTCTTCCAAAAGCAAATATTATTTCCAAATTGGATTTAAAGGATGCTTACTGGCAGATTGAGTTAACGGATGAAGCAAAACCATTGACAGCGTTTACAGTGCCTGGCAGATCTTTGTATCAATTTAAAGTTATGCCTTTGGCCTCTGTAATGCACCTTCGACGATGTGCCGTCTAATGGACGACCTAATCCCTCCAGATTTGCGTCATTGTGTATTTGGATACTTGGACGATTTATGCATTGTTTCAGAAGATTTTCCGTCACATCTAAATGTTCTTATCAGAATTTCAGATCAGTTCCGAAAAGCTAATCTGACGTTAAACATTAGTAAAAGTCAATTTTGTGTCAAAAAAGTTAATTATTTAGGATATGTGATAGGTAGTGGAGGTATTTCGACTGATCCAGCAAAAATTGAGTGTGTTATGAATTGGCCACCACCACGCAACATAAAACAACTTCGAGGTTTTTTAGGTGTCTGCGGATGGTATCGCCGTTTTATTCAAAACTTTGCCGAGGTCACATTTCCCATCACCGAAGTACTTTCGACAAAGAAATGTTTCAAATGGTCATCCGAAGCTCAAGAAGCAATGGAAAAGTTGAAGACACTTTTAACCACAGCTCCTGTGCTTCAGAATCCTGATTTCACTCGCAAGTTTTACTTACATTGTGACGCCAGTGATTATGGAATCGGGTCAGTGCTGGTACAGTTATCCAATGAAGGGGAAGAAAGACCGGTGGCATTTATGTCAAAAAAGCTGACAAAATCGCAAAGAAATTACAGCGTAACAGAACGCGAATGTTTGGCTGTAATACTGTCTATAGAAAAATTCCGCTGCTATTTGGAGTTGCAGGAATTTGAAGTTGTAACGGATCATTCAAGCCTGGTATGGCTTATGAGACAGCAAAACGTTTCCGGACGTTTGGCTAGATGGATTTTTCGATTACAAGCTTTTAAGTTTTCCATTTCACATCGAAAAGGCAAGGATCATATTGTTCCAGACGCTTTGTCACGATTGCCGGAAAATGAGATTGATAGTATTGAGGCGGTAGGGCCAATTATTGACTTAGAGTCCCCATCTTTTCTTGATCAGAATTATCTTGATTTAAAATTGAGGGTCGAACAGAATGTTGAGAAATTTCCGGATTGTAGAGTGCACGGGAAGTATGTGTATATACGAACGGAGCACCCATCAGGAAATGCTGCTCAAGAAGCAGATAGTTGGAAACTATGGGTACCAGAAGGACTTAGAGTCGCTGCGATTAGCCAGGCGCATGACAATATTGTGTCTGCCCATGGAGGAATGGGGAAGACGATTGAACGCTTGAGAAGAAACTTGTATTGGCCAGGCTTATCCAAACAAGTTCGCGACTATGTACGTTCATGTGACATTTGTAAGGAGACGAAAGCACCAAACATGACACTCCGTCCACCTATGGGTGAACAAAGTATATCTCTGAGACCATTTCAAAGGTTGTATGTTGATATACTTGGTCCATATCCACGTAGCAAAAAGGGTCACATAGGTCTATTAATTGTGTTAGATCATTTCAGTAAATATCATTGGCTTTGTCCATTGAAGAAATTTACTACTGCGGCTATAAAAACATTCTTGTGTGAGCGTATCTTTGATGAGTTTGGGGTGCCAGAATGTATAGTCAGTGATAACGGCTCTCAGTTCAAATCCAACGAATTAGAGGCAATGTTGACCAAATATGGCATTCGACACATTTGTACCGCACTGTATTCACCTCAAAGCAATGCTGCTGAAAGGGTGAACCGTTCGTTGTTGGCAGCTGTGCGGGCATATCTTCAAACAGATCAGACTGATTGGGATAAACACTTGACTAGTATTTCGGCAGCATTACGTTCTAGTATTCATCAAGCTATTGGTTGCTCGCCCTATAAGGCTTTATTTGGATTTAATATGATCAACCACGGATCGGATTATTATTTGTGTAAAAAGTTGTGTCTGTTAGAAGAATCGCCACGGATACAAAGAACTGATAAGCTCTTGTTGCTCAGAGAGGCAATAAAAGACAATAGTCGTCAAGCGTATGAGAGAAATGCTAACCAGTATAACCTTAGAGCAAAACCAGTTTCTTATAAGGAAGGACAAGAAGTTTTTAAAAGAAATTTTCATTTGAGCAATTTTAAGCAGAATTTCAATAAGAAATTAAGTAAGCAGTTCTCCAAATGTAGAGTAAAAAAAAAATTAGGAAACGCTTTTTATTTGTTAGAGACCTTGCAGGGTAGAGAGATTGGCACGTTTCATGCCAAAGATATACGTGTGTAACAAAATTCCAGCTAATCGTGTCTCCTGATAGTCGCCAGATTATCTGTGTTTGTAATGTTCGCTTACAGCCGAAACTCTAACAAACAACAAATAAAAATTTAGAAAAAAAAAAAAAAAAACCAGACAAAATATAAGATAAATGCATGCGCATTGTTGAATTTTTGAATTTATAATTTTTCGCGCTTTACGATATAAAGCCGAGTTTCGAACCACATTCGATCAGTGCAAAGTGCAACGCCGGTAGTTGACAGCTGACGCTGACATCTAAGCTACTACATAGGTTATAGGTTATTGGCACAGTTTCCGTCGTTCTTCTTAATTTTGGCAGTCGAGACGAAAAGAGGTGATTCGGGATCCGCAAATTGCACCCCAAAACGAAACTTCGTGGTCACAAAATCGGCAAATATTTTTGCAATCCCTTGGTGGATCCGCTTGGGATCAGCAAATAAAGTACTGATTAAGAAGCTATATGCTGAAAGGTAAATATTTGCGACCGTCATTAAATGGTGTGAATCTTTACTTATTCCATTGTCTTGGGGCATTTGATTCACTTAGGTTGAATTTCCATGCGCAAACGAATCGCAACTCTCTGGAGCGGATCTCGAAAAATAAAAGAAGTCCCCAATTGCGTGAGCAAAACTGTTGGCAAAGACACGGGACGCAGTTGCTCGAACAGCCGGCTCTCTTTTTTTCGTCGTACCAGTTGGAGTATTCCAGGGTGGTTTCGCAGCCAGAGCGCTGCTATGTGAATACAACGAAGTTTCACGCTAGTGATTGTCTGATACTAGTGCAGCAAGGTGGAATGTGTTCAGTGGGTGCAGTTAGTTCGAGATTAGTTATTAACTCATACTAAGAAGAATTTCGCTAACTAACCACCATCCCTACTAAAGTGTTAGTGGAATGTTTAAGTCCCCAAACCCACACAAACTGTTTAAAATTAAATTAATACATAGTACCAGTTGAGTACGAACCGAGTGTAGCAGCACAAAGGGCAACAATAATCAAAACATATAAAAAGTCAAAAATAATAAGTTTTGCTTAAATTAAATTACGTGAAATAAGGCTATTAAAGAAAACCAAGGCAAAAGCTAAATCGATCATCATATGTGCGTGCAATGCAAGTGTAAAAGAATTTTTTTTATCAGAAGCAACAAAAACAAAATAATAACTAATAGTACCTATGTGCATGTGTGTGTGGTTTCAAACGATTCTATTTGGCAAGTTATACCCTTCGATCGACAATAACATGTGCGCTTGCGATCCCAAACCTGAGCAAGCCGAAGTAAGGTGAAGCGAAAAAAATAATAATAATTTGCAAGTCAAATTAGAACAATAACAACAAAAACAAAAAAAAAAAAAAATAAAAATAAAAAACAATTTTAATGAAAAACTAACTACATATATAACAAACCTACGATCATCGTGAAGGCCTTCAACGAGGATTATTCTGGGTGAGTGTGACAGTAAATAACCAAAAAATAAAAAAATAAAACATAATAACTAAACCGTCCGATCGTAAATAACCTACTTGCGAGAATGCGAGGTATTATCAGCGTTCATATGTAGGCTGGTCCCAGCCGACCTACCTTATCTATGATGTTCTTATCTTAGTCGTCTGATCGTTTTGCATATTTTCGTTTGCTTATTGCAGTCCCGCTTTACGCGATGTAAATACAAATCAAGATAATGATAAATCAACTTTGAGTTTAGTGTGCTTAAATTTCTATTTTTTATATTCCTTTATATTTAGTTATTTTATTTATATTTTTGGTTGTCATTCTTAACATCTTTTTCAGCAAGTGCTAATGTAATTGTGTGTATCGAAGTGTATCAATGTCAAATCAACACACAAAGTTAAAAGCAAACCATTAATACCTTGGTGGACAAACAAATAGGTCATGCAAAAATTTTAAATAAAGAGACAAGATTTAAAATGTACAGCCTAATGCTTCCAATGAAATGAAGTATCAAAAAAAAAAAAAAAAAATAAATAACTAGAATAATGAATGGTTTACAAATTGTATTTTAAGATTAAATATAATTCCCACTATGATGAACTCCCTAAAATATAAAACCAAGTTTGGATGAACATCAAATTTAAACCATGATTGAGTAGTTATTTTTTGATTTTCCGTAGGCATGGGAATTTAATGTAATTGTGTAAAAATAATATGGGGTCTTCACCCAACGACTTTCGTTGAAGACCATGGTAGGGTGGGTACAGAACAGGTGGGTCGCACAACATCTAAGACCACACCGCGATTCTTGTCATCAAAATCGGTGGACCAACTAATAGGTATTTTGTTTATATAGATGGATTACCGCCTACGCGTCGTGTCGTCGACCGTAGGCATGGCTAGAGGTTTTCGTGGAGTATCGACTCCGACAAAAGAGTAAGTTTTATGAGGGACTCTATAATAAAACCTTAGGTATCGATAGAGCTGGCAAGAGGATATCTCGGGAAAAACATGTTGCCTCGCCAGGCTCGTTTAGGCATGTGGGCTACAAAGTTCTTGTCGCCCAAGTGAGCCAGTCCGTTATAAAGTTTTTGGCGCCCAACACGTGGAGCACGTTAGACGAATTTACATTCAGGTGTAAAGAGTTTAGCTAGGCCCACACAAAGTGAATTTGTGAAGGAGAAGAAAAGTTTTGAATTTGGAACTGAAAGCGGGTTCTAGGAATTTGTTTTATTTTGCGTGCGGTGAATAAAAGCAACCAGTAACAACTTTCATGTACAAATTTCCAATTCTTTTGAGTTATGATCGCAATACATCTTATTAGGCAGAGGCTTGACTATATAAACGTAAGTTGATATTAGTAGGCAATGCATAATTTTGGTCGTAGCCTTCGCAAGTCATTTTCAGTTTAGCTCGTTTGTTTTCGAATGATATTTAGTAAAGTTTTGAAAGAGGTAGTTTAGTAGAGTTAATACTTAATATACCCCACTGGAATTCGAGTATTTGAGTGTTTGAATACTTCGACCGTGGATAAGGATATGTGGTAAGGCTTTGCGTTTCTATAACGGCAGAAAAATATTGAGTATCATTTTTAATAGGATTTCGAAGAGGTGTAGATAAGAGATGAACAGTTTGTAAAATTGTTTTTGCTGGAATACTCAAAGTATGCGTATGTGTACTTGAGTCCGTTAAAGTGAGGTTAACTTATTAGTCATGTTAAGTCGACATCAGAAGTCCAAAGTAGTTACAATAGCCCAAATTAATAATATGTCCTAAGTTTTGATGCAAGAATTAAACTGCACAATTATATGAATCCCCAGTAAATGCCAAACGGAAAAGGAAGTAAGAAAATTTATATAAAATAAAAAAAAAATAAAATATATTTAAAATGCCAGTAGAGCGTAGTGGTGGAAAGAGAAATGCTTCTGCCAATCCAGGAGAAAATGTGGAGGAAGATGTTTGCATAGTTTGTGGTGAAGCAATGGCAGATACGCAACCATGTACTATTACAACATGTCAGCATGTCTTTCACAAACAATGTATTGAAACGCGGATTGAGGTGAATAAAACATGTCCAACTTGTTTTACGTTAATTCATCCAAAAGATTTGAAAATTGTAGTAGGAAATTGCACTCCTAACCAAGAAGCCAGAAAAAAATCAAATGTTCAGCCAGATCGTCCTAGAACACGTGCGGTGGCTAGGCAATTAAACTTAAATTAAATTACGTGAAATAAGGCTATTAAAGAAAACCAAGGCAAAAGCTAAATCGATCATCATATGTGCGTGCAATGCAAGTGTAAAAGAATTTTTTTTATCAGAAGCAACAAAAACAAAATAATAACTAATAGTACCTATGTGCATGTGTGTGTGGTTTCAAACGATTCTATTTGGCAAGTTATACCCTTCGATCGACAATAACATGTGCGCTTGCGATCCCAAACCTGAGCAAGCCGAAGTAAGGTGAAGCGAAAAAAAAATAATAATAATTTGCAAGTCAAATTAGAACAATAACAACAAAAACAAAAAAAAAAAAAATAATAAAAATAAAAACAATTTTAATGAAAAACTAACTACATATATAACAAACCTACGATCATCGTGAAGGCCTTCAACGAGGATTATTCTGGGTGAGTGTGACAGTAAATAACCAAAAAATAAAAAAATAAAACATAATAACTAAACCGTCCGATCGTAAATAACCTACTTGCGAGAATGCGAGGTATTATCAGCGTTCATATGTAGGCTGGTCCCAGCCGACCTACCTTATCTATGATGTTCTTATCTTAGTCGTCTGATCGTTTTGCATATTTTCGTTTGCTTATTGCAGTCCCGCTTTACGCGATGTAAATACAAATCAAGATAATGATAAATCAACTTTGAGTTTAGTGTGCTTAAATTTCTATTTTTTATATTCCTTTATATTTAGTTATTTTATTTATATTTTTGGTTGTCATTCTTAACATCTTTTCAGCAAGTGCTAATGTAATTGTGTGTATCGAAGTGTATCAATGTCAAATCAACACACAAAGTTAAAAGCAAACCATTAATACCTTGGTGGACAAACAAATAGGTCATGCAAAAATTTTAAATAAAGAGACAAGATTTAAAATGTACAGCCTAATGCTTCCAATGAAATGAAGTATCAAAAAAAAAAAAAAAAAAATAAATAACTAGAATAATGAATGGTTTACAAATTGTATTTTAAGATTAAATATAATTCCCACTATGATGAACTCCCTAAAATATAAAACCAAGTTTGGATGAACATCAAATTTAAACCATGATTGAGTAGTTATTTTTGATTTTCCGTAGGCATGGGAATTTAATGTAATTGTGTAAAAATAATATGGGGTCTTCACCCAACGACTTTCGTTGAAGACCATGGTAGGGTGGGTACAGAACAGGTGGGTCGCACAACATCTAAGACCACACCGCGATTCTTGTCATCAAAATCGGTGGACCAACTAATAGGTATTTTTTTATATAGATGGATTACCGCCTACGCGTCGTGTCGTCGACCGTAGGCATGGCTAGAGGTTTTCGTGGAGTATCGACTCCGACAAAAGAGTAAGTTTTATGAGGGACTCTATAATAAAACCTTAGGTATCGATAGAGCTGGCAAGAGGATATCTCGGGAAAAACATGTTGCCTCGCCAGGCTCGTTTAGGCATGTGGGCTACAAAGTTCTTGTCGCCCAAGTGAGCCAGTCCGTTATAAAGTTTTTGGCGCCCAACGTGGGGCCACAAAAACTTTATAACGGACTGGCTCACTTGGGCGACAAGAACTTTGTAGCCCACATGCCTAAACGAGCCTGGCGAGGCAACATGTTTTTCCCGAGATATCCTCTTGCCAGCTCTATCGATCAGCAGCGAAAACAGCGGGGCGGGACCCATTAATTTCTAGCTCTTCCGGGATGGGGTGGGTTGTTGCTGCGGCTGCTGTTCGGCGTTACCTAAGGTTTTATTATAGAGTCCCTCATAAAACTTACTCTTTTGTCGGAGTCGATACTCCACGAAAACCTCTAGCCATGCCTACGGGCGACGACACGACGCGTAGGCGGTAATCCATCTATATAAAAAAAACCTATTAGTTGGTCCACCGATTTTGATGACAAGAATCGCTGTGTGGTCTTAGATGTTGTGCGACCCACCTGTTCTGTACCCACCCTACCATGGTCTTCAACGAAAGTCGTTGGGTGAAGACCCCATATTATTTTTACACAATTACATTAAATTCCCATGCCTACGGAAAATCAAAAATAACTACTCAATCATGGTTTAAATTTGATGTTCATCCAAACTTGGTTTTATATTTTAGGAGTTCATCATAGTGGGAATTATATTTAATCTTAAAATACAATTTGTAAACCATTCATTATTCTAGTTATTTATTTTTTTTTTTTTTTTAATTGTTAATATTTTTGCATGTTCCTAATAGTTAATTGGGTTTAACAAAATTCGATGACATTGTTCTTAAATTTCTAAAAAAAAATTTTGCTAACCTAAATTGGGTGCAAGCGCAAAATCGATCATAACGAGCAAGAGAAAAAAAAATTTAGTTATTTATTTATTTATTTTTTTTTTTTTGATACTTCATTTCATTGGAAGCATTAGGCTGTACAGTTTAAATCTTGTCTCTTTATTTAAAATTTTTGCATGACCTATTTGTTTGTCCACCAAGGTATTAATGGTTTGCTTTTAACTTTGTGTGTTGATTTGACATTGATACACTTCGATACACACAATTACATTAGCACTTGCTGAAAAAGATGTTAAGAATGACAACCAAAAATATAAATAAAATAACTAAATATAAAGGAATATAAAAAATAGAAATTTAAGCACACTAAACTCAAAGTTGATTTATCATTATCTTGATTTGTATTTACATCGCGTAAAGCGGGACTGCAATAAGCAAACGAAAATATGCAAAACGATCAGACGACTAAGATAAGAACATCATAGATAAGGTAGGTCGGCTGGGACCAGCCTACATATGAACGCTGATAATACCTCGCATTCTCGCAAGTAGGTTATTTACGATCGGACGGTTTAGTTATTATGTTTTATTTTTTTATTTTTTTGTTATTTACTGTCACACTCACCCAGAATAATCCTCGTTGAAGGCCTTCACGATGATCGTAGGTTTGTTATATAGTTAGTTTTTCATTAAAATTGTTTTTATTTTTATTATTTTTTTTTTTTTGTTTTTGTTGTTATTGTTCTAATTTGACTTGCAAATTATTATTATTTTTTTTTTTTTTCCGCTTCACCTTACTTCGGCTTGCTCAGGTTTGGGATCGCAAGCGCACATGTAATTGTCGATCGAAGGGTACAACTTGCCAAATAGAATCGTTTGAAACCACACACACATGCACATAGGTACTATTAGTTATTATTTTGTTTTTGTTGCTTCTGATAAAAAAATTCTTTTACACTTGCATTGCACTCACATATGATGATCGATTTAGCTTTTTGCCTTGGTTTTCTTTAATAGCCTTATTTCACGTAATTTAATTTAAGCAAAACTTATTATTTATGACTTTTTATATGTTTTGATTATTGTTGCCTTTTGTGCTGCTACACTCGGTTCGTACTCAACTGGTACTATGTATTAATTTAATTTTAAACAGTTTGTGTGGGTTTGGGGACTTAAACATTCCACTAACACTTTAGTAGGGATGGTGGTTAGTTAGCGAAATTCTTCTTAGTATGAGTTAATAACTAATCTCGAACTAACTGCACCCACTGAACACATTCCACCTTGCTGCACTAGTATCAGACAATCACTAGCGTGAAACTTCGTTGTATTCACATAGCAGCGCTCTGGCTGCGAAACCACCCTGGAATACTCCAACTGGTACGACGAAAAAAAGAGCCGGCTGTTCGAGCAACTGCGTCCCGTGTCTTTGCCAACAGTTTTGCTCACGCAATTGGGGACTTCTTTTATTTTTCGAGATCCGCTCCAGAGAGTTGCGATTCGTTTGCGCATGGAAATTCAACCTAAGTGAATCACATGCCCCAAGACAATGGAATAAGTAAAGATTCACACCATTTAATGAAGGTCGCAAATATTTACCTTTCAGCATATAGCTTCTTAATCAGTACTTTATTTGCTGATCCCAAGCGGATCCACCAAGGGATTGCAAAAATATTTGCCGATTTTGTGACCACGAAGTTTCGTTTTGGGGTGCAATTTGCGGATCCCGAATCACCTCTTTTCGTCTCGACTGCCAAAATTAAGAAGAACGACGGAAACTGTGCCAATAACCTATAACCTATGTAGTAGCTTAGATGTCAGCGTCAGCTGTCAACTACCGGCGTTGCACTTTGCACTGATCGAATGTGGTTCGAAACTCGGCTTTATATCGTAAAGCGCGAAAAATTATAAATTCAAAAATTCAACAATGCGCATGCATTTATCTTATATTTTGTCTGGTTTTTTTTTTTTTTTTTTTCTAAATTTTTATTTGTTGTTTGTTAGAGTTTCGGCTGTAAGCGAACATCTACAAAATATAATTTTATTCTTGTGGACGAACCATCAATCGATTCGAATAAAAATTCATGGCACTGACTTTTTTCTGTACATGTACATAGACCTAAAAATATGTGCAAAATGTGACTTTAGAAAATTATACAAATGAAATGTCAACACACTGAAAATATGTCAATTATTGACCTGTTCGTGGATCAATCATTGGTATATTGATATGGTAACCATCATCACCTTTCCAATGCAATATTAGGTATTGTAATCAGGGACCGTAATCATTATAAGTTTTTCTTTAAAAATTATTAAATAATGATTATTTTTTATTTATATTCATTTACTCACAAAATATTGATTAATTTTGAGTTATACTTACAACTCAATCAATAATCATTATTTTTTATCAAAAAAATAAAACTCATGAAATAATGATTATTCTTTGAGTTTTATTTTTTCCTCAAAAATAAAACTCAAGTTGTTATTTCGACCTTTTCTTAGGGAATAATCCTAAACATGATATATATTCCTAGTCAATGTATTTTGTTGTTTTTCTGTAAAAGAGACTGCACTAAAAGAAAATGTTTGTATGGCAATTACTTTACGCACAACACAAAATGAGTACAGGTCATAGTGCAGTGATTAATATTAAAATCGTTAATTTAATATGGATAGGTGGACAAAATGGTTCTTTGCACACAACTTTAAGTGCAAACTTCAAATTCAAATGTATATGCAAATTTTTTCAGTGATATTTAAGAGCAAATTAGATTTTTTTTTAATTTAAAAATGGATTGTTATGGTTTGTCTTGATTTACTGACTAGGAATATATATCATGTTTAGGATTATTCCCTAAGAAAAGGTCGAAATAACAACTTGAGTTTTATTTTTGAGCAAAAAATAAAACTCAAAGAATAATCATTATTTCATGAGTTTTATTTTTTTGATAAAAAATAATGATTATTGATTGAGTTGTAAGTATAACTCAAAATTAATCAATATTTTGTGAGTAAATCTATAAAAATTGAAAAATTTTAAATCATGGTGAAAATGCATAAATGAGCCTTAAAGATGAATATTTGTATATTTCTCGCTATCCCAAAGATACCATAAGTGAATGATTTATTTATTAAAAAAAAAAAAAAATAATCATTATTTGCAGTCCCTGATTGTAATGCATCGTAACTACGATGAAGTTCCGAAACACGTTGCAATTGCTCATTTCTGCGATGAAGTACAATATCACGGGATTGAAATTGATCACCAAGAATGACAATTGCAGCCTCATCAATTGCCGGCGCATTGAATCGCCTTGCATGCTCTCCAAAAGATTTTATATCAGCCCTTATAACGATTTTGTGATTGTCAGATGGCATACGATCCAGAGCAATTTCGAACAATTGAACTTATGCGTTGTCCTGATGGAAAACCTTTGTAGCTCACGAATAATTTCTCGTCTTATTTTCGAAAGAATTGCACAACGTTTTTCATCACCAATAAAATAAATTTGCAAAAATTGATGATCAGCGTCGGGGAATGGCAATAGCGAACCAGCTTGATGATCAATCTGGCCCTGAATCTGTAACATGTATGCAATTCAAGGTAGATTTTGGATCAGAATTTTTAAAACTTTCGAATACTTTATGATCTAGATTGATTTTGTTTGGGACAATTCTGTTGAAGTATTTATCTTAAATGTCGGCATAAAATTATCTCTTATAGTTTTAGTAGCACCAAAAGAAGTAATTTTAAATGCCGAATTGTTTTGGTGAATATGACTCAAAAAGAGATTCTAATGCTGGCAATCTCACTTCGCCATTGGCACAACAAATGCCGGGCGTTTCACCTGGAAACTTAGCAGCATCACAATGTGGACATATTGCGTCCATGATACCAATGTATCCGTACATACTATAATCCATCTGACTGTTGTAAGCAAAAGCAGCACGCATCATTTCAGCCAAACTGCTCGACGTATTCGTGATCGTCATGCTAGATTTAGTACAGGTACAGGGTCAACAGATCTATTTCGTGCATAACGTTCACGCTGCGATGCATTAGCTTGTGCGCGTTCATCTGTAGTCTGTGATTGTCTTAGTAATGCTACATTATTTGCATTACGCGTTCGCCGACATATATTTGCTAGTCTTGTTCCTGGCATTTTTAATAGCTTTTTATTAACTTCACTTGACGTTGAGTAACTCAATAAAAAGGTATAAATAAGATTTTAAAGGCATTCCGAACGTATCACTCATATGGCCTAGTAGTTAGGATACCCGACTCACAACAGGGAGGTCCAGGTTCGAATACCGGCGTGAAGTTATAGGTGATTTTAATTTTTTGTCGGATTTATTAGCTTCACTTGAGGCGGAGTGAGTAACTCAAAAAGGATATATTGAGTTTCTCATATAGTCTAGTGGTAAGGGTGCCAAACTCTAACCCGGAGGTTTCGGGTTCAAATCCCAGTATGAGCAAAAGAATGATTTTAATGTTTTAGATAATTTTTATACTCGATACCGAAGGTAAAGAGTATATTGGTTTTGTGCACTGTCCGTCATGGTGTCTGTCCGTCTGTCCGTCCGTATGATTGCAAGTTTTTTCCACACCCTTCAAGCTAGAGACTTGAAACTTTCCAATTCTCTTTATCTATGGGATAGTAAATTAAAGAGCCAAGATGGAGGTTCTACGATAACTAGGGGTGTGGCAAATCGATAAATTCGATAACTCAAAACCGATAAATCCACATATTTCACACATCCTTACAGCTAGAACTACCAAATTTGGTAAGAAGATAGGTTCTAGCAACCCCCAAAAAACTGCATCAAAAATTTTGGAGCCACGCCCCCCATTCCGCCCCCAGTCCCCCCGCATTTTTAAGTCAAAAAAGCCTATATCTCCCACAGTTTTTGAGCTATAGCCACCAAATTTGGTGCCAAGATAGGTGATCATGACCCCCTAAAAACTGCATCAAAAGTTTGGATGCCACACCCACCGATACTGCCCTAGAGCTAGAGTCACCAAATTTGGTATGAAGATAGCAATTGACATTCCACATAGATCTGCATCAAAAATTTGGATGCCTCGCCCACCCATACCGCCCCCAGCCCCCCCTTTCCCCACCTTTTACAAACTTCGAGCTAGAGTCACCAAATTTGGTATGAAGATAGCAATTGACATTTCACAAAGATCTGCATCAAACATTTTGATGCCACAACTACCCATACCGCTCCAGCCCCCCCCCTTTCCCCACTTTTTATAAACTTTGAGCTAGAGTCACCAAATTTGGATGGAATATAGCTCGTGGCATCCCCATCTGCATCGGAGAATCTTTAAGGCAGCGTACACCCCTGCCGCATCCGTACCCCTTTGCAATTAGCCCTCTTTTTACCGGTTTTAAAACTGGTATCGAGTATGCCGCAGTCGGTTGCATCCGACTGCAACGTTTCCACTTGTTTAGTTTTTTTTTTTTTGCCCGGGAGGTCCGGGTTCAATTTCCAGTATGGGCATATGGATGTTTTAATCTTTTAGCCAAATTTAGTTTTGTTTGCATTGATGTTTATTTTTAATAGCTTTTTTTATTAACTTCACTTCATGATGAGTATCTCAAAAAAAAGGTATAATGTAGGCTTTAAAGGCACACTGAGCATCAAACTCATATGGCCTAGTGGTTAGGATACCCGACTCGTAGCCGGGAGGTTAATATTTATTAATAATTATAGTTTTAATATATATGTTTAGAAAAAAAACTAAAATACGCTTTTAAAAACATTGAACTAACAATTTAAAAATAAATATAGTTTGAAAAAACTAAAAAATACGCTTTTTAAAAACATTGAACTAAAAATTTAAAAAAATAATTTCTATTGTAAGCTTAAAAAATCTAAAGTTCTTAAATTATTGTCAACAAAGCGCCTGGCGCTCGATACACGAAAAATATATCACAAAGCGCCCACGCTTTTTTGACAATAATTCAAGAATTTTTATATTTTTATACTCGATACCGAAGGTAAAGAGACTTGAAGACTTGAAACTTTCCAATTTTCTTTATCTATGGGATAGTATATTAAAGTGTCAAGATGGGGGTTCTACGATAACTGGGGGGCTGGCAAATCGATAAATTCGATAACTCAAAACCGATAAATCCACATATTTCGCACATCCTTACAGCTAGAACTACCTAATTTGGTAAGCAGATTTCATGGATGCCACGCCCACCGATACTGCCCTAGCCGCCCCCATCCACCCCAACGATTCGTCAAAAACGGGAATGCGTGTATCTTCCAGAGTTGTGGAGCTAAAGCTTCCAAATTTGGTGGGAAGATAGCTGGCAACGACCCCCAAAAAACTGCATCAAAGTTTTGGAGCCACGCCCACCCATTACGCCCCAGTCCCCCCGCATTTTGAAATGAGAAATGGCTATATCTCCCACAGTTTTTGAGCTAGAGCCACCAAATTTGGTGCCAAGATAGGTGATGATGACCCCCCAAAAACTGCATCAAAGTTTTGGAGCCACGCCCATCCCCCTTTCCCCACCTTTTACAAACTTTGAGCTAGAGTCACCAAATTTGGTATGAATATAGCAATTGACATTCCACAACGATCTGCATAAAAAATTTTTATGCCACGCCCACCCATACCGCCCCCAGCCCCCCTTTCTCAATTTTTTACGAACTTCCAGCTAGAGTCACAGAATTTGGTATGAAGATAGCAATTGACATTCCAGAAAGATCTGCATAACAAATTTGGATGCCTCGCCCATCCATACCGCCCCCAGCCCCCCTTACCCCACTTTTTAAAAATTTCGAGCTAGAGTCACCAAATTTGGTATGAAGATAGCAATTGACATTTCACAAAGATCTGCATCTAATATTTGGATGCCACGCCAACCCATACCGCTCCCAGCACCTCTTTCCCCACTTTTTACAAATTTCGAGCTGGAGTCACCAAATTTGGTATGAAGATAGCAATTGACATTTCACAAAGATCTGCAGCAAAAATTTGGATGCCACGCCCACCCAATCCACCCCCAGCCCCCCTTTTCCCACCTTTTACAAACTTTGAGCTAGAGTCACCAAATTTGGAAAGAATATAGCTGGTGGCATCCCCATCTGCATCGGAGAATCTTTAAGGCAGCGTACACCCCTGCCGCATCCGTATCCCTTTGCAATCAGGCCTCTTTTTACCGGTTTAAATACTGGTATCGAGTATGCCGCAGTTGGTTGCGTCCGACTGCAACGTTTCCACTTGTTTAAGGTTACATTAGAAATTATTTTTTAAACTTGTAGTTCAATGTTTTTGAAAAGCGTATTTTTAGTTTTTATACTCGTTACCGAAGGTCAAGAGTATATTGGGTTTGTGCAATGTCCGTCATGATGTCCGTCCGTCTGTCCGTCTGTATGTTCGCAACAATTTTCCACACCCTTCAAGCTAGAGACTTGAAACTTTCCAATTCTCTTTATCTATGGGATAGTAAATTAAAGTGTCAAGATGGGGGTTCTACCATAACTGGGGGGCTGGCAAATCGATAAATTCGATAACTCAAAACCGATAAATCCACATATTTCACACATGCTTACAGCTAGAACTACCAAATTTGGTAAGAAGATAGCTACTAGCAACCCCCAAAAAACTGCATCAATTTTGGAGCCACGCCACCCATTCCGCCCCCAGCCCCCCGCAGTTTAAAGTCAAAAAAGCCTATATCTCCCACAGTTTTTGAGCTATAGCATCAAAAGATTGGATGCCACGCCCACGAATACTACCCTAGCCGCCCCCATCCGCTCCAACGCTTCGTCAAAAACGGGAATGCGTGTATCTTCCAGAGTTGTGGAGCTAGAGCCAGCAAATTTGGTAGGAAGATAGCTGACACCCAAAGAACTGCATCAAAGTTTTGGAGCCAGGCCCACCCATTCCGCCCCCAGCCCCCCCCCCGCATTTAGAAATCAGAAAAGCCAATATCTCTCACAGTTTTTGAGCTATAGCCACCAAATTCGGAGCCAAGATAGGTGATGATGACCCCCGAAAACCAGCATCAAAAGTTTGGATGCAACGCCCACCGATACTGCCCTAGAGCTAGAGTCACCAAATTTGGTATGAAGATAGCAATTGACATTCCACAACGATCTGCATAAAAAATTTTTATGCCACGCCCACCCATACCGCCCCCAGCCCCCCTTTCCACACCATTTACAAACTTCGAGCTAAAGTCACCATATTTGGTATGAAGATAGCAATTGACACTCCACAAAAATCTGCAGCAAATATTTGGATGACACGCTCGCCCATACCGCCCCCAGCCGCCCTTTCAACAATTTTTACAAACTTCGGGCTTGTCACCAAATTTGGTATGAAGATAGCAATTGACATTTCACATGGATCTGCAGCAATAAATAAGATGTCACGCCCGCCCATACCACTCCCAGACCCCTTTTCTCCACTTTTACAAACTTCGAGCTAGAGTCACCAAATTTGGTATGAAGATAGCAATTGACATTCCACATAGATCTGCATAAAAAGTTTGGATGCCATGCCCAAACATACCGCCACCCAGCCCCCCTTTCTCCACCTTTTACAAACTTCGAGCTAGAGTCACCAAATTTGGTATGAAGATAGCAATTGACATTCCACATAGATCTGCATAAAAAATTTGGATACCACACACACACATACTGCCCCTAGCCCTCCTTTCCCAATTTTTTACGAACTTCGAGCTAGATTCACCAAATTTGGTATATAGATAGCAATTGACATTCCACATAGATTTGCATCAAAAATTAAGATGCCACACCCACCCATTCCGGCCCAGCCCCCCTTTCCCCACTTTTTACAAACTTCGAGCTAGAGTCACCAAATTTGGTATGAAGATAGCAATTGACATTCCACATGGATCTGCAGCAATA
Organism: Scaptomyza montana; assembly: GCA_018904305.1. Taxonomy (NCBI): domain Eukaryota; kingdom Metazoa; phylum Arthropoda; class Insecta; order Diptera; family Drosophilidae; genus Scaptomyza; species Scaptomyza montana. The sequence continues at coordinate 725,802 of JAEIGR010000057.1, read as the reverse complement.
ATTAAGATGCCACGCCCGCCCATACCACCCCCAACCCCCTTTCCCTACCTTTTACAAACTTCGAGCTAGAGTCACCAAATTTGGTATGAAGATAGCATTTGACATCCAACATAGATCTTCAGAAAAAATTTGGATGCCAAGCCCACCCATACCGCCCCCAGCCCCCCTTTCTCCACCTTTTACAAACTTCGAGCTAGTGTCACCAAATTTGGTATGAAGATAGCAATTGACATTCCACATAGATCTGCATCATCATCAATTTGGATGCCACACCCACCCATTCCGGGCCAGCCCCCCTTTCCCCACCTTTTACAAACTTTTAGCTAGATTCACCAAATTTGGAAGGAAAATAGTTGGTGGCATCCCCATCTGCATCGGAGAATCTTTAAGTCAGCGTACACCCCTGCCGCATCCGTACCCCTTAGCAATCACGCCTCTTTAAACCGGTTTTAATGCTGGTAACGAGTATACCGCAGTCGGTTGAGTCCGACTGCAATGTTTCTACTTGTTTCAAACTATATTTATTTCTTCAACCGCTCAATTTAATTCACAAAAAAACTGTTAACGATATGAAACACCGATTGCTCGCTAAACAACTGAGAAATGTTTCAATTTGATAGCACAGTCCACATCCAAAAAAAGTTTCAATTTGACAGCAAAATCCCCGTTAACATAATGATCCGCCGTTTATTGAATTGATTTGTTACAAAAAATTTTATAAATAAAGAACCGCTCGACCAATTTTGTGCAAACTTACTCATACCATTTACTAAATAGTCTGAACACAGCCTTAACATTTGGTTTGGATAGGTGAGCTTTAAAATTACAACGAAAAGTGGTATTGGTTTTTATACTCGTTACTGAAGGTAAAGAGTATATTGGTTTTGTGCAATGTCCGTCATGGTGTCTGTCCGTCTGACCGTCTGTCCGTCCGTATGTGTGCAAGTTTTTTCCACACCCTCCAAGCTAGAGACTTGAAACTTTACAATTTTCTTTATCTATGGGAAAGTAATTGAAGTGTCAAGATGGGGGTTCTACGATAACTGGGGAGCTGGCAAATCGATAAATTCGATAACTCAAAACCGATAAATCCACATATTTCGCACATCCTTACAGCTAGAACTACCAAATTTGGTAAGCAGATAGCTACTAACAACCTCCAAAAAATGCATCAAAAATTTTGGAGCCACGCCCACCCTTTCCACCCCAAGCCTCCCGCATTTTAAAGCCAAAAAAGCCTATATCTCCCACAATTTTTGAGCTATAGCCACCAAATTCGGTGTCAAGATAGGTGATGATGACTCCCCAAAAACTGCATCAAAAGTTTGGATGCCACGCCCACCGATACTGCCCTAGCCGCCCCCATCCACCCCAACGCTTCGTCAAAAACGGGAATGCGTGTATCTTCCAGAGTTGTGGAGCTAGAGCCACCAAATTTGGTATGAAGATAGCTGGCAACGACCCCCAAAAACCTGCATCAAAGCTTTGGAACCACGCCCACCCATTCCGCGCCCCAGCCCTCCTCTCTCCACCTTTTACATACTTCGAGCTGGAGTCACCAAATTTGGTATGAAGATAGCAATTGACATTCCACATAGAGCTGTATCAAAAATTTCGATGCCACACCCACCCATTCCGGCCCAGCCCCCCTTTCCCCACCTTTTTCAAACTTTGAGCTAGAGTCACCAAATTTGGAAGGGAGATAGCTGGTGGTATCCCCATCTGCATCGGAGAATCTTTAAGGCAGCGTACACTCCTGCCGCATCCGTACCCCTTTGCAATCAGGCCTGTTTTAATACTGGTAACGAGTATACCGCAGTCGGTTGCGTCCGACTGCAACGTTTCCACTTTTTATATATATATATATTTTTTATTGCTGGCGCGTTAAACAATAAAATGTACTCGGGAACTCTAAATCTTAGACCTCTTTAACACGATGAAGTTTTTGCTTCTCCTTGCTGGCAAAGGGAGTAGAGGGGTAACAGCTGCAAGCAATGCTTCATGACTTTTGTAGCAATGATTTATTTTTCTCATTTTGCATTGCCTTATTCCGATTGACAGAGTTGCACAGTGTTTGATGTGAATAATAAAGTTATCGATACGAAATATCGCACAAGCAAATGTAAGCGGCAATAGTAAATACATTTAGGGTGTTCACTTTGTGTTGCAAATGTCCAAAAGTGTAAATTTGCAACACTGCTGTCGTGAACACCCAATTGAACGAAACAAGTCTGTTAACTTTGCAAAATCAGCTGTTCGCTATCGTTTTAGCTGAATTTGCCATTTGTGTTATTTAATTTGCTGCTTGCAATAAATAAATAAATTTAAAAATTCCCTTTATAGCCGTGAAAGCATCACTCCTAGAACGGACAGCATCCCATATACTTGTTTACTTAAGAAAATTAGCAAAACCAACCCTCATTTCCTTTAAGCAGCCGGTCACAATGAACAGCTGTTTGTTTTGATTTAGCACCTAAAGCACAAAATAACACCAAAAAATACCAGAAAATTGGTTGTATTGTGCAACATGTTTTTACTTTTGTATAATTTTTTAACACTGAATTCGTTGCAAAGTTACAACGATATTTTAGTCATAGGCAGGGGTCTAGCAAAAAGTGCAAACTCGATTCTGTACAAACTTTTGTTGGGATGGCTTGCACTTTTACACTTTTGCAACACAAAGTGAACACCCTAATTATTTTGGTTAAGAAATTATTAATAGTGTGAGGAGCCATTTTTACTTATAGCACCTCACAAAAAGCGATTGTATTTATAGCCGCAGCCGGACCTGAGATGCGGCGAATTCGCATGCTGTCTCGCTCTGACACAGGATGTCAGCGCTAAGGTACGTGTTTGGCACATGGGAGCCACAAAACACGTACCGCAAAAGTCGTGGCAAAGTGCCGTTGGTGTGCGAGCGGTGCATCCACGAAATATAGTGATCACCGTCACACCAACGACAGGCGTGATCAGCAACGAGGAACCGTTGTTGCTAGGCAAACCTCACTGGAACGATCACGCCACCTTTGCCCTTGGTGCGACATTGGCAGCGTTGACAGGCCCCGGTCCAGCGAGACAGCAGAAGAATATAAAAGGAGCCGCCTTGGGCAGAGCGGCAAGTTAGTTGAGTACGAACGAGTTGAATACAAAGAGTGCGAAGTCAGCGAAGCGAAACGAGTACGGAGTCAATACGAAATAAGTGAAAATCAGTGCGAAACATAAAGGAATCCTACGCGAAGGATAAGTTAAGAATTTAAAAGGATTCATATCGCAATAAGGACAAAGCAGATCGTGTCCTTAACGATTAACAAACATTGTGTGAGAAATCGATACGCGAAAGTTGTCAAGTCTTGTGCCGCGTTGCATTTGCAAAGCAACCTCGAATTAAAAACAAGTATCAGACAAGTGAGCCTGGCGAAGGACAGGTGAAGCTAAAGCCAGAGCCTGAGAGTAGGCGAGACTATTGGCGAAATCCTTGTGGTAACAAGGAGGCCATAGTAGAGCCTGGCGAATTCAGGCGTTGCTAGCTAAAACCCCGTTTAGTAGGCGTAACACTGACTCTGAATATTTGGTGCAACGAGAGCGCCAGCATTGCAAATAAAACTCCGTCACAAGATCCGTGCGATTTCCTAACTCAAACAAGAAATATCATTAAGTGCACAACTAAATTGTAAAAACCCAACGTAAACTAGCAGAGAGTGCAGTTAAATATATGTATAAAAGGTCAAACTAAATTGTGTTATTATTGCCGCAGCCGCCACAAATATAAATTTGTTGGCACGTACCCTCAGCACCGCGAGAGTTAGCCCAGCTAAAACCGCGTAACTTTAGGTTCGTTACAACTGGCGCCCAACTGTGGATCTACGGCTAATATCACATAGTTTGTTTGAATAAAATACATATAAATAATCGACAATATGGTTCGTTCGTGGGTGTACAATCTAAAAAAGGATGCACTAGTGAAATGCGGAGTGGAATTCGGTCTGGAGCTTGAAGGCACTGTCGAAAATATGAGAAGACAATTCGGAGACTGGGTAAGTCAAAATGAAAATACTCTTCCACACAGCGTTCGCATTAGCGAACTGGCGAAAATATACAGCCGACAGTCGCCGAATAAAGAACCCGAATTCATGCGCGAGGAAGGGGAATACGAAGAGGAAAAGGAGTTTGCCGGCATAGACGTAGCAAGGCTGAGCGTCCCATGCACCAGCGCGGCGGCTAGGGCGCGAGATTTACAGGAATCTCGCCGATCGCCCTGGAGTACAGCCCAACAGCCAGGAGAGCGTAGCCACACCCACACACATGATCAGACCAATGCAAGGGCAAGTGAATACCAAAAAGTAGCCAAACAAGTTCGAGAGTGGAGCTTTCGATTCGATGGACTATCGAAGCCTCTCGAATTCTTGGAGCAAGTGGAATGGTCGGCAGACACATATGGATTAAATTTAAATTTAATTCCTAGAGCAATGCCGGAGTTGCTGAAAGGAATGGCACTTAAGTGGTACATAGCTAACAACAGCATTGGACTACATGGGTGGATTTTGTCGACAGTTTTCAAGAATACTTCTTACCACGAGATTATTTTGAAAATCTGTACGACGAAGTACGCAGACGGCGGCAAGCTCTGGATGAGCCTTTTAAAGTCTATATGGTGGAGATGCAGACTCTGATGAGACCCCTACGACTCTCAACAGAGAAGGAAGTGCGCACTATTTACACCAACAGCCTTCCTGACTTGCGCGGATACGCACGGCCAAACCAGTTCTCGAATTTGACCCAGCTGATGCAACTGGCAGAAGAATTCGAAGAACTAGAAAAGGATAGGCTGAAACTGAGGCTACAAAGTGCTACAGCCCAACAACAATACAGCCAACAGCAACAACAACAGCCTCAACAACACCGAGATACGCAGCAAAATGTTCGCGAACACCATTAGAATCGTGCAAATCGTACCCGATTTATGGCCATGGAGGAGCAGAACCAGCACTCTGGAGGAATGGACGAACGGCCAACCCCAACACCTAGGACCCAGCAAAATCCTGCCAGGACACACATAAACAACCCAGGAAGGGCATGTCGCGTGTGTGGACAGGAAGGACACTGGGCGATAGAGTGCCGAAACCCAATGCTGGAGTTCTGCTGGGTCTGTGGCAGAATCGGTCAGCGGACGGCACTATGTTGTCAATCGGGAAACGGTCAGCGGCGTCCGCCATCGAGGGGCGAGCGGGAGCCGCCAAGGTCCGCCCCGAGACGCTAGTCGGTCACCTGAAGGACGAGGGGACGCAGTTGACTGCCACCGTAGGGATCGGTGAGTGTCAGTATAAGGCTACAGTCGATACAGGGGCTACAAGCAGCTTTGTTAGCGAAGAACTAGCTTGTAGACTGAGCACTGTAGGCCGGAGAAGCGTCGCAAGTAGACAGGTGAAGTTAGCAGACGGACATAACAGCAGGACAACGGAACAAATAACAGTCGAAATAAGACTCGGGCATCGCAGTTTGCAAGTAGCGTTGCTAATTATGCCTGGTCTGATAGACGATTTGGTGCTGGGCTGGGATTTTCTGACTGGCATGGGCACAGTGTTGCAGTGTGCGGGATTGGTGGTCACCATCCCAGCACGACGGCACAAGGTTGGAAAGCTGGAGGAGAGACTGTCGGTGGCAGTTGTCCAGAATACAACCGAACAAGACGAAGCAATACACGATGTCAGAAACCCAGCTATTGAAACCAAAAATCTACACGAGGATCAAGAAATTAATGAATTTCTTTTGCGGGAAGTCGCAGCCTTCGAACACCTAAAGGGCACATCACAAATTACGGAACACAAAATTGTGATGAGCGATGACAGGCCTATAAAACAGCGTTATTTTCCGAAGAATCCAAAAATGCAAGCGGAAATTAACCAGCAAGTAGAGGAACTACTTGCGAAAGGTTGCATAGAGCCATCCAACAGCCCACACAGCGCACCAATCGTGATGGTGAAAAAGAAGAATGGCAAATGGCGGTTATGTGTGGATTTTAGGCAACTTAACAGTCGATCCGTTAAGGACGCGTATCCATTGCCAAGAGTGCACCACATTTTAGACCAGCTACGTGAAGCCCACTTCATCACTAGCTTGGATCTGAAAGATGGGTACTGGCAGATCCCGATGGAGAAAACGAGCCGACCACTGACAGCATTTACAGTCCCAGGCAAAGGATTGTACCAGTGGAAAGTGATGCCATTTGGGTTACACTCGGCACCGGCAACTTTTCAGAGGGCTTTGGATCGCGTTATTGGACCAGAGATGATGCCACACGCGTTTGCTTATTTAGATGATATTATAATCATCGGAAGAACGCGCGAAGAGCATATGGCAAATCTCAAAGAGGTATTTCGACGGTTGAGGGCAGCAAATCTGCGCATCAACGTGGACAAATGCGACTTCTTTAAAAAAGAGTTGAAATATCTGGGCCACAGAGTCACAGAGGAAGGAATTCGCACAGATTCGGAGAAAGTTGCTGCAAACGCAGAATTGAAGCCGCCAAGCAACGTAAAGGAGTTACGACAATACCTGGGCGTGGCATCATGGTACAGACGCTTCGTACCAGATTTTGCGACAAAAGTAGCACCTCTGAACGCATTGATGAAAAAAGGCGCAAAATGGGAGTGGACTGAGGAGCGGCAAGTAGCTTTTGACACGGTCAAAGAGAAGCTGACTCAGTCCCCAGTACTGGCATGCCCAGATTTTTCAAAAACATTTTGCTTGCAGACGGATGCAAGTAACTATGGCCTGGGTGCGATATTGACCCAACCTTCGGAGCAAGGTGAAAGGGTAATATCGTACGCCAGTAGGACACTAAACGGTGCCGAACGGAACTATTCGGCAACTGAAAAAGAGTGTCTAGCCATAGTGTGGGGAATCAGAAAGCTAAGGCCATACCTGGAAGGCTACCATTTTGTGGTCATAACGGACCACATGGCGCTGAAGTGGCTAAACTCAATTGAGAGTCCATCAGGCAGAATAGCGCGTTGGGCGCTTGAACTGCAACAATACGACTTTGAAGTCAAATACCGTAAAGGCAACCTCAATGTCGTAGCCGATGCAGCGATGGAAGCTTGGAAGCTTTGTGTACCCAAAGGTAAAAGGAAGGATGTATTATTGGAGAACCACGACGCAGCCACAGCCGGTCATTTGGGAAGCCGGAAAACGATAGCAAGAGTAGCGACACGCTACTACTGGCCAGGCTTGTACAGGGACGTACCACAGTGGCGCCCGTAGAACAAGTCAAGTGTCAAAAATCAAAAATTGCATGTGCCTCTAAAAAATATTGAATGAACCTACTTTATAGGAAATTTTCCAGCGATTTCAAATCTGCAATCCATAATGTAACCGGATCTTTTGTTTAGAAGATATAGCTTTTCAAAGTTGTCTGATTTTTTGTGTTACATAAAAATCACAATTTTAAGGTAATTTGGTCGGCTTTGAGATACAATATCTCAAAAACTAAGTTACGGATCGTCATCATTTTTGATTCTATTGATAGATCTATTTATTAAGAAAAGAATAAAAAAAATTATACTGTTTGATTTGCGTTTGGCCAGGCAATTCAATATTTACCAACTATCCACTTTTTCACTATTTCTCAACTTTGATGGAAAATAAAAAAAATTATATCACATTATATCGGCTATTTTTTTAAAATTAATTTCTTTGATTATTCCTCTATTAAATGCAAAAAGTTTCATGTGCCCGTTTTTGCCCCTTTTTTTTAAATGTAAAAAAAAGTGAAAAAAGTCATAGGAAAAAAATGTGTTGCATGCATTTTTGGGCAATTTATGACATATAACCGTGAAAACCCATTTTTTGTTGTTGTTGTTACGTTCGTTATTGTGAAGATACTTGACTTTTGTTTTTCATTCTGTAATGCTTACCTGAGATCATTTGTCAAATCCTGGTCCCTAAATTCAGGTGCAGTTCCAGGATATACAAATAAATTACCAGGTACGCACCGAATACAGAAATTGCGTTGGCGTACAACTAGTCACACATCCCATTCAGGTAGGCACAAATCTTATTCGGACACGTGCCAAGTACCCAAATTGCATAAATTGACCTTATTGACCTGGACTTATACAAACAATAGGTAAATTTGTTAGGCATGAAAGCTAACTCTTTTCTTGAACCCTTAATCCAAACGGTATATATCAGGTAATAGATTAGGCTATATAATGAAAAAAAACTATCATCCTGGATTAGTCTACGACTGAAAGTTGGCGAGACAAGTACTGTTTTACACTTCAAACATGTCGTTGAGCAACCATAAATTATTTGACCTGTTTAGGAAGTCAACCACATTACAAAATTTCACGGAAGCTGCCTTCGAAGAACTTGATAGTTTATACGGCAATATACAGAGAAGCGAAGATATAAAAAATAAACTCTGCATGATGTATGCCAGTCTAAACTCACGATGGATAAAAACAAACAGAATGACTGAGAGATTCAACACCCTTAATAAGTTTTATAAAAAATACAGATTGCTAAACACTTTCAAAGCTTCAAGGGTGAGACAAAATGAGGACCTCTTCAACATGTTAGCAGCATCTTCAGATCCACTAATTTCATCACTGAGGCATGTTAAGTCACGAAAAGAATTAGAAAATACTTATAGTTCAGAGATGATTTCTCTTTTAGATATACCATCTTTTACGGATTGTGATGAATATTTTACAAAAAATTAATAAAAAAAAAAAAAAAAAAAAAAAAATTATTTTTAATTATCATAATATTAATTTTAGATTATAAAAACCATTAAAACGAAACAATAAAAATCAAAAAATTTAAAAAATATTTTTTTCCTTCCCGTAAAGTTGATTTTTCCACAAATTTCAACTTTGCATACCCATAAATAAGCACAGAAAAATCGTAGAATTCATTTCAAACGCTCATTTTATAGGTTGATTAATTATCTATCATATGCTTTTTAAATTGTTCGATTATCTCATTTGGTTCAAAAGTTATGATTTTTGATATGAAAAAACTCAAATGGCCCCACTGTGCGTACGCACATATGTGCACAACTGCGAAACCTGTCAACAATATAAGCCAAGTCAAATGGCAGCGGCAGGAAAGATGTTGACACAAATTCCTGAAGAGCCATGGAGTACCGTGTGTGCTGATTTTGTTGGCCCACTGCCAAGATCAAAACACGGCAACACAATGCTATTGGTGATGTTTGACCGTTTCTCTAAGTGGACTGAGTTAGTTCCGCTGAGGAGCGCAACCACAGCCACTTTGCAAAAGGGATTCAGAGAGAGAATTTTGGCACGATTTGGGGTACCAAAAGTTCTCATAACGGACAACGGAACACAATTTACGAGTAAAGCCTTCAAACGCTTTCTCGAAGAATTAGGAGTGCGACACCAATTTACGGCACCATACACTCCGCAAGAGAATCCTACAGAACGTGCGAACCGCACGGTAAAAACGATGATTGCACAATTCACAAAAGATAACCAACGGTGCTGGGATGAATTTTTGCCAGAATTATCACTAGCCGTTAACACCAGCGTATCGGCATCTACGGGCTACAGTGCAGCGTTTATCACGCAAGGTCGTGAACCCAGGCTGCCAAATGCGCTGTACGACAACGTTACACTCGGCACAGGGCAACCGACACAAACACCCAGCGACAATGCGAAAAAACTTAGAGAAGTTTTTGAATTGGTGCGCAGGAGTTTAGAGAAGGCCGCTCAGGACCAAGCAAGGCATTACAACTTACGGAGACGGCAGTGGAAACCATCCGTAGGAGACAAGGTGTGGGTGAAACAACACCACCTGTCAAATGCAGCGGAAGGCTTCGCTGCGAAGCTTGCTCCCAAATTTGCCGGACCATATACAATAATAAATTTTGTATCCCCTGTAATCTGCAAATTACAAGGGAAAACTGGGGAAAAAGAACGGACCGCGCACATAGGCGACATAAAACCCCACGGAGGTGGAACGGACAACGGGTGAGATAATAAAAAAAAAAATTTTTTGGGGGCACAAATTATTTTAAGACCCTGGAACAAAAAGTAAATTTTGTGGTGGTGAAAATCTGGAAAAGAAAAGAGCGGTTAATAATTGGCCTTATTAGTGACGTATCTCATTTACTCACCTGAATCTCCATCACCCCCTATATATAAAAAAAAAAAAGCATTAGTTGATTTGTTTTTTTTGGAAAAAAAAGGGGGTGAATATGTATTAGTACATATTAATTATTGCCCCTACTCAACACATTTAACAGATATAAATAATAAAAATAAATATGTAAGGTATTACATATTTATTAAACCATAACAAAAATAAATATGTAAGGTATTACATATATATAAATAATAAAAATAAATATGTAAGGTATTACATATTTATTAAAGCATAACAAAAATAAATATGTAAGGTATTACATATATATAAATAATAAAAATAAATATGTAAGGTATTACATATTTATTAAACCATAACAAAAATAAATATGTAAGGTATTACATATATATATAAATAATAAAAATAAATATGTAAGGTATTACATATTTATTAAACAATAACAAAAATAAATATGTAAGGTATTACATATTATATAAATAATAAAAATAAATATGTATGGTATTACATATTTATTAAAAATAACAGACAACAACGAATGTGTGGGCGGGGAGAATGGATGGCAGAGAAAAAAAATAATAATAAGAGCCACGGCCCAACCAAGGGCATTACAAAAACCGGACCTGAACGCGGCGAAAGGTGTGCGAAGCATACGCTGCCAGGAAAACGGTTAATGAAAAAGGTTAGCGATATCGCAAAGAGAGCGCTGACAAAACATGGCGGTCGCAGGCGGGAAGGATACCGTAACTTGCGCACCTACACTGTTGCACATGCGTACGGAGTAGGGGTATAAAAGGTGCCGACTACCATGCAGTCGGTCACTTTACGATATTTTTTGTAAAAAAGAACACTCACAAGTAAGAAATGGAGAAGTACAACAACGACACCGAGGGAAGGAGGGCAGTCCATGCGTCGAGCCGTGACCCACGTGCGCACTCTCGCACACCAGCGGGGGATGTGTGCGTGGTCGACGCGGCGGCCATGGGTGCCAGCGCCAGAGGGCGCAGAAACGTGGCGCGACGAGGACGTTGGGCCGGACAGCCCTATGCGCGTGTCGAGCCGCAACGGGAGGCATCTCCGGATGTACTGGAACTGCGGGCTTCACCAATTTTAAAGTCCCCGGAAGAGCGAGAGGCGGCCGAGCGTGAGCGTTGTCGCCGCCAGGAGCTGGAAGAAGAGCGCGAGTGGGTGCGCCGGGCGTACGATGACGACTGGAACAGTAGCGACTGGGAGGTGGATGCCAGCCAATGGTCCAGTGGGTGAGGAGTCGCCGCCGCCAAGGGACTTCATTGAAGTGAACCCGGAATGGGTACGTATGTGCCATCCCGAGGCACCACCGACGCCAGAGGATGAGCATGTGGGCCCAGCCAGCCCGGAGCGGTTCGCCACACCGCCGCTACCGGAGACGCCACCACCAGACTGGCGCCCCGCTAGGCCACCATCGCCTTTCCCACGCGGAGTGGAGGTGTCGGACGCGGAAGATGAGGTGATCTCGATCTCGTCCGAGTCGGAGGATGAAGCAGCACCGGAGGCCGAGGAGCGGGTACCGCAAGGCGAAGCAGACGAGCCACCACCACCGACGGCGACTATTAATAGGGAGAAGCGGTTCGTGGACGGGCGGTGGCACCACACCGCGACGGTTGTCCTGGAATGGACAGAGGAGGTGGCACCGCCCCGCGAGGGTTTCATTAAAGAAATGACGCCACCACGACCGCGTACGCCAACGCCACCCCGACAGCGGACGCCGACGCCGCCACCACGAACACGGACACCGACGCCGCCACCACCACGACCGCGCACGCCGTCACCACCACGCGCATTACCGGCACCAAGCAACGCGGCCACCAGTCCGGCAACAAGGACATCGCCGTGGGTGTGGCCAACACCGATGCAGGTGGGCACGCCGCCTCGCCCCAGGACACCGCCTCCGCCACCAACATGGGCGCCCAATGCGGCACGCCCAGCTTTCGGCCGGCAGGCTTCATGCCCATATGGGGAACGGCCGGCTCGCCCGGTACTGCAGCGGCAGTCGTCCGCACCACTTGCGATTCCAGGATGGAGAGAGGTGGCGCGAGCCGACTGGCCATCAGAGGTCGTAGCTGCCGCAGCTGGAGGTAGCGACCGACGCACGTCGCGCATTGTGTGGGCGCACGGCCAACGATACCGCGTGCGAATTTCAACCCGAGGCACGCGGGCCTTTGTGGCCGAATAAGAAAAAAAGAGCAAAAACACCACAATAAAAAAAAATGAAAAAAAATATATATATCTTGCATATTCATTTAACCTGAAAAAAATATAAAGGAAAACAGGTGTATTAAAACTGCAGGAGGGGGGGTGAAAGTTGCTGGAAGCAGACTCACATAAAATGTGTGTGTGATCCAGCGCGAGCGGCAAAACGGCATGGCCTGGAAAAGAAAAAGAGAACATGATTGAGGATATGGTGGATATGGCGCAAGGCGCAAAAATATGTTACTTACTTTTGCTTTTTAGATTCTTTTCAGCAACAACAAAATAATTGCAAACTGCAAATTGTGTGTCATGGCCGATTAGTGTTGGATAGTTGCGTGTGGCCATATCGATCTGGCCACATCGCAAATATCGATCAGGCCGTATCGAGTAACACCGGGCGATGCAAAGCTGGCTGCTATGGCGCAACGCACCACTAGATGGCGTTACACGACCGCCAGCTGATCGCTACAGCGACACTGCTAACGGACGCCAAGGTTCAAAACGGAGGCGCGCGATTTGAAAAAGACACAAAATTAAGTGGAAGGCTTCCACTTCCGGAGAAAGAGGGGAGTGTGAGGAGCCATTTTTACTTATAGCACCTCACAAAAAGCGATTGTATTTATAGCCGCAGCCGGACCTGAGATGCGGCGAATTCGCATGCTGTCTCGCTCTGACACAGGATGTCAGCGCTAAGGTACGTGTTTGGCACATGGGAGCCACAAAACACGTACCGCAAAAGTCGTGGCAAAGTGCCGTTGGTGTGCGAGCGGTGCATCCACGAAATATAGTGATCACCGTCACACCAACGACAGGCGTGATCAGCAACGAGGAACCGTTGTTGCTAGGCAAACCTCACTGGAACGATCACGCCACCTTTGCCCTTGGCGCGACATTGGCAGCGTTGACAGGCCCCGGTCCAGCGAGACAGCAGAAGAATATAAAAGGAGCCGCCTTGGGCAGAGCGGCAAGTTAGTTGAGTACGAACGAGTTGAATACAAAGAGTGCGAAGTCAGCGAAGCGAAACGAGTACGGAGTCAATACGAAATAAGTGAAAATCAGTGCGAAACATAAAGGAATCCTACGCGAAGGATAAGTTAAGAATTTAAAAGGATTCATATCGCAATAAGGACAAAGCAGATCGTGTCCTTAACGATTAACAAACATTGTGTGAGAAATCGATACGCGAAAGTTGTCAAGTCTTGTGCCGCGTTGCATTTGCAAAGCAACCTCGAATTAAAACCAAGTATCAGACAAGTGAGCCTGGCGAAGGACAGGTGAAGCTAAAGCCAGAGCCTGAGAGTAGGCGAGACTATTGGCGAAATCCTTGTGGTAACAAGGAGGCCATAGTAGAGCCTGGCGAATTCAGGCGTTGCTAGCTAAAACCCCGTTTAGTAGGCGTAACACTGACTCTGAATATTTGGTGCAACGAGAGCGCCAGCATTGCAAATAAAACTCCGTCACAAGATCCGTGCGATTTCCTAAACTCAAACAAGAAATATCATTAAGTGCACAACTAAATTGTAAAAACCCAACGTAAACTAGCAGAGAGTGCAGTTAAATATATGTATAAAAGGTCAAACTAAATTGTGTTATTATTGCCGCAGCCGCCACAAATATAAATTTGTTTTAAAACCGCGTAACTTTAGGTTCGTTACAATAGAAATGTTTACTGAATCCATTTTATTTACTTGTTACTTCTTAAATCAATTAAATGTTAACAAATAAAGCAATCGATAAAGACGTATGTTTATCGACTATAAATTTAAATCAGAGTTGCATTTACAAAGAAAATGTTGCATGACAAAACTTCATCGTGTAAATGCGACCAGATTTGCGAAGAAGTTTTAAAGCAGAATGAAAAAAAAACTTAATCAAAAAACTTCATCGTGTAAACGGGGTCTAACAAGTGGAAACGTTGCAGTATACTCGAGACCAGTTTAAAAACGGCTTACATGAGGCCTGATTGCAACGCGGTACGGATGCAGGGGTGTGCGTTGCGTTCAAATATTGGCTGATGCAGATCTTTCGGGTATGTCACCAGATATATTGCCTACAAATTTGGTGACTTTAGCTCAAAAACTGTGAATGATACACGCACTCCTGTTTTTAAAGAGGCGGTGGGGTGGCTGTGGGCGACTAGTGTGGTATGGGTGGGTGTGACATATAAAGTTTTGATGAATTTTTTGGGTGATGTCAGCATTAATCTTGCCACCAAATTTATTGGGTCTATCTCAAAAGCTTTGGTAGATACACGCATAATAGTTTTTAAAAGTTGGGTGGCTGCGGCTAGAGGTGGAGAACTATCGATGGGACTAACGGCACTATCGATGGTTTGGCACTATCAAGACACCATCGATAGTAGCACGTCACTATCCATAGCGTTCGATAGTTTTTTGTGTTTTTCTATTCTACAGAATACTGGCGTTATTAAATTAAACGTAAAAATAAGTAAAATTACAAAATGGATAAATTCTTATCAAGAGTCGACAAAGGTAAATGTATACACCAACTGAAAGGTATTGATGCAAAGATTATATATATGTGCCGAAATATAATCTAGCTCGCTCCGTTCAAAAGTTATTTCAATTCAATTTTTATTTTCAATTTTTATAATAAAATTGAAACGTAATTCTTATTTTCAATTTTTAAAATAAAAGCTATAAATAAAAGTTATGATTTATTTTTAATATAAAAATCAAAATATAATAATTATTTTGTATTTTTATTATAAAAATTTAATTTAACAATTGGAAATAATTTTTTTAATAAAATAAATAAAATAATTTTTATTTTTCAATTTTTATAATAAAAACAAGTGGAAACGTTGCAGTCGGACGCAACCGTCTGCGGTATACTCGATACCAGTATTAAAACCGGTAAAAAGAGGCTTTATTGCAAAGGGGGTACGGATGCGGCAGGGATGTACGCTGCCTTAAAGATTTTCCGATGCAGATGGGGATGCCACAAGCTATCTTCCTTACAAATTTGGTGACTCCAGCTCAAAGTTTGTAAAAGGTCGGGAAAAGGGGGGGGGGGGGTGGGCTGGGGGCGGTATGGGTAGTTGTGGGATCCAAATTTGTGATGCAGATCTTTGTGGAATGTCAATTGCTATCTTCATACCAAATTTGGTGACTCTAGCTCGAGCTTTGTAAAAAATGGGGAAAGGGGGGGCTGGGGCGGTATGGTTGGGCGTGGCATCCAAATTTTGATGCAGATCTTTGTGGAATGTCAATTGCTATATTCATACCAAATTTGGTGACTCTAGCTCGAAATTTGTAAAAAGTTGGGAAAGGGGGGGGCTGGAGGCGGTATGGGTGGGCGTGGCATCCAAATTTTTGCTGCAGATCTTTGTGGAATGTCAATTGCTATATTCATACCAAATTTGGTGACTCTAGCTCGAAAATTGTAACAAATGGGGATAGGGGGCTGGGGGCGGTATGGGTGGGCGTGGCATCCAAATTTTTGCTGAAGATCTTTGTGGAATGTCAATCGCTATGTTCATACCAAATTTGGTGACTCTAGCCAAAGGTTTGTAAAAGGTGGGGAACGGGGAGTGAAATGGGTGGGCGTGGCTCCAAAACTTTGATGCAGATTTTTGGGGGTCGTTGCCAGCTATCTTTTTTCCAAATTTTGTGGCTCTAGCTCCACAACTCTGGAAGATACACGCATTCCCGTTTTTGACGAAGCGTTGGGGTGGATGGGGGCGGCTAGGGCAGTATCGGTGGGCCTGGCATCCAAACTTTTGGTGCAGTTTTTGGGGTGTCATCATCACCTATCTTGGCACCAAATTTGGTGGCTCTAGCTCAAAAACTGTGGGAGATATAGCTATTTCTGATTTTACAATGCGGGGGGGCTTGGGGTGGAATGGGTATGGTTGGCTCCAAAACGTTGATGCAGTTTTTTGCCGGTCGTTACCAGCTATCTTCCTACCAAATTTGGAGGCTCAAGCTCCACAACTCTGGAAGATACACGCATTACCGTTTTTGACGAAGCGTTGGAGTTGATGGGGCGGCTAGGGCAGAATCGGTGGGCGTGGCATCCAAACTTTTGATGCAGTTTTTGGGGGGTCATCATCACCTATCTTGGCACCAAATTTGGTGACTATAGCTCTAAATCTGTGGAAGATATAGGCTTTTTTGACTTTAAAATGCTGGGGGGCTGGGGGTGGAATGGGGGGCGTGGCTCCAAAATTTTTGATGCAGTTTTTTGGGGGTTGCTAGTAGCTATCTTCTTACTAAATTTGGTAGTTCTAGCTGTAAGGATGTGCGAAATATGTGGATTTATCGGTTTTGAGTTATCGAATTTATCGATTTGCCAGCCCCCCAGTTATCGTAGAACCCCCATCTTGACACTTTAATTTACTATCCCATAGATAAAGAGAATTGGAAAGTTTCAAGTCTCTAGCTTGAAGGGTGTGGAAAAAACTTGCATACATACGGACGGACAGACGGACAGACGGACAGACAGACAGACGGACAGACACCATGACGGACATTGCACAAAACCAATATACTCTTTACCTTCGGTATCGAGTATAATTATAATCGTTACAGTCCCTGCTTTAGACGTTTTTTTATGTCGAACCGAACATGAATCCATTGCTTCTTATGGCCGGCCGCACACCAAGACCGACAAACAAAAACACATAAAACTATTAGTTTTTTGGTCGGACCAACAAAGACCAACAACAATCGTTTTGTTGGCTCCGGTGTGCGGCCGGCCTAAAGGTTTGTTTAAAGTGAACAGAAGCAGTTCGCCAGCGCGCTGGCAGCGTCTAGCGTCCCAACCGTTGATTCAGCGGTGGCATGTGTTTGCAGCAGCACTGACTCCGACCGAAGCCCTAGTAAAAAGGACAAACCCCAAAAACGGAAAAAGGGTATATCAAGGGTTTGGAAACACTTTAAGCGGTCTGATGATGAAAAATTCGCCAAATGCCCTAACTGCGGAAAAGAGTACAAGACAAGTGGCCACACGTCTAATTTGAAAGACCATTTAAAACGGTTTCATCCTGGCTTGGATGCTCCTTCTCCGGAAGCAATCAAGGAAACCAACACAACAGACTCCAACCCATTCAGTTTAATTGCAGAATTACAATCAATTATTAAGGCCACACAGAATGTTGCCATAACATGTGATGGTTGGACATCAAGTACAAATGATAATTACTTGTCAGTCACAGCACACTTTGTGTACAATTACACATTACAATCAGCTTCGCTAGAGACAACAAAACTAAAAGACACAACAAATCATTTTTCGCAAAATATTGCAGAGACTCTAAAGGATGTGTTGACTAAATGGAACGGTTTTGAAAAAACCTCTTGCATTGTTACGGACAAGGCTAGTTAAATGCTAAAAGCATGTGAATTACTAAAAATAAGAAATCTGCCATTCTTCGCACATACTTGAAACCTAGTGGTCCAAGATGGATTAAAAGTAGAGAAAGAAAATATTAATTTAAAAAATGTATTCGAAAAATGGAAGAAAATAGTAAGATTTAAAAAAAAAAAAAAGTTCCATTTCAATGGAAAAGTTAATAATTGCACAGGATATTGAAACTCCGTACACTTCATTACAAGAAGTTCCAACGAGATGGAACAGTTTTTATTTTATGATTGAGCGCATTCTACAAACAAAAGATGCAATTTCCAAAGTATTGCTAGCAACTTCATATGAATTTTAAAGAATATTTCAAAAATATTAGACATTTTTTAAATTGCAACTGAAAAAATTTCATGAGCAAAATATGTGACTGTCTCACTTATAATTCCAATGGTGTATGGATCACAGTTGAAGGAAAGCTATTTCAAAATGTTTTGTTAAATTAAATTAAAACAAGTCTTTTTGTGAGCAAAGAACCGTCACAAGAATGGCCACTATACTGGATCCTAGATTCAAAAAGCACGGGTTTCAAAGTGCATTGAATGCTGATCAAGCGTCTGTGTGTTTGGTAAATGAGTTAATCAATGTATCGCATCCAAAACCTCCACTTGATGACGATACTGGTAGCAACAAAAAGGAAGAGTCGAGGGTTTTTTGATTTCTTACAAGAAAAGACAACGGAAAGAAAAAATACCGCTCGTAGTGATGCCATAATAAGAAAAGGACAGTGGTTGGAGAGGTCAATTTCCACGAAGGAGACTGATCCACTGCTTTGGATAAAAGTAAATATAAATATATTTAAATAATATTTTACCCAAATAACTTATTATATTCCTATTTTTCAGGTCAACGAAAATTAATTGGATTTTATAAAAAACCTCATGTTCAAATATTTATGCGTGCCAGCGACGCACAGTGGCGCCCGTAAAACAAGTCAAGTGGCAAAAATCAAAAATTGCATGTGCCTCTAAAAAATATTGAATTAACCAACTTTAGAGGAAATTTTCCCACGATTTCAGATCTGCAATCCTTAATACAACCAGATTTTTTGTTTAGAAGATGTAGCCATGCAAAGTTGACTGATAAAAATAAAAACCTCAATTTTAATGTGATTTTGTCGGCTTTGAGATACAATAACTCAACAACTAAGAAACGGATCATCATTATTTTTGATTCTATTAAAAGATCTTTTTATTAAAAAAAGAATAAAAAAAAAATTGTAATGTTTGCTTTGCGGTTGGCCAGATAAATTGATATTTACCAACTATCCATTTTTTCACTATTTTTCAACTTTGATGGAAAATTAAAAAAAATTACCCTTTTTTACCTCTGCCATATTTTCGAAATAATTTCTTTGATTATTCCTTTATCTAATGCAAAAAGTTTCAGCTGCCCGTTTTTGCCCCTTTTTATACCCTTCACATGTGAATCAGGGTATATTGACTTTGTCATGAATCTGTAACACCTTAAAGGAATGATGGGAGACCCCATAAACTATATATCAAAATGATCAGGACGAGCTCAGGAATTGATTTCCGTCCGTCCGTCCGTCTGTCCGTCTGTCCGTCTGTCTGTTTCAACACGATTTCCGGCCAAACTGCTGAACCGATCTTGATGAAACTTTCAAAGATTGCTTAGATCATGTCGGGTTTGTTCACTATGAAATTTCATTTCGATCGGAGCATTCTACGACATAGCCACCATACAAATTTACCATATCGTACACATAAGAGGGGGGTGCATTGATTTGGCTGTGTGAAGGGTATCATAGTCTTGGCATAGCCAAAATTAACTATGCGCCACTATGTTTTTAAATGTAAAAAAGTTAAAAATGTCATAGGTAAAAAATGTGTTGCATGCATTTCTGAAAACCCATTCTTATCGATAGTGTTTCGTTCCTTATTGTTAAGATGCATGATTTTTGTTTTTCATTCAGTTATGCTTGCCTGAAACCCTTTGTTAAATTCTGGTCCCTAAACTCAGGTGCAGTTACAGGATATACAAATAAACTACCTGATACGCACCATATATAGAAATTGCCCTGGTGTACAAGTAGTAACATCCCATAAAGGTAGACACAAATCTTATTCGGACACGTGCGTAGTACCCTAATTGCACAAATTGACCTAAGCCCAAATGTATAACAAATATTAGGTAAATTTTGCAGGCATGAAAGCTAACTCTTTTCTTGAACCCTTGATCCAAACGGTATCTATCCGGTAGTAGATTAGACTATATATTGAAAAAAAATCATAACTCTGGATTAGTCTACGACTGAAAATTGGCGAGACAAGTACTACATTACTCTTCAAACATGTCATTGAACAATCAAAATTTATTTGACCTGTTTAGGAAGTCAGACACACCAACAAATTTCATGAAAACTGCCTTCGAAGAACTTGATAGTTTATACGGCAATGTACAGAGAAGTGAAAATATAAAAAAAAAACTTGCCTTGACTTATGCCAAACTAAACTCAAGATGGATGCAAGCAAACAGAATGATTGAGAGATTCAACTCCAAACACCAGGACTGGCTTAATTATGATACCATCCTGGATACATTGACAGGAGATGAACCCAGCACATCAACCGGCCGAGCAAGAGGAAGGCCAACTAAAAACATGAAAGAGTGCTCAAATTTTACAAGAAAGAGGAAACTTGCTGATTCAACAAATGATTTATCCACGGAACGTTTATCGGAAGCGCTGTCTATTAGATATACAAAGGAAGCTGAAAAAGTAAGGTCACAGATTACAAAATCAGTTGCTATTGTCAGCCCACCGAGACTACAAAGAATTTAGAAAATCATTCCCACGCCCCCAAACACAAACCTTACAAAGTATGGTCCCGAAGAAGCTTTGGCGTTGTTTATGGAAAAGTCGTCAACGAACTGACAAACACAAAGTCAACTTTGTCATGCCCAATTTGCAAAAAGACGCAAAAGAACTTCGACGATTTAAACGATTCTACAAATGAAGAGAATTATGAATTTGGGATCTCACGTAGTTCTTGTTAAAGCGTATACGCTTCCTTAAGAGGAGGAACACTTTGATGAAAAAACATCAAACAAAGATAAAGAAAAGTTCAGAAAGAAGCAAATACAGGATGCGTTTTTCAAACAAGTTGGACTTAAAGTAGACTGCCCCAACTACGGATACGGAAACTCAAACGATGGAAACACTTCAAGGAGATTTTTTGAAAATGATGAGGCTGTAACTCGAATCACTGGAATCAACAATCAAATTGTTAAGAGATTGGGAACGATCTTAAATGTTTTGAACTGCAAGGAAAAAGTTGATTCTGCCAAATATGGAGAATATGCTTCAAAAACAGCATCACTTTTAGCAGAATTATATCCGCAGAAAAAGTTGACCCCGACAGTTCATAAAATATTGGCGCATGGCAAGGATATAATTGAGTATCAGTCTTTGCCAATTGGAGAGCTCTCTGAAAAATCACAAGAGTCCCTTAATAAGTTTTATAAAAAATACAGATTGCTAAACACTTTCAAAGCTTCAAGGGCGAGACAAAATGAGGACCTCTTCAACATGTTAGCAGCATCTTCAGATCCACTTATTTCATCACTGAGGCATGTTAAGTCACGAAAAGAATTAGAAAATACTTATAGTTCAGAGATGATTACTCTTTTAGATATACACATCTTTTACGGATTGTGATGAATATTTTACAAAAAACTAAAAATAAAATAAGTTTAAAAATAAATAATTGTTTTTAATTGTAATTTTAATTTTAAAATTTAAAAGCCTTAAAAACAATACAAAAATATCATAAAATTAAAAAAAAAATTTTTTTCCTTCCCATAAAAATTTTTTTCCACCTAAAAACTTTAGAATTCATTTCAAATGCTCATTTTATAGGTTGATTAATTATCTTTCAGATGCTTTTTAAATTGACCGATTATCTTGTTTGAATCAAAAGCTATGAATTTTTTTTTCTCGACTTAAGGAAAAACATATTAAAACTCGTTACCGAAGGTAAAGAGTATATTGGAATGTGCAATGTCCGTCATGGTGTCTGTCCGTCTGTCCGTCTGTATGAACGCAACTTTTTTCCACACCCTTCAAGCTAGAGACTTGAAACTTTCCAATTCTCTTTATCTATGGGATAGTAAATTAAAGTGTCAACGATGTGTGTTCGACGATGACTGTGGGGCTGGCAAATCGATAAATTCGATAGCTTAAAACCGATAAATCCACATATTTCGCTAAATAAATACACCTGTTAAAATATAATCATATCATACAAACATTAATGCATGCATGTGAACACACATTCACGCTACGCTGTTCCATTTTCAGAGACCTTCTACAAAAAAAACCTTACACGCAAATCAAACACGTAAATCAAATACGCATATAAACAGCAGAGCTGCGTGGATCGACCGTCTCAAGCGACTGCCTCTCTGTATCTAATCGCAAACAAAAATAATGCGAGAGCGCGCAGTCGGCTCAACAGCCGAACTGCTCTGTGGGTTCCGCCGTGCAAATGAACAGCAAAAGCAGAGCGCGTGCACGGAGTACGAAGTGATTGCTCTTGAATCTTTATACTCGGTGGCACAACCCAACGATTATCTACGCAATAACCATTTGTATAATTGCATTACCACCATCTTCTATCGCTCTTCTACGATATAGAGGGTAACTATCTTTTCCAGTCACAGTTTCTTTAAGTAATTGTCGAGGAAACCTTTTTGCACATTTTCCATTTTTCATGCATGGCAATTTATTATTAAATGCACCGCAAGGACCATGAATCATATTTGGCTTAACAATGTTAAATAACAAAGGATCCTCATCTGCGTTTGGTATTTCGGCACAGATAATTTTATCGATTTTATCTGGTCTTATTTTATTTTCTAACCAAAGTATAATATGTATATGTGGTAAACCCCGCTTTTGCCATTCCACAGAGTACATGAAACATTGCACGCTTCCAAACAAAGAACCTTTTGTCAATAGTGACATTAAAGCTTTAACTTTTAAATGAAAAACTCGAGCTATAATATCGTGACGATCATGCGGTTTTACCCGGTAATAAAACACTTTTTATGTCATACCATTGTGGATTGCATGTGAATGTTATGAAAAGATCTGGTCGCCCATAATGGCGAACATATGTCATAGCATCTTGAGTCTTTTCATGCATATATCGTGCAGAGCTTGTAAAAGAAGGTGGTAAAATTACCATCTGACCAAGTTGAGCTGCGACAACATCTTGTTGGCCTATTGCATCTTGTAGATGTATATAGCTATCTGCTCTGAGTTTCGCTTGATTGTAGCGAATATAATTTAACCTTTCAGTATCAATTTTAGCATACATATCAACCAAAAACTGACTAAAAAGGGAACGACAATAAATTAAATGATTTATCTCAGATTGACGAATCATTATTTTATAGCTGTAAAAGCTTAACGCAGATATCTTTTTTTTGGTTCCTCCTTTTTTAATAATAGATTCCATTGTGGTATATCCACTGAATAGCCATTTTCGCCATAAGGAAATAGCAAAGGGTACTGTAAGGCATCGTATGATCGATGCACCTCACTTATACAATGTAATTTATAATTATGGCTTTCAATAATAATATCGCGCTTTCAAATTGCTGACCAACAGTAACTATAGCTACTTCGCTTGATAGAAGTGCATTGTTAAGCCCTTTGTGAGCACCAGCGGGTGTTCGATCAGCATGTATAACCAATTTATAGTCTTTAGTACTTGTTGGTATTTTATTGAGAGCCATTTTCAGATCTTGTACATAACGATTATGTTGATGAAACACACATTGAAGATTTTTTTCTCCGCTTAAATAAACATTTGAAATATTTTTGCAACGTAGTTGAACTTTCTTTTCATCATCACCAACAAAATAAATTTGAAGAAACTGCATTTCTTCATTTGGCAAAGGTCGGACACTACCAATTAGGTGATACACTTGTCCTTGGACTTTAAAGGTTGACCAACTTTAATTTATAATTTGTGTACTTCCAAAATAAATCATTTGAAAGCAGCTGTTATACTTTCTTATACGATCAATGAAATGATCATGCTTGGGATGTCCACCAATTATTAAGCTTTAAAGTGGATCAGGCAAACTTTCATTTTGTGAAAGTTTAACTTTTCCTGCCTGCAACAGATACCCAGAGGATTATTTTATTTTATAGCATTACAATGTTTGCATATAAAATTCATACTACCAAGTTGAGTAATTTTATCTGACTTGTAAGCTATTTCAAAATCATAGTTTGAACCAGAAATGGCTTTAACACTCCATGCACGCAAACGCGTTCTTGACCTGCTGTAAAGTAGTGATTTTGGCCGGGGTATGAAACTCAGTCCGGCCAAGGTTGCACGTTACAAGAAATATTTAAATTTGCAGAAACGTACTCGCGAGTTGGTGGCAAGCTAGTCCGCCTTTACCCCGGGGTTAAGATTTCGCGACGGCTGGCGATCAGGGAGGCGTACAGGACAAGCCACAGTACAAGTACCGCCGATAGCACAGGTTATGTTCCCTCGCAAGTCGAGATCGCGCCGATGCCAAAGCTCCGTAACCGAACCGACTGAATGATTTGGGAAGCGTACGGGACGAGCCACAGTACGCGTGCCGCTGCTCACTCAGATTTTAACCACACAATTCGAGACGCACCTAGTAACGTGCCGACCGCGTGTACATATACGTATGCGTGTATATTTAATGCCTCTCAGGTCGGAACAAAGATACACGTGTTTTAAGGTTATGCTGCTTTATTTCACAAAGATTCACTTAAACTCTCTATCCTGCCTTATATCTACATACACACAATTGTTCTCCGTTTTCCAGTGGGAGCTCATCCACACTGATTTACTTTTCCAAATGTCTAATCTCGCCGGCCGTCTGCCGCGTTTTCTCGACTCCCTTCCGTGGGACACAACCGCACGCATTTAATCCAAACCACCGACCTGCTCTTGTGGGACACAACCGCACGCTTTCGATTCCCACCACGGACTAATTCGCGGCCTGAGTGCGCTATTCCTCTTCTCGCGGATCACGACACCTTGATCGTGGGTCGCGAACGCGCGCCCGACCTTCGCTGTTCTTACGCTGGTCTCGCCGCTCTTATACTTAGCTTACTCTTTACTTTTGCCCTTTACCATGTTAAATCTATGTTCTATGTTAATGTTAAGTTCTAATACAATAATATGCTATGCTGTTTATTATGTTAAAGGTATACGTATATTCTACATGTAATGTATTGTGGGGGAGGCTTGCGCAGGGCCTACCTCACACCCCCCCCTTTCTTCGTGATGGTGACTTCACCCTCGCGGTGTTGAGTCACCCCAAACATTTCGGTAGCCACCGTCACCTTGAAACGGCTACGGCGTCCTTTGGGCCTCTTCCGCTCCAGCTCTGCCGCAATGATGAGTATGGCCACTGGATTTAAAATCGTGTTGCTAGGGTGGTCTGTCCACGACGTTGGAATAGGAATCCGAGTTATTGGAAAGCTTTCCGATTCGAAGCCCTCCTGCCATCCTTCTATATCCTCGAACTGCTCCAGTGCTTCTGCCCCGTTCACCGCTCGTTCCAGCAACTCCACCTTACCATTTTCTGATCGTCTCTCTCTGTGGTTGAGTACGGTCGTCGCTGTTTGATACCGCTTAATGGCGTTCTCTTCCGAGGGTAGGGATTCTGACGCCCACCTCCTGGATGCCTCCTCCTGATCCATTCCTTTGACATTATCTGCGTACGCTGGTTTCCGAAAACGCTTGGCTACTTTCTCCTTCGGGGATGGGGACTTCGCCGCCGACCTCCTTTGTGCCTCATTCTGATCCACTCCCACGGTGCCTTTCTCCGGATGAGTGTCGCTTCTCTCCTCAATGGCCTGCAACGTGTTGAGTGGGGCTGGTTGCTCAATGTCGGGCATTGGCGCTCGTGCACGTGCGCGTGGCTCCTCTACGCTACCCAACGTGTCCATCGTTGGCTCCTTATGCACGTATACCGTGTGCATGAAAATGGGTGGCTGCTGATGTGTACGGGGACCCGGGATTGGTCCTCTCTTGGAACCGCTCCTTTTTTCGGCGTCCTCCCTTTGAGGTGTCCCCAGGACATTCCCTCGTTGTTCCCGCTCTGCGCACTCTTTCTCCACCGCAGGATCCGCGTTGCCTCTGCCTATATCCATAGTCGGTGTTCTGAAAACTAGCTTCGCCTCACCGCACTGCATGGTCGTCCCCATCTTACCTAGAAAGTCTATTCCCAGAATGATACTATCTCGCATGGATAGCTTCACAAGCAGATCTAACGCTATCTCCCTATTAACGAGGCTCACCTTCGATCGTAATACCTTTCTTATAGATATCGTCGAACCGTCCGCAAGGTGTGTGTTTGCAGTCACTGACAACAGTTCCCCTTTCGACTCTATCCTTTCAAAAAACTCCTCGCTCACAAAACTCCTCGTAGCCCCGGTGTCGATCGTCGCCCTCGCCAGTAAATCCTCGACCCTTACCTTGGCGACTATGTGATTATTTTCGACCTTGAGCGGATAGTCCAGCTCCTGTTTTTGGCCTGGATCACGCCGACGCCAGTCCGATCCCACTCCAGATAAAGCCGCTGCTCTTTCCCCATTTGCTTTAACCGGCCTGCTTCTCCGCTTACGCCCTGAGTGCCACATTGCCTGACAATATTCAACTTGTGGATCTGGGCATTCCTTCGCGAAATGTCCTCCCTGTGAGCAGTTATAACATATCCTACCGGCTTCGTGTGGCCTACGCTGCTCGTGTCTGATTGAAATTTCTTCTTTTCTATTTGTTCGGGAAGCGCTGGGCTCGTTCCTTGTCAACGGCGGCTGGGCTGGCGGAACGTCCACGCCTCCCAATTCCCTCGGGTACCCTTCCCCAACCGACTGCCTGTACCCTGTCTCCCCGTGGCACGGACCTGTTATATTTTCATACTCTGCGGCT
Source organism: Scaptomyza montana (assembly GCA_018904305.1). Taxonomy (NCBI): domain Eukaryota; kingdom Metazoa; phylum Arthropoda; class Insecta; order Diptera; family Drosophilidae; genus Scaptomyza; species Scaptomyza montana. The sequence continues at coordinate 699,109 of JAEIGR010000057.1, read as the reverse complement.
GCTTGAGTCAGTTATGCTAGCGTCGAAAAGTCCCTTCTACGAATATACAATCGGTACTCCCTCGCCAGATTGTCGTATACCCTATTAAACTGCTGGTCGGGCTTATAATGGGCATGGCGCATGAGTCTCTTCAAGTCAACCAGGTACTCTTTGTATCCCTCACCAACCCGTTATCGGCGTGCCCTAATTTCATCTTCTAACCTATCAAAATATTGTGGAGGTAAGAAAAACTCCAAGAAATCTTTCTTAAACTCCACCCACGTCACGTCCCTTAGTCCACTTGTTGTAAACCACTGAGCTGCCATACCTGTCAGCGCCACGCACATTGTCCTAGGCATACGATCAATGCTGAAGACGTATGATATGGCCCGCTCCTCAATCGACTCCACGAACTCTAGCGGATCGTTGTACCCATCAAACTTAATACCCCATCTACAGACCTGTTCCGCGACGACCATATATTGCCTGTGACCTCCATGTTCCGTACAGCCAGTATCCATGCCGGGTTGGTTATTGAAATCCTCGAACTCCATGACGCTATGCTTGTTCCTCTTTTTTTTCCCCCAAAAATTCTATTATTTATTCATTTTATTATTATTTTTTTTGTTTAATTTTGCTTTATTAAATTTTTAATTATTAAAAAAAATTTTATTTGACTCAAATATTAAAAAATTTTTATTTGACTACTCTTGATCGGATTTTATTTTTATTAGAACGTTTTTTTTTTTTTTTTTTTATCAAATCTCAATTTATTTATTTACTTTATATTAAATTAAATTTAAATTGTTTAAATTTTATTTATTATTTTTTTAACTTTTATTTATTTCAGCAGTTTTCGGTTTCACTGGTGCCACTGTTCGGCTACTCTTTTTCTATTGTTCTCGTCCAACTGTTCGATTATATTTACTATTTTTTTGATCACACAGCAAAAAAAAAACACTCTCGAATGTTCTTGTCCCATTTTTTTTATCACACAGCAAAAAAGAATTCACTCTCTAATTTTCTTGTCTGTTGTTCACTTATTTTCCTTTTTTATCGCAGAGCAAAACATAAGTACCACATTTGAGCATTCTCGTCCCAACGTTCAATTATTATTTATTTATTTATAGTTTTATTAATCGCAAAAAAAATCACTTTCAATTGTTCTTGTCACCGTGTTCAATCAATTTATTTTTATTTTTTTCCAAACTCAAAAAAAAATTCAATTTTTAGATGTTCACTAAAATCCGACTTTGACTCGCATTGTACCAAGTTCGTCGACTCGTCCGCTATTCCGCTATGCAATTGGTGCAAACTCTTTCGCTGGCAACTACGCAGCGCCGCCAAAAACCCTACTTGCACGTGTGCAATTCCCGTTCTCATGATCGGTGCGTCCGTTTCCACCGTCACTTTCGCTACCGACTCGACTTGCAGGTGTTCAATTTCCGTTCTTTCAATCGGTGTGCCCGCTTCCACCGTCACTTTCGTTGCGCCGCGACAATTGTGCAAAAAAAACGTCTAGACGCAATCCGTTTTTTTTCCTTCCCATTTTGCGCGCGCGCGATAAAACAGAGTATGACCGGGTGTATTCGTTCCACGAACACTTGTTAGTAATGCTTTTTTTTTTTTGGGATTTTTAATTCCAAACTGCACTACTCCTCTTACGCGTTTACGTCCCTGCTCGGGCGCCACTTGTAAAGTAGTGATTTTGGCCGGGGTATGAAACTCAGTCCGGCCAAGGTTGCACGTTACAAGAAATATTTAAATTTGCAGAAACGTACTCGCGAGTTGGTGGCAAGCTAGTCCGCCTTTACCCCGGGGTTAAGATTTCGCGACGGCTGGCGATCAGGGAGGCGTACAGGACAAGCCACAGTACAAGTACCGCCGATAGCACAGGTTATGTTCCCTCGCAAGTCGAGATCGCGCCGATGCCAAAGCTCCGTAACCGAACCGACTGAATGATTTGGGAAGCGTACGGGACGAGCCACAGTACGCGTGCCGCTGCTCACTCAGATTTTAACCACACAATTCGAGACGCACCTAGTAACGTGCCGACCGCGTGTACATATACGTATGCGTGTATATTTAATGCCTCTCAGGTCGGAACAAAGATACACGTGTTTTAAGGTTATGCTGCTTTATTTCACAAAGATTCACTTAAACTCTCTATCCTGCCTTATATCTACATACACACAATTGTTCTCCGTTTTCCAGTGGGAGCTCATCCACACTGATTTACTTTTCCAAATGTCTAATCTCGCCGGCCGTCTGCCGCGTTTTCTCGACTCCCTTCCGTGGGACACAACCGCACGCCTTTAATCCAAACCACCGACCTGCTCTTGTGGGACACAACCGCACGCTTTCGATTCCCACCACGGACTAATTCGCGGCCTGAGTGCGCTATTCCTCTTCTCGCGGATCACGACACCTTGATCGTGGGTCGCGAACGCGCGCCCGACCTTCGCTGTTCTTACGCTGGTCTCGCCGCTCTTATACTTAGCTTACTCTTTACCTTTGCCCTTTACCATGTTATATCTATGTTCTATGTTAATGTTAAGTTCTAATACAATAATATGCTATGCTGTTTATTATGTTAAAGGTATACGTATATTCTACATGTAATGTATTGTGGGGGAGGCTTGCGCAGGGCCTACCTCACACTGCATCAGGATTATTAGCCTGATGTCTTCTCACTGTAACTCTATGAGCATCAGGATTATTAACCTGAAATCTTTTTGATGCTTCTATGCGCTTACCCCTATTGATATCACGATACTTTTCAAATGAATGTTTTCGTACCTTTTTTTCTGTTTTGTCGGTGAAACGACTACGTATTTTAACGGGATTTTTAACATTTTCAGTTTAACATTCACTTGACGTATCAGAATCTTGAAGCAAAAGTTTCCCAGTTGGTAACAACATAAGCTACAATGTGTTGGCGTATGGTGGCATGGAAGCCTTGCCTACCAAATAAAGGGTGGGAAATAGATCTAAAAGGGCAAGCTGCATCACTAATTATGGCAACAACTGAATGTTTATTGTATGTAGCAAATAGCAACAAAACAAATTAACAACTTAATTTAAAGTAAGTATTAAAAATTAGTTAAAAATTTACTTCACTGTGCAACGTTACAGCGTCTATACAAAGTATAGAATCAACAAGAATCTATCTAAATAGAGCCGCCAAAGACCGATAGTCCAACCACTAGTTGGAACTGGCTGGCGAGGCTACCACGCGCTCTGAGAGCGCATTTCGTGCGTTTCTCGTGTTTCGTGAGTGATTCGCCAGCCACTTCTCTTGCTGACTTTGCTACAACATTTTTGTTGATAGCACAACCAGCCAGCAATATTGTGTGTATTCGCTCATATGTTTTGCTGGTGTAGCGATGTTACACACACATTGCAATATTTACATGTATGCTAAACACACACAGCGTACAGTGCGCGGCCGTCTACTTATGTCTCTTTTGCACTTGTTAAATTTGGCTATGCCGAGTGTTTTCTTGTGTTGCTTCTGCTTTAGCAATGCAAAGTTGATAATTGCCTGCCTATTTTACTAGACGCTTGTTTTTGGTGCTGTGCGCCTGATCAGCAAATGTTCGACCAGCACCAAAAATGCCTTGGAAGTATTGTTTTTCTGGTTTTTCTTAAGTTTTTGTAGGCAAATAATACAATTTTAATCAAATATTGGCTGTTTAGCGTTTGCCGAAATTCATATTAGTAGAGAATGGTCAATGAATTGCCTGGCAAATGGTACGCATACATTAAAATATGGACATGCATAGAGACAGGGACACACACATGCTTATGGTAGCTAGCCGAAACAAAAATCAAAAATCAATTTAATGTCTAAAAACCACCAAACTGCATATATATATAATAATAAGTTTGCGTATTATATGTGATAAAAATAAAAACACTGTTTTATTTTATATTATAAGCACTTACAATAGTTTGGTGTGGATACAGATATTGTTTACAATAGTTTGGTGTGGATACAGATATTGTTTACAATAAGTTTGAGATATGCATAAGTGGTTTGGTGTGGATATGGATATCTTACTCCCCCAACCTTAAAAAATTTGCCTGTCCTCAGGCGGTTATTATGTTTGGATAAAGTGATGGTTGCTCGAATTTTATTTCTTTTTGTTCCTTAATTATTTCTTGCTCTTTTGGCTTTTGATATTTTACAATGAATGTTTTGGGTAAGTTTTTATACTTATATGTTACATACAATAATATGCTTAAAATAGTAATTGTTAAACATGTTAATGTTATTATTTGAAATATATTATTATATTTCGTATGTTCATTGATTAATTCTTTTGTTTGAATATATGATAAAGGTTCAATTTTTGTTACGTTATTGCTTACATAAATATTTTGTGTAAAATCTAATCTTGAATTTTTTATAGAAATTTCGTTAATTTGTATTTCGCAATTATAAATTTTTATAATATTATTTCCTTTAATTTTGATTTTATTATTCATACAGTTTTGATTAATAATAACAATAACAAGTTGTCTTTCGTTGGTGACGGTCGTGTTTTTACGTGCTCTTAAGTATTTATTGTTCTTTTGTGTTTACGGTGTTTAAATTTGTTTAATCTGGTAAATAATTCTAACAGGGATTGGAAATATACGTGTACTTATTTACGTTTGCAAAAAAAAAGCTTTGCCAAGTTTTTATACACTTTAATTTGCAGTTTAACTGACGCTGCAGTGCCTTACTTAAAGAAAACATACGTACATACATATATACATATATTTGCATTTGCTTATTCTGTGTCTACTAACAACAAACAGCTTGTCAATTTTATTACTCTCGCTTTTCAGCATCAGTCCTCTCCCGCTTTCGTCCGCTCTTATCCGACGGTTCTATCTGCTCACGCTCTCTTGCTCTCTTTATTTTTACCGTTTCAACGTACTCATTGCATTGAAACGTTAATACATACATATATTCTTGCACTCTTCATTGTTTTGTTTTAGCATTTCGATTTGCTTATTTCATTGTTTAAATTTTTCAATATGTTTACCTGCTGCAGCAAGAATTTTAAAAAGGTTGGTACAACCAACCAAGACTTTATTTTATGTAGATTGTGTGACAACGCGATCCACATGAAATGTGCTGGCTTTACTGCCAAAATAAGGGACTGCTTAGTTGCTGACTCTGGCCTGAAATGGTATTGTGAGTCCTGCAATGAGGTTGAGAAAGAAACTGCTCAATTCATAAGGCAGACTCACCTAAGCTTTGTATCTATGAACAAAGCGTTTAATAATCTGCACACGGCTTTCAAAGAGCTTGAGGCGAATTTTAAAAACGGCAAGATCATGACGGAATCTCCGAAGCGCAAAAAGACTTCTGGTCCTTTTCCACCTAGTGTCCCACCTGTCCTGCCAACCAAACCACTACTGGTGCCAAGTAATAATCCCACATCGGGGCCTATTGCTGGCCCATTAATGGTTTTTAACTCGCCAGCTAGAAATCCTATTAATAACTTAACCACAGCTAACAATCCTTTACAAGTGCCCTCTGATCCTACAGCTTGTGTGCCTAGTAATCCTACTGTAGGTACAGCCGGCACTCCCAAGCCTCTTGTTGTTGTGCCTATCAACAAATTTATCTTTGTGTCTAGGCTAGCATCCGATATTTCATCGGATGATGTTAGTGTCTACATTAAAAGTTATATCGAGTCCCCACATATTAGGGTGGAAAAATTTAAATTCAAACACGCCCGAAGCATATCTTCTTTTAAGTTGAGTGTTCCGCCAGAACTTTTCACGACGATTTGTTCTGAAAAGTTTTGGCCACCCAAAAAAAAAAAGAGCGGCAACTTCACGTTTTGACACAGCGGTGGCCACCCCGAAAAATGATTTGGCAAAAGTGAATTGCAAATTAGTTTTCGGGGAGATTTAAAGTGAAGCGGAACAATATACACACACACGGCATACGCACATAAAATACAAACACACGGCAGTGCACGCACTAAGGCATACGCACACGACACACACCTACGGCATCGACCCACAGCACACACACACGGCATACGCACATAATATACATACACACGGCAGTGACCCCAGCACGCACTAAGGCATACGCACACGACACACACACACACCCGGAATCGACCCCCAGCACACACACACGGCATACGCACATAATATACATACACACGGCAGTGACCCCAGCACGCACTAAGGCATACGCACACGACACACACCTACGGCATCGACCCCCAGCACACACACACGGCATACGCACACACCATACACACACACGGAACCGACCCCAGCCCGCACTAAGGCATACGCGCATAACATATACATACACGGAATCGACACCCAGCGCTCACACAGGCATACGCACCCACCATACACACACACGGAATCGACCCCAGCACGCACCAAGGCACCCGCACACGCTATACACACACACACCCGGAATCGACACCAGCACGCACTAAGGCATACGCGCATAACATATACACACACACACGGAATCGACACCCAGCGGTCACACAGGCATACGCCTACACTACATCCACACACACCCGGCATTGACCCCAGCACGCACTAAGGCCTACGTACACACCACACACACACGGCATTGACCCCAGCATACACCCAGGCATACGCACACACACACGACATTTACACCAGCACTTACCCCGGCATACACACACACCACACACACGCGGCATTGACCCCAGCGCTCACACAGGCACACACACACACCGCACACACACCCAGGCTACACACACCCAGGCGGCCATACACAGTCTTACTCTGTGCGCCCCAGATCCCTGCCTGGGTCCATCACACGCGTTTCAAAAGGCGCGGCCGGTGAGTGAAAGCGGGTCGAACGGGATTAGGTGATCACTCGGTAAAGCTTCCGGGTCTTACCCTTAGCCGAACCGGGTGAGTACCTGCTCCCGATCTTCTTCGCGTCCCCGAAGCCAAAGGCTTTACGCCGGGTCGACGCCGAGGAGTGGTCTGAAAGGTGGGGTGGAAGAGTCTTCCGGGTGATCACCCTGGACTCCCTACTCCCCCCCACCCCCTTTGTCCACTGCGACGATGTCGGCCGGGACGACCGTACTGCCCCTCACCCCTTTATGTTTGCGCATTGGTGTTCGACCTCGGTGCGGCTCACTCCAGGGTCCCAGCATTTGTTACAAATAATCTGTAGAAACACCCTGGACGCGATTGAGACGCCGACCTCGGCCTAGGAAACGTCCACAGCTCGTTGTAAAGGAGTATGTGAATAGGCGTAATGATAATTTTAATAAAAATTGTATTAGGATTACTAGTGCACAGCCTGTTAGCCACCCTGTGGCCTCCACGTCGTCGGCAAAAAACTAATTAGCTTGGCCTACCAAAATGTTAGAGGCCTTAACACTAAACTTGCCAAATTATATGTAAACAGCCTATCTTTTGATTCACAAATAGTTGCATTTACAGAAACCTGGTTAAAACCCGATATTTCTGATTATTCCGTTTTTCCTTCTAAATATAACTTGTATAGATGCGATCGCACTACCCGCAAAGGGGGTGGTGTTCTCATTGCTGTTGACTCCTGTATTTCCTCTGAACAGATTCTTTCTCAGGATCTTCCGGACATAGAGTTTTTATGTGTTAAAATATTACTAAACGGCCGTTCACTTTATGTTACTTGCTCTTATATTCCTCCTCATTCTGATATTAACATTTACTCATCCCATCTGAGTGCCCTGCAACTTGTTTCGTCATTTTTGACAGATATAGATAATCTGATAGTGGTTGGTGATTTTAATCTGCCACATGTTGTATGGTCTGTGAATGACACATCTTTGGCGGTATTACCAGTCACTTCTGATGATTTTATAGATGGCCTACTGGAGTTAGGCCTATCGCAAGTTAACAGGGTGCTTAACTGTAGTGGTAGAATGTTGGACTTAATATTTGTTTCTGACTCAGATTGCAGTAATGCTTGTAGAATACCCCCTCTAGTGCTTCCGGAAGATACCTACCATCCAACCTTAGAACTATCCATCGAAATTCTTAACCCTAGTTCAATATCTAATAATACGTTAAAAGCCCGTTGCTTTCGTAAAACTAACTTTACTAAATTAAATTATCTTCTTCAACATACTAATTGGTCTCGCCTTTATTCTTGTCGTGATATAGAAACTGCCATTGCCATATTTTATAGGACCTTGAATTCGCTTTTGGATATTTGTGTTCCCCTCACTCGTTCTTCAAGTGTTAATAAACCACCTTGGTTTACGAGGGAACTATCGAAATTGAAAAACGCGAAGACAAGATCATATACAAAATCTAAAAAATCGGGAACTACTTTAGATTTATCTTCGTATTTAGTAGCAAAATCTAGTTTTCTTTCTGTTAACACATCTTGTTATAATAATTATCTTAATTGTTGTAGACTAAACTTTTGACGTGACCCTAAACAGTTTTATAAATTTGTTAACTCTAAACGTAAGTCTTCTTGCTTGCCTACCTCAGTATACCTTGATAATACAAAAGCAAGTTCTGATCAGGCAGTAGCCGATCTATTTGCTGAGTATTTTCAATCAGTATATTCAACGAATTTACATAGTTGCAGTAATTCCAATCCTTTTCAAGTTCAATCGTCAAATTGCATATATATCCCAGTTATAACTGAGTGTACGCTTCTAAGTGACCTTAACTCTATCAAACCTGGCTACTTGCCTGGTCCTGATGGAGTGCCAGGTTGTATACTTAGATACTGTGCGGATTCACTTTGTAAACCCTTACATAAATTATATAACTTGTCGGTTGACTCAACAGTGTTTCCTGCTATATGGAAGGAATCTTTTATTATTCCACTCCATAAAAATTCTTCTAAGTCTAACGTTAAAAATTATAGAGGCATATCTAAGTTGTCCGCCATTCCTAAAGTCTTTGAAAAAATTATATGTTCTCAACTGCAACACACATGTAGTTCAATTATATCGCCTTATCAACACGGTTTTGTTAGGCGTAGATCTACTACCACTAACCTTCTTGAATTCACTTCGCTTGTTATCAAAGGGTTTCAGGAAAAAATGCAAACTGACGTTGTTTACACCGATTTTAGTAAGGCATTTGATTCTGTTAGTCATTCTCTGTTGCTTCAAAAATTAAATATTATTGGATTTCCATCAAAACTTTTATTGTGGCTTTCGGAGTACTTGTGTGGCCGAACACAAAAAGTTGTTTTAAAGTCGTCTGTATCTAAACCTATTTTAGTTACATCTGGTGTTCCCCAATGTAGTCACCTTGGTCCTTTGCTATTTAATTTGTTTATTAACGATCTTCCAGCTGTTATTACTAACTCTTTTCTTTATATGTTTGCTGATGATGTAAAACTATGTTTCACCTACAATGATGCTTCTCTGTGCAACTTACTACAGTCGGATTTGTGTGCGCTGTCGGCCTGGTGTCGTTTTAACTTACTCAATTTAAACTGTTCAAAATGTAAAGTCATGTCTTTTTGTAGAAGTTCCCCTCATACTGCTCACTACTTGCTTGATGCTTCACCACTTGACCGCCTGTTTGAAATTAAAGATTTAGGCATTATTCTTGATCCTAAGCTAAAGTTTGACTCTCATATTTCGTCTATGGTTAATAAGGCCATTAATGTCTTTGGCTTCATCAAGCGGTGGTCGAAAGAGTTTAACGATCCCTACACCACTAAAACGCTTTATACATCCCTAGTACGTCCCATCCTGGAGTATGGATCTTGTGTGTGGTCCCCACAATACTCGATTCACCAGGATAGAATTGAATCTGTGCAGAAGAAATTTCTTCTGTTTGCCCTTAGAAGTTTTAACTGGGTTCCTGGAGTAGACTTACCCCCGTATTCAAGTAGACTCCTTTTGATTAATCTTCCCTCCCTGTTAAACCGTAGAACTATGCATGGAGTATTATTTATTACTAACCTACTTAATGGTGAAATCAACTCATCAGTTCTTTTGAGTCGAATTAAATTTAATGTCCCAATTAGATCTTCACGTAACTTTTTACCCTTTAGCCTTGATCGTTGCTTCAGCAACTATTTAATTCATGAACCATTTCGTGTTATATGTTCTGACTATAACAAACTTTATTCTCTTGTCTCCTTGGAGGCCTCATCTCCAGTACTAAAAAGATCGATCCTTTTTGCTTTATCTAATCGTAACCACTAACTACTAATCTAATGCTGGTCTGATTGGGTTTTTCTGGGTTTTTCCCAATCCTCGCAACAAATGTTGGACTACTCAATTTTTATTGAATTTCCCAGAGCTTTAACGTTAACTTTTGATTATATTTTCAGATTTATATATTAATCCATATTTTTATTTTAATTATTTTAACTATTTTTTAATTTAAATTAATTTTGATTTCATTTTAATGTCAGCTGCTCTTAGCTGACAATAAATAAATAAATAAATAAATAATAGATTCGGGGAAATTCCATGTTAAAATTATATTTGGTTCGATATAATTTGTTTGAAAATTTTTATTTGTTTTAGTGTATTTACACTCTGTTGATACTTGTTTGACAATACCTATTATACAATTATTAATTATTTGATTTTTTGCTGTTGTGCCATATACTTTATTATTATTTATAAAATATCTTTCCTGAATGGTTTCTGTTAAAATATTATTATTTTCATCTGGGTATGGTATTATATCAAAAATAGGTGTTTTAATAATTTCTTGCGGTATATGTGATATAATGTAAATTTCTTTTGTATCATATTTTAACCAAGTGGATGTTTTAATTTTAAGTATTTTATCTGGTGTTATGTGTAATAAGGCATCATGCTTTAGTAATTTGGGATTAAATATTCCTAATCTTGTTAGTTGCATTCCCATCTCTATGTCTTCTATATACTCGGTGAAATGTTCTAAATTGAAAATTAGCATGTCTAACTTCTTGTATCTTTCTTCATTTGTTTTATATGTTTTCATTGTTTCGATTAATTTCTCTATTTGTCTTTTCTTATTGCCTTGTGTGTCATAAATTGGTGTTCCTGCGTACGTAAATATGTCGGCTGGTGTACTATTAGTAGTCTTATGTTTAGTTTTATGATTATATGTGAATAATATGTATATAATATAATATTGTCTGTTTGTTTTCTATGTTAGAGTCACTATTAATAATTCGTAATTTTTCGTTGATAGTTTTATGAAATCGTTCTATGTCTGATATACCATTTTTGCTTGTTGTTATATTAATTTAAACATTTTCTGATTTTAACCACTGCTGTAATGCTGCACATATGAATGCTGAGTCTTTGTCTGCTTTGATTTCTGTCGGTTTTCCCATTAAATCGAATACTTTTAAAATAGCACGCTTTGCTTCTAACCAGTCTCTGCTTTGAACTTCGACTAATGTCGCAAATTTAGAATAAATGTCTATGCATGATAGAAATTGCAGGGACTGCAAATAATGATTATTTTTTTTTTTTTGAATAAATAAATCATTCACTTATGGTATCTTTGGGACAGCGAGAAATATACCAATATTCATCTTTAAGGCTCATTTATGCATTTTCACCATGATTTAAAATTTTTCAATTTTTATAGATTTACTCACAAAATATTGATTAATTTTGAGTTATACTTACAACTCAATCAATAATCATTATTTTTTATCAAAAAACTAAAACTCATGAAATAATGATTATTCTTTGAGTTTTATTTTTTGCTCAAAAATAAAACTCAAGTTGTTATTTCGACCTTTTCTTAGGGAATAATCCTAAACATGATATATATTCCTAGTCAGTAAACCAAGACAAACCATAACAATCCATTTTTAGATTAAAAAAAAAATCTCATTTGCTCTTAAATATCACTGAAAAAAATTTGTATATACATTTGAATTTGAAGTTTGCACTTAAAGTTGTGTGCAAAGAACCATTTTGTCCACCTATCCATATTAAATTAACGATTTTAATAGTAATCACTGCACTATGACCTGTACTCATTTTGTGTCGTGCGTAAAGTAATTGCCATACAAACATTTTCTTTTAGTGCAGTCTCTTTTACAGAAAAAACAACAAAATACATTGACTAGGAATATATATCATGTTTAGGATTATTCCCTAAGAAAAGGTCGAAATAACAACTTGAGTTTTATTTTGAAAAAAATAAAACTCAAAGAATAATCATTATTTCATGAGTTTTATTTTTTTGATAAAAAATAATGATTATTTATTGAGTTGTAAGTATAACTCAAAATTAATCAATATTTTGTGAGTAAATGAATATAAATAAAAAATAATCATTATTTAATAAGTTTTAAAGTAAAACTTATAATGATTACGGTCCCTGAGAAATTGTTTGTTTTCAACTAAATAAAAATCCATAACATATTTTTCTCTAATGTAGTTTGTCTCTGGGGTTAATTCAAATAATAATTTTGTGTTTCTGTGTTCAGTTTTTGACATGTTACAAATATGACATTCATTTATAATATTTTGTATTATCTTTTGATAATCTGGATAGTAAAATTTTTCTTTAAACCAATTTATTGTTTTTTCTATCCCTGGATGTAATAACTCAATCAGGGGTGTGCCAGCCATCAAAACCAACCGAATTCCAACCTAAAACCAACCTCGAGCTGGTTTTAGGTGTGCCAGAGCAGAGTTCGAGATGGTTTTGAAATCTCCACAAATTTGGTCAGAGATTTGGTTAGTTTAAGCAACATTAAATGTCTAATGCATAACAAGTGTTACTTTTTCGAAAGGTAATTTTAAGCTTAATTGCATATTGCAAATACATTTGAATTTTATTAATATTTTAATTCATGATTTTAGATATTAATAAATCTCTAACAAATCTCTAAGCCTATTTGCCGTTCCATGTAAGCGTGCAAAACCGTCCCTAACAAGAGAGGTGCCACCTTGTTCGTTTAACAAAAACTATTATTCGGAGTCTTTAATAGGTCAATTTAAAAGACACTTATTTGTGGCAAATAAACATAAAAAATCGTACTTTTAGGTAACAAAATTGCATGGTTGAGCAGTGGAGAGTTTGTTGTAAATTTAACAAAGTTATTGCAGCAAACCTTTTTTATAAGGTGGCAGCTTTTGCGGTGTTTGTTAGGTGTGTGAATGTCTACAGTAAGAAGAAGAATTTAATTTATGGAAAGTCATTGTGCCACCAAAATGTAAGTTGAATAAAAATTGCATTTAATTTTATTTTTGGTCCATAGGGGAAAACACCGTTCACCACAACAGGACGAAATACGTAGAACAGCTATTCAAGCAAGCTATCACGGCAGGGCTGTCAAGCAACATAAGTTACTTGGCGGGCAAAATATTAAATATTTATTTTGTATAAGAATTACAAGAGATAAGACCTAACATATTTTTATTTTACCATTTATTAAATATAACACTAATGCCCTGTGGCCAACCTTGAAAACAATGACAAAAATAGCAAATACACTTTAGGCAATTTTTATTTTAAAAGGTAGAAACTCTTTTTGGCCATTTTCGTTTTACGTATTTTCTCCGAAAAAATTTACCGAAAAATGAAATCTCCCAAACTTCTGGCACACCTACGGTTTTGTTTTAGAGATTTGAAAACCTGCTCGAGCCAAAATCTCTAGAGATTTCTGGCACACCCCTGAATGTGTCTATTTAATATTAATTCTTTGAACTCTGCAAACGTTTGTAAGTCTCTTAGTTTTAAGTTACTCTTCAGTGCTTTTATTTTGCTTTCTGGATTAATTATTTCTACATAGGCTCTTTAAAAAATTGGAAAATCTTTGTCATCATGAAAATATAAAGCACTATTTTTAACGCATAAATATTCCTTTATGATTTCCTTTGCTTTCGCGTTTGTCATTTCTGTATATGTTATTTTAATATTTTTCTTGTGAAAATAATTAGTCACCTCTGTCTTATTTTCAATTCCCTTAATTAATTCAATTTGTCTGTTATAATAGTTTAACGGTCTTTCTGTGATTTGGATGTACCCTTGATTGTCTTCTTGTGCACTATGAATTGTTGCACAGGTGATTTGGCTTTCTTCCTCTCCTAATAGATTTTCGTTTAATTGTACGCGTGACAATGCGTCCGCTACATGATTTTCTTTCCCTGGTAAATACTTAATTGTATAATCAAATTCGTTTAGTTTTATTTTCCACCTTTGGAGTTTCATGTTGGGTTCTTTTATATTGTTTAACCATACTAATGGTTTGTGATCGCTTAAAATCTCAAATTTCCTACCATATAAAAATGTTCTAAAAGTTTTTGTTGCCCATACCACTGCTAGCAATTCTTTTTCTATGGTTGAGTAATTTATTTCGTGTTTATTTAAAGTTCTACTCGCGAAACATATTGGCTTATGATTTTGTGTTAGGACTGCTCCTAAAGCTACGTTACTGGCATCCGTTGTAAGACAAAATGGTTTGTTATAATCTGGATGTATTAAAATGGGGTCGGATGTAATAAGTAATTTTAATTTTTCGAATGCTAAGATGTATGATTCCTCTTTAATATCTACTGTTGCTCCTTTTTATACTCGATACCGAAGGTAAAGAGTATATTGAGTTTGTGCAATGTCCGTCATGGTGTCTGTCCGTCTGTCCGTCTGTATGTTCGCAACTTTTTTCCACACCCTTCAAGCTAGAGACTTGAAACTTTCCAATTCTCTTTATCTATGGGATAGTAAATTAAAGTGTCAAGATGGGGGTTCTACGATAACTGGGGGGTTGGCAAATCGATAAATTCGATAACTCAAAACCGATAAATCCACATATTTCGCACATCCTTACAGCTAGAAGTACCAAATTTGGTAAGAAGATAGCTACTAGCAACCCCCAAAAAACTGCATCAAAAATTTTGGAGCCACGCCCCCCATTCCGCCCCCAGCCCCCCAGCATTTTAAAGTCAAAAAAGCCTATATCTCCCACAGTTTTTGAGCTATAGCCACCAAATTTGGTGCCAAAATAGGTGATGATGACCCCCCAAAAACTGCATCAAAAGTTTGGATACCACGCCCACCGATACTGCCCCAGCCGCCCCCATCCACCCCAACGCTTCGTCAAAAACGGGAATGCGTGTATCTTCCAGAGTTGCGGAGCTAGAGCCTCCCAATTTGGTGGGAAGATAGTTGGTAACGACCCCCAAAAAACTGCATCAAAGTTTTGGAGCCACGCCCACCCATTCCGCCCCCAGCCCAACCGCATTTTGAAATCAGAAATGGCTATATCTCCCACAGTTTTTGAGCTAGAGCCACCAAATTTGGTGCCAAGATAGGTGATGATGACCCCCCAAAAACTGCACCAAAAGTTTGGATGCCAGGCCCACCGATACTGCCCTAGCCGCCCCCATCCACCCCAACGCTTCGTCAAAAACGGGAATGCGTGTATCTTCCAGAGTTGTGGAGCTAGAGCCACCAAATTTGGTAGGAAGATAGCTGGCAACGACCCCCAAAAATCTGCATCAAAGTTTTGGAGCCAGCCCTTCATTTCGCCCCCCTTTCCCCACTTTTTACAATTTTCGAGCTAGAGTCAACAAATTTGGTATGAAGATAGCATTTGACATTTCAGAAAGATCTGCATCAAAAATTTGGATTCCACGCCCACCCATACCGCCCCCAGCCCCCTTTCCCCATCTTATTTAAACTTCGAGCTAGAGTCACCAAATTTGGTATATAGATAGCAATTGACATTCCACAAAGATCTGCATAAAAAATTTGGATGTCACGCCCACCCATACCGCCCCCAGCCCCCCTTTCACCACTTATTACAAATTTCGAGCTAGAGTCACCAAATTTGGTATGAAGATAGCAATTGACATTCCACAAAGATCTGCATCAAAAATTTGGATGCCACGCCCACCCAAACCGCCCCCAGCCCCCCCCTTTCCCCACCTTTTACAAATTTTGAGCTAGAGTCACCAAATTTGGTATGAAGATAGCATTTGACATTTCAGAAAGATCTGCATCAAAAATTTGGATTCCACGCCCACCCATACCGCCCCCAGCCCCCCTTTCCCCATCTTATTTAAACTTCGAGCTAGAGTCACCAAATTTGGTATATAGATAGCAATTGACATTCCACAAAGATCTGCATCAAAAATTTGGATGCCACGCCCACCCAAACCGCCCCCAGCCCCCCCCCTTCCCCACCTTTTACAAATTTTGAGCTAGAGTCACCAAATTTGGTATGAAGATAGCCGGTGGCATTCCCATCTGCATCGGAGAATCTTTAAGGCAGTGTACACCCCTTCCGCATCCGTACCCCTTTGCATTCAGGCCTCTTTTTACCGGTTATAATTCTGGTATCGAGTATGCCGCAGTCGGTTGCGCCCGACTGCAACATTTCCACTTGTTTTAATTTAAGTGTCATAGGTTTGACGATATTTGCAAAGTTGGGAATGAATTTTCTATAAAATCCACATAATCCTAAAAATTGTTTTATTTCTTTTGGAGTCTTTGGTATGGGGTAATTCATTACTGCATTTATTTTGGTTGGATTTGGGTTTATACCTTCTGTTGTTACAACATGTCCTAAAAATTCAGTTTCCTGTTTTAGAAATTCACACTTGTCTAACTGCAATTTTAAGTTGGCTTCCCTTAGTTTTGTGAATACCTTACTTAGTGACAAAATGTGCTCGTCCAATGAAGTGGAGTAGATTATAATGTAATCTAAATACACTAAAAAATTTTTGTAGATTAGATCTTCCAATAAATTGTTCATACAACGTTGAAAAGTTGCTGGTGCATTTTTTAGACCAAACGGCATACGTGTGTATTCGTAATGCCCATGTTTAGTGGAAAATGCTGTTTTTGGTATTGACTTAGGGTCCATTTGTATTTGATGATAGCCTTTTGCTAGATCAAGAGTTGTGAAATATTGGCATCTGCCAAGTTTATCTAAAATTTCGTCCATAATTGGAATTGGGAATTTGTCGTCAATTGTGATTTCATTTAGAAATCTGTAGTCAATTACTACTCTATATTTTTGTTTACCTGAGGCATCCAATTTTTTTGGAATTACCATTACTGGTGAATTGTAAGGTGATTGAGATTCCTTGACTTGTTTGTCTATTTCTTCATGTTGTATTTGTGAATACTTATATGGTCTTTTGTAAATTGAACCTTCATGTTTTGTTACTATCGAGTGTTTAACAGTACTGGTGAAAGTCAAATTGTCGCCTTCGTGGTACTGAATATCTCGAAATTTATGTAATAACTTTGAAATACACATTTTTTCTTCATCGTTTAAGTGATCTAGTCGAAATTCATTTGATTCTTTTAATTCTTCGTTTATTACGAAATTGAATTCTAAGTCTTCAACTGAAGGTGGATCTAGGCACTCTGGTGCTGGTTCTTCCTCTACGTTTATATTTGGATCATATTTAAATAGGAATCTGTATTCTACTAATGTTACTGCTCCCTCTTCATAATAAATTTTTGCTTTGCAAGCTTCTAAATAATTTCTTCCGAGTAATAAATCATATCGATTTGAAAACTTATGTAAATAAAATTTCTGTTTGAATGGACAAATTTTACATGAACCTATTGTAATGCAATCTGTTAGTTTTATATTACCATTGATGGTGTGAACATTTAGTTCTTCGTTTTTAATTGGAAAGTTTAAATAATTTTTATTCATTATATTAGTAGTAGACCCTGTGTCTATTACACACTTTAATGGATTGTCATTCATAATCACAATTATGAATGGATTATTATTATTTATTCGTCCGAGGCAACTGCTTGAAAATTTTCGGTAGTGTCCATTTTTGACACTCCGCTGTTACTTTCTCTTTGTCTTTTCTGGGGTTGGTTTTGATAATTAAATGATTGTGCATTTGAATTTCCATTGTTTGGATAATTCATTGGATTTTGTTGTCTACCCTGATGTAGTTTTTGTTGAAATTCATTAAATGTTTGTTTGTTATTTTGTGGACTGCCTGCACGTGAGTTATTGTAATTATTGTTTGGATAGTTGTGATTAACTTGGTTAGTGGGATAAGTAGGTGTACTTTGGTTAAAATTTGCTTGATATTTTTGACCTGAATTAGTTTTATTTGCATTTTGATATTTATTATTATACTCGATACCGAAGGTAAAGAGTATATTGGTTTTGTGCAATGTCCGTCATGGTGTCTGTCCGTCTGTCCGTCTGTCTATCTGTCCGTCTGTCCGTCTGTCCGTCCGTATGTATGCAAGTTTTTTCCACACCCTTCAAGCTAGAGACTTGAAACTTACCAATTCTCTTTATCTATGGGATAGTAAATTAAAGTGTCAAGATGGGGGTTCTACGATAACTGGGGGGCTGGCAAATCGATAAATTCGATAACTCAAAACCGATAAATCCACATATTTCGCACATCCTTACAGCTAGAACTACCAAATTTGGTAAGAAGATAGCTACTAGCAACCCCCAAAAAACTGCATCAAAAATTTTGGAGCCACGCCCCCCCATTCCGCCCCCAGCCCCCCAGCATTTTATAGTCAAAAAAGCCTATATCTTCCACAGATTTAGAGCTATAGTCACCAAATTTGGTGCCAAGATAGGTGATGATGACCCCCCAAAAACTGCATCAAAAGTTTGGATGCCACGCCCACCGATTCTGCCCTAGCCGCCCCCATCAACCCCAACGCTTCGTCAAAAACAGTAATGCGTGTATCTTCCAGAGTTGTGGAGCTTGAGCCTCCAAATTTGGTAGGAAGATAGCTGGTATAAACCGGCAAAAAACTGCATCAACGTTTTGGAGCCAACCATACCCATTCCACCCCAAGCCCCCCCGCATTTTAAAATCAGAAATAGCTATATCTCCCACAGTTTTTGAGCTAGAGCCACCAAATTTGGTGCCAAGATAGGTGATGATGACACCCCAAAAACTGCACCAAAAGTTTGGATGCCAGGCCC
The DNA here is from genome assembly GCA_018904305.1 of Scaptomyza montana. Classification (NCBI taxonomy): domain Eukaryota; kingdom Metazoa; phylum Arthropoda; class Insecta; order Diptera; family Drosophilidae; genus Scaptomyza; species Scaptomyza montana. Next base: position 680,244 of record JAEIGR010000057.1, on the reverse strand, counting down.
ACCGATACTGCCCTAGCCGCCCCATCCACCCCAACGCTTCGTCAAAAACGGGAATGCGTGTATCTTCCAGAGTTGTGGAGCTAGAGCCACAAAATTTGGAAAAAAGATAGCTGGCAACGACCCCCAAAAATCTGCATCAAAGTTTTGGAGCCACGCCCACCCATTTCACTCCCCGTTCCCCACCTTTTACAAACCTTTGGCTAGAGTCACCAAATTTGGTATGAACATAGCGATTGACATTCCACAAAGATCTTCAGCAAAAATTTGGATGCCACGCCCACCCATACCGCCCCCAGCCCCCTATCCCCATTTGTTACAATTTTCGAGCTAGAGTCACCAAATTTGGTATGAATATAGCAATTGACATTCCACAAAGATCTGCAGCAAAAATTTGGATGCCACGCCCACCCATACCGCCTCCAGCCCCCCTTTCCCAACTTTTTACAAATTTCGAGCTAGAGTCACCAAATTTGGTATGAATATAGCAATTGACATTCCACAAAGATCTGCATCAAAATTTGGATGCCACGCCCAACCATACCGCCCCAGCCCCCCTTTCCCCATTTTTTACAAAGCTCGAGCTAGAGTCACCAAATTTGGTATGAAGATAGCAATTGACATTCCACAAAGATCTGCATCACAAATTTGGATCCCACAACTACCCATACCCCTTTTCCCGACCTTTTACAAACTTTGAGCTGGAGTCACCAAATTTGTAAGGAAGATAGCTTGTGGCATCCCCATCTGCATCGGAAAATCTTTAAGGCAGCGTACATCCCTGCCGCATCCGTACCCCTTTGCAATAAGGCCTCTATTTACCGGTTTTAATACTGGTATCGAGTATACCGCAGACGGTTGCGTCCGACTGCAACGTTTCCACTTGTTTTTTGTTGTTTCATTCACACTATTTTCGTATAATCCCTCCCGTTGTGCTGCTACTTTAAGTAAGTGGCTGGTTGTTATATTGTAGTGCATTCATATATGTTATTTCAAATATATATAAAACGTAACTTGTAACACTTTGTTGCAAGTATAAATTAACCTAAACACGCTCAGCATAAACATATATATGTATGCGCATACCAAAGCACATACATACATATGGTCTGCGCGTGTAAGTAGAAGGCCACGCAAGCGTGAGACCGTTGCCCTACGGGAAACGCCGCGCTTGCACTTTAGCCAAACGTATGAGTACAATCGCTCTCCCTCTCTTTGTAGCTGTTAACTGATAACAGCATAAGTTTATAAATGTAAACCATAAGCTAAGAATATATTTCAACTTCAATAAAGACATTCAATAAACGAACCTCAAAGTAACATGATGTTACTTATTACATGGCGACCGTGACAGGGGTCAGCTGTCTAAAAACAAAAATATATAAAATAAAAGAAATAAAACAACAAGAACAACAACATAGCAGAAGTGCAAGTGAACATTGACACAAAAAAAAAAGTGTAACGATTGTGATCTCAAATGTATCATAAAACAAAAAAAAAAAAATATAAATAAAAATTGAGAAAATAGTGAAAATAAAAATGATTGATAAAAAACTATGAAATCAGTATGACTTTTAAGTGGCCGCTCAAAGTGTTTAAATAAAATAAAAATAAAAGTTATATGCCTGCGCAGCCAGCACTGGCAACTGAACGAGACAACGTGGGATAACCAAATTTCTAACAACGGAAACTCCGAAACCCACTTGGAAATCATAGCGAGCGAAACCGAAATAATGAAGACACCATGGAACAACAAAAACATTACCCCAACTTAAGAAGAGCTGCACCAAGGACTGCGCGGGACCACTGGAATCCGTGTTCTGCGTATACACGTGTACAACCAAGGAGCAGCAAGTGCGAAAGGCAAGGACCGCCTTTTGTGCCAACGCTGGATCACAAGTACGAAAGGCAAAGGACCGCCTTTTGTGCCACCGCTGGAACATATAGAACAAAACATCAGCAAAGGATGACCCCCAAATGGAGCAGAATGCAGAAATAAATTAAATATATTAATACACATATACATAATATACACATATATATATAACATAAAAATATTGTTAAACTGGGCTTTAATTAGCACGGTAGCGTACGGCCCATAAAGCTGAACACAACTAGGTAGGAATCTGTAAATGATAGGAACTTCTCGCCACCTACGCGGTGTACTAGGATCGTGCATTTTAGATGCCGATATTCTTAGAATTAAAATACACAACTTATACACATACAAAAAAAAAATTATTACCAAAAGTAACCATCTTGCGCATTGCGCTAGTTACGCCAGATATAAATAAATTAAATAAAATGAAAATATGAACAACGCATTTATAAAAAAAAAAAAAAAAAAAAAAGAATGTACAAAAAAATAAAAATAAAAAAAATTTAAAAAATTATTTTTTATTATATAATGACTAATTTAACCTTTTAAAAAATAAATACCTATACTTAATTAAAAAAGAAAAAAAAAATTAATACAAAATATGCGGAATCATAATACATATATACTTTATCTGACCGTTTTCAAACAAAAATGGCATAAAAAGAGAATGCGTAGCTTGAGGTGTAAGCGCAAAAAGAAGCGTGTAACGTCCAAGTAATGGATTCTGACCATTCTTTAAAAACATAACTGACATACTCAAATTAAGTACCGACTATGACACTTGAAACCCGAAGTAAATTTGCAAAATAGTTTTCGAGCCAAAAGATAGGTGCTTTAGTAAAAACTTACAATAAAGTTAATCTCCCGACAAACACCTTCCGTGTTTTCTATTCACTTTACACAATGAAATGTCCAGTTCGACAAATAAAATTGTATTAAATAAAATAATTGATTGCAATAAAACATTTATTATTTGTCCCAAATAAAGCCTCTCCAGGCACATCAAGTAGAAAACAAAATTTTGTGGCAGATGCCCATTCTAGGATATTGTTATCCTAATTATATCCAAATCAAAAGACTTACGAAATAAAGTCCTGAAGTCGCTACCAGGCACCACAGTAGACAAAATAATCATGCGCATGAATATAACAAGAATCTTTGCTTAGGCAAAATCTTGAAAAGCTTCTAAGCCCAACGTCATCACAAATGACGGAATAAGAAAAGTAGTGACCTTGCGTATAACAAACTCCAAATTGTTTATTAAAACAAGGAAATAAAGTTATCGCAAGAAGTTAGCGATTTGTATACTAATGGAGTTATCGACTTAGGTCAATTTTTCCAAAGGCTCGAAACGGGGGCCGGTATACTTACAATCAGCAAACTCAAGTGGCACCGAGCAGAAATATCATTGAATCAATTTCAATAGATAATTTCAAATAAATGGGCAATGATGTATAAAAGAGTAGCTACTCAAGCCGGCTGGGGGCGGTATGGGTAGTTGTGGGATCCAAATTTGTGATGCAGATCTTTGTGGAATGTCAATTGCTATCTTCATACCAAATTTGGTGACTCTAGCTCGAGCTTTGTAAAAAATGGGGAAAGGGGGGCTGGGGCGGTATGGTTGGGCGTGGCATCCAAATTTTGATGCAGATCTTTGTGGAATGTCAATTGCTATATTCATACCAAATTTGGTGACTCTAGCTCGAAATTTGTAAAAAGTTGGGAAAGGGGGGGCTGGAGGCGGTATGGGTGGGCGTGGCATCCAAATTTTTGCTGCAGATCTTTGTGGAATGTCAATTGCTATATTCATACCAAATTTGGTGACTCTAGCTCGAAAATTGTAAAAAGTGTGGAAAGGCGGGCTGGGGTTGGTATGGGTGGGCGTGGCATCCAAATTTTTGCTGAAGATCTTTGTGGAATGTCAATCGCTATGTTCATACCAAATTTGGTGACTCTAGCCAAAGGTTTGTAAAAGGTGGGGAAAGGGGAGTGAAATGGGTGGGCGTGGCTCCAAAACTTTGATGCAGATTTTTGGGGGTCGTTGCCAGCTATCTTTTTTCCAAATTTTGTGGCTCTAGCTCCACAACTCTGGAAGATACACGCATTCCCGTTTTTGACGAAGCGTTGGGGTGGATGGGGCGGCTAGGGCAGTATCGGTGGGCCTGGCATCCAAACTTTTGGTGCAGTTTTTGGGGTGTCATCATCACCTATCTTGGCACCAAATTTGGTGGCTCTAGCTCAAAAACTGTGGGAGATATAGCTATTTCTGATTTTAAAATGCGGGAGGGCTTGGGGTGGAATGGGTATGGTTGGCTCCAAAACGTTGATGCAGTTTTTTGCCGGTTTATACCAGCTATCTTCCTACCAAATTTGGAGGCTCAAGCTCCACAACTCTGGAAGATACACGCATTACTGTTTTTGACGAAGCGTTGGGGTTGATGGGGGCGGCTAGGGCAGAATCGGTGGGCGTGGCATCCAAACTTTTGATGCAGTTTTCGGGGGTCATCATCACCTATCTTGGCACCAAATTTGGTGACTATAGCTCTAAATCTGTGGAAGATATAGGCTTTTTTGACTATAAAATGCTGGGGGAGCTGGGGGCGGAATGGGGGGCGTGGCTCCAAAATTTTTGATGCAGTTTTTTGGGGGTTGCTAGTAGCTATCTTCTTACCAAATTTGGTAGTTCTAGCTGTAAGGATGTGCGAAATATGTGGATTTATCGGTTTTGAGTTATCGAATTTATCGATTTGCCAGCCCCCCAGTTATCGTAGAACCCCCATCTTGACACTTTAATTTACTATCCCATAGATAAAGAGAATTGGAAAGTTTCAAGTCTCTAGCTTGAAGGGTGTGGAAAAAACTTGCATACATACGGACGGACAGACGGACAGACGGACAGACAGACAGACGGACAGACGGACAGACACCATGACGGACATTGCACAAAACCAATATACTCTTTACCTTCGGTATCGAGTATAAAAATTACACCTTGACTTACTCGTGCAAAGATTGACAGTAAAACGTCTTCTACACACCCACCAGACAGAGAAAAAAAAACATAGGAGAAAGAGATAACATCATAATCTCAAAATAAAAAAATAAATAAATAAAAAAAAAATAAAATGATAATATAATAAAAAAAAAATAAAATGAAAATATATTTCAAAAAACAAAACGAACATAATATAAAATAACAACCATCTGAAATACTTTTACCATCTTTTTAATTAATAATCAAAAATATGTAGAGCAAAACGTACTAAACAACAATAAGTAAAATAAATAAAATAAATAAAAAAAAAAAAATATTAAAATAAATAAAAAAAATATAAAAAAAATATATATATATATATATATTTTTATATAAAATTAGGATAATATATATATGTGTAATATAAAATTAATACATACGAAAAAAAAAATAAAATAATTTAAGAAAAAAAATTATTTTAAAACGGTCTGATCAGCCGTATACATATAAAACTTATTTAAGAAAAAAAAAAAAAAAAAAATAAATCATTTAAAAAAAAAAAAGCAGCTAATTATAACACTAAATTTTTATACTTTTATAGTTTTATATTATTCAATTTTTATATTTCTAATAATTACAATCATGTATACTATAAATAACTACATATTCATAATATTACGTTATTTTTTTAAAAAGGGAGGTGTAGTGCATTCATATATGTTATTTCAAATATATATAAAACGTAACTTGTAACACTTTGTTGCAAGTATAAATTAACCTAAACACGCTCAGCATAAACATATATATGTATGCGCATACCAAAGCACATACATACATATGGTCTGCGCGTGTAAGTAGAAGGCCACGCAAGCGTGAGACCGTTGCCCTACGGGAAACGCCGCGCTTGCACTTTAGCCAAACGTATGAGTACAATCGCTCTCCCTCTCTTTGTAGCTGTTAACTGATAACAGCATAAGTTTATAAATGTAAACCATAAGCTAAGAATATATTTCAACTTCAATAAAGACATTCAATAAACGAACCTCAAAGTAACAAGATGTTACTTATTACAATATCATATCTGGCTAATATCATAAAAATTCTATCCGGAATTTTTCTTTTAATTACATCTTTTATAGTGTTATTCATTGCGTTTACATACACTTGCATATTTGCTTGGTTGTTTTCTAAAGTTAACTTATTTGTTATAACATATGATTTTCGTTCTAACTCTTCTATGAAATTACGTAGATTTCCGTTGTAGTGTGTGTTGTATAGCTGTCTCAGTAGTTCCTCGATCGGTGTTTGTGTTTTATATTCCTCCGTTAATGCCCTCTTTAGTTCTGTCCAGTTATTGGCGAGATGATAATTGTGAAATCCGTTGTGCCTCACCGACGACTTGTACTTCTATGGCTCCATAAATAATGCTTTGTTGACGTGGATTTGTAGTTGGATAAAGGTGTATTATATATTCAATCCTCCTGATGAATGCGCTTAATTCGTCATGATTTCCATTAAACTGTGGCACTTGCCTTATTTGCGACAAGGCCTGATTAACCTCTGCATCACTTAGTACGGCTGTCATTTTCAATTTTTGTTTGATTGTTTTTAATTTCTTCAAATACTTTATTGTTTTTGCGTGTATGAGTTTTTATTTATTTGAACACTATTAAATGTGTTAAGTTCACAATGTTCTTTAGCGGATCAGTGTGTTTTTCAACTATTGGTTTTTAATTATTTTAACACTATTAAATGTGTTTTAAGTCACGTCTGTTCTTTAGCGGATAAGTGATTTTTTTAAGTATCGCACTTTTTTTTTATTGATGCACTTTTTTCACTTATCCTACCGGCTGCGCCAATAATAAGTTTGCGTATTATATGTGATAAAAAATAAAAACACTGTTTCATTTTATATTATCACTAATAAGCACTTTATTAAATTATTGAAGTATTGACAGTTATGTTTTACAAGAATACGAATGCGAGACGTCTTACTCGTTTTAAACTTCAAATCAAACTCTCCTCTCAAAGTTCTTGCTTTGAGTTTTTATACCATAAGTGGCTATCTTTTCATGCTGAAGCCGAAATATGTTTATATTGACAATTTCGCGCTTGTGGCGTGATTGGGATGATTTGTTTACAATTATTAATAATTGGGTTGGTGTGAATACAGATATTGTTTACAATAGTTTGGCGTGGATACAGATATTGTTTACAATAGTTTGGTGTGGATACAGATATTGTTTACAATAGTTTGGTGTGGATACAGATATTGTTTACAATAAGTTTGAGATATGCATAAGTGGTTTGGTGTGGATATGGATATCTTAATGTATATATGTAAGTTGTTATTTATTCCCTCATTTGCTTTGCTGGTGCTAGGTCGACGCAATAGGATAAGCAATAAAATAAGCGCACATAAAGAATACAAGGAAAATATATATAGTTTAAAACAAGTGGAAACGTTGCAGCCGGACGCAACCGACTGCGGCATACTCGATACCAGTATTAAAACCGGTAAAAAGAGGCCTGACTGCAGAGGGGTACGGATGCGGCAGAGGTGTACACTGCCTAATAGATTTTCCGATGCAGATGGGGATGCCACAAGCAATCTTCATTACAAATTTGATGACTCTAGCTCAAAGTTAGTAAGTTTGTTGGGAAAAGGGGGCTGGGGGCGGTATGGGTGGGCGTGGCATCCAGATTTGTGACGCAGATCTTTGTGGAATGTCAATTGCTATCTTCATACCAAATTTGGTGACTCTAGCTCGTAATTTGTAAAAAGTGGGGAAAGGGGGGCTGGGGGCGATATGGGTGGGCGTGCCATCCAAATTTTTGCTTCAGATCTTTGTGGAATGTTAATTGCTATCTCCATACCAAATTTGGTGACTCTAGCTCGAAGTTTATAAAAAGAGTGGAAAGGGGGGTTGGGGGCGTATGGGTGGGTGTGGCATCCAAATTTGTGATGCAGATCTTTGTGCAATATTAATTGCTATCTTCATACCAAATTTGGTGACTCAAGCTCAAAGTTTGTAAAATGTGGGGAAAGGGGGAATGGGGCCTTATAGGTGGGCGTGGCATCGAAATTTTTGATGCAGATCTTTGTAAAATGTCAATTGCTATCTTCATACCAAATTTGGTGACTCTAGCTCGAAGTTTGTAAAAAGTGGTGAAAGGGGAGCTGGGGGCGGTATGGGTGGGCGTTGCATCCAAATTTGTGATGCAGATCTTTGTGGAATGTCAATTGCTATCCTCATACCAAATTTGGTGACTCTAGCTCAAAGTTTGTTAAAAGAGGGGAAAGGGGGGCTGGGGGCGGTATGGGTGGGCGTGGCATCGAAATTTTTTCTGCAGATCCTTGAGGAATGTTAATTGCTATATTAATACCAAATTTGGTGACTCAAGCTCAAAGTTTCTAAAATGTGGGCAAAGGGGGAATGGGGCGGTGTGGGTGGGCGTGGCATCGAAATTTTTGATGCAGATCTTTGTAAAATGTCAATTGCTATCTTCATACCAAATTTGGTGACTCTAGCTCGAAGTTTGTAAAATGTGGGGAAAGGGGGGCTGGGGACGGTATGGGTGGGCGTGGCATCCAAATTTTTGATGCAGATCTTTGTAAAATGTCAATTGCTATCTTCATACCAAATATGGTGACTGTAGCTAAAAGTTTGTAAAAGGTGGGAAAGGGGGGCGAAATGGGTGGGCGTGGCTCCAAAAATGGGATGCAGATTTTTGGGGGTCGTTTCCAGCTATCTTCCTACCAAATTTGGTGGCTCTAGCTCCACAACTCTGGAAGATACACGCATTCCCGTATTTGACGAAGCGTTGGGGTGGATGGGGGCGGCTTGGGCAGTATTGGTGGGCGTGGCATCCAAATTTTTGCTGCAGATCTTTGTGGAATGTTAATTGCAAATTTGGTGACTCTAGCTCGAACTTTGTAAAAAGAAGGGAAAGGGGGGCTGTGGGCGGTATGGGTGGGCGTTGCATCCAAATTTGTGATGCAGATCTTTGTGGAATGTCAATTGCTATCTTCATACCAAATTTGGTGACTCTAGCTCAAAAATTGTAAAAAGTGGGGAAAAGGGTGCTGGGGGCGGTATGGGTGGGTGTGGCATCCAAATTTTTGCTGTAGATCTATGTGGGATGTCAATTGCTATTTTCATACCAAATTTGGTGACTCTAGCTCGAAGTTTGTAAAAAGAGGGGAAAGGGGGGCTGGCGGTGGTATGGGTGGGCGTGGCATCCAAATTTTTGCTGCAGATCTTTGTGGAATGTCAATTGCTATCTTCATACCAAATTTGGTGACTCAAGCTCAAAGTTTGTAAAATGTGGGGAAAGGGGGAATGGGGCCTTATGGGTGGTCGTGGCATCGAAATTTTTGATGCAGATCTTTGTAAAATGTCAATTGCTATCTTCATACCAAATTTGGTGACTCTAGCTCGAAGTTTGTAAAAAGAGGGGAAAGGGGGGCTGGGGGCGGTACGGGTGGGCGTGGCATCCAAATTTGTGATGCAGATCTTTGTGGAATGTCAATTGCTATCTTCATACCAAATATGGAGACTTTAGCTAAAAGTTTGTAAAATGTGGGAAAGGGGGGCGAAATGGGTGGGCGTGGCTCCAAAACTGTGATGCAGATTTTTGGGGGTAGTTGCCAGCTATCTTCCTACCAAATTTGGTGGCTCTAGCTCCACAACTCTGGAAGATACACGCATTCCCGTATTTGACGAAGCGTTGGGGTGGATGGGGGCGGCTTGGGCAGTATTGGTGGGCGTGGCATCCAAATTTTTGCTGCAGATCTTTGAGGAATGTTAATTGCTATCTTCATACCAAATTTGGTGACTCTAGCTCAAAGTTTGTAAAATGTGAAGAAAGGGGGAATGGGGTCTTATAGGTGGGCGTGGCATCGAAATTTTTGATGCAGATCTTTGTAAAATGTCAATTGCTATCTTCATACCAAATTTGGTGACTCTAGCTCGAAGTTTGTAAAAAGATGGGAAAGGGGGGCCGGGGGCGGTATGGGTGGGCGTGGCATCCAAATTTGTGATGCAGATCTTTGAGGAATGTTAATTGCTATCTTCATACCAAATTTGGTGACTCTAGCTCAAAGTTTGTAAAATGTGGGGAAAGGGGGAATGAGGTCTTATAGGTGGGCGTGGCATCCAAATTTTTGCTGCAGATCTTTTTGGAATGTCAATTGCATTCTTCATACCAAATTTGGTGACTCAAGCTCAAAGTTTGTAAAATGTGGGGAAAGGGGGAATGGGGCCTTATGGGTGGTCGTGGCATCGAAATTTTTGATGCAGATCTTTGTAAAATGTCAATTGCTATCTTCATACCAAATTTGGTGACTCTAGCTCGAAGTTTGTAAAAAGAGGGGAAAGGGGGGCTGGGGGCGGTACGGGTGGGCGTGGCATCCAAATTTGTGATGCAGATCTTTGTGGAATGTCAATTGCTATCTTCATACCAAATATGGAGACTTTAGCTAAAAGTTTGTAAAATGTGGGAAAGGGGGGCGAAATGGGTGGGCGTGGCTCCAAAACTGTGATGCAGATTTTTGGGGGTCGTTGCCAGCTATCTTCCTACCAAATTTGGGGGCGTAGCTCCACAACTCTGAAAGATACACGGATTCCCGTATTTGACGAAGCGTTGGGGTGGATGGGGGCGGCTTGGGCAGTATTGGTGGGCGTGGCATCCAAATTTTTGCTGCAGATCTTTGAGGAATGTTAATTGCTATCTTCATACCAAATTTGGTGACTCTAGCTCAAAGTTTGTAAAATGTGGGGAAAGGGGGAATGGGGTCTTATAGGTGGGCGTGGCATCCAAATTTTTGCTGCAGATCTTTGTGGAATGTCAATTGCATTCTTCATACCAAATTTGGTGACTCAAGCTCAAAGTTTGTAAAATGTGGGGAAAGGGGGAATGGGGCCTTATGGGTGGTCGTGGCATCGAAATTTTTGATGCAGATCTTTGTAAAATGTCAATTGCTATCTTCATACCAAATTTGGTGACTCTAGCTCGAAGTTTGTAAAAAGAGGGGAAAGGGGGGCTGGGGGGCGGTACGGGTGGGCGTGGCATCCAAATTTGTGATGCAGATCTTTGTGGAATGTCAATTGCTATCTTCATACCAAATATGGAGACTTTAGCTAAAAGTTTGTAAAATGTGGGAAAGGGGGGCGAAATGGGTGGGCGTGGCTCCAAAACTGTGATGCAGATTTTTGGGGGTCGTTGCCAGCTATCTTCCTACCAAATTTGGGGGCGTAGCTCCACAATTCTGAAAGATACACGGATTCCCGTATTTGACGAAGCGTTGGGGTGGATGGGGGCGGCTTGGGCAGTATTGGTGGGCGTGGCATCCAAATTTTTGCTGCAGATCTTTGAGGAATGTTAATTGCTATCTTCATACCAAATTTGGTGACTCTAGCTCAAAGTTTGTAAAATGTGGGGAAAGGGGGAATGGGGTCTTATAGGTGGGCGTGGCATCGAAATTTTTGATGCAGATCATTGTAAAATGTCAATTGCTATCTTCATACCAAATTTGGTGACTCTAGCTCGAAGTTTGTATAAAGATGGGAAAGGGGGGCCGGGGGCGGTATGGGTGGGCGTGTTATCCAAATTTGTGATGCAGATCTTTGTAAAATGTCAATTGCTATCTTCATACCAAATTTGGTGACTCTAGCTCGATGTTTGTAAAATGTGGGGAAAGGGGGAATGGTGCCTTATGGGTGGGCGTGGCATCGAAATTTTTGATGCAGATCTTTGTAAAATGTCAATTGCTATCTTCATACCAAATTTGGTGACTCTAGCTCGAAGTTTGTAAAAAGTGGGGAAAGGGGGGCTGGGGGCGGTATGGGTGGGCGTGGCATCCAAATTTTTGCTTCAGATCTTTGTGGAATGTTAATTGCTATCTTCATACCAAATTTGGTGACTCAAGCTCGAAGTTTTTAAAATGTGGGGAAAGGGGGAATGGGGCCTTATGGGTGGGCGTGGCATCGAAATTTTTGATGCAGATCTTTGTAAAATGTCAATTGCTATCTTCATACCAAATTTGGTGACTCTAGCTCGATGTTTGTAAAATGTGGGGAAAGGGGGAATGGTGCCTTATGGGTGGGCATGGCATCGAAATTTTTGATGCAGATCTTTGTAAAATGTCAATTGCTATCTTCATACCAAATTTGGTGACTCTAGCTCGAAGTTTGTAAAAAGTGGGGAAAGGGGGGCTGAAGGCGGTATGGGTGGGCGTGGCATCCAAATTTTTGAGGCAGATCTTTGTGGAATGTTAATTGCTATCTTCATACCAAATTTGGTGACTCAAGCTCGAAGTTTTTAAAATGTGGGGAAAGGGGGAATGGGGCCTTATGGGTGGGCGTGGCATCGAAATTTTTGATGCAGATCTTTGTAAAATGTCAATTGCTATCTTCATACCAAATTTGGTGACTCTAGCTCGAAGTTTGTAAAAAGTGGGGAAAAGAGGGGGCTGGGGGCGGTATGGGTAGTTGTGGCATCAAAATTTTTGATGCAGATCTTTGTGAAATGTCAATTGCTATCTTCATACCAAATTTGGTGAATCTAGCTCGAAGTTTGTAAAAAGATGGGAAAGGGGGAATGGGGCGTTATGGGTGGGCGTGGCATCGAAAATTTTGATGCAGATCTTTGTAAAATGTCAATTGCTATCTTCATACCAAATTTGGTGACTCTAGCTCGAAGTTTGTAAAAAGTGGGGAAAGGGGGGCTGGGGGCGGTATGGGTGGGCGTGGCACCAAATTTTTGAGGCAGATCTTTGTGGAATGTTAATTGCTATCTTCATACCAAATTTGGTGACTCAAGCTCAAAGTTTGTTAAATGTGGGGAAAGGGGGAATGGGGCCTTATGGGTGGGCGTGGCATCGAAATTTTTGATGCAGATCTTTGTAAAATGTCAATTGCTATCTTCATACCAAATTTGGTGACTCAAGCTCGAAGTTTGTAAAAAGAGGGGAAAGGGGGCTGGGGGCGGTATGGGTGGTCGTGGCATCCAAATTTGTGATGCAGATCTTTGTGGAATGTCAATTGATATCTTCATACCAAATTTGGTGACTCAAGCTCAAAAATTGTAAAAAGTGTGGAAAGGCGGGCTGGGGTTGGTATGGGTGGGTGTGGCATCCATTTTTTTGCTGTAGATCTATGTGGGATGTCAATTGCTATCTTCCTACCAAATTTGGTGACTCTAGCTAAAAGTTTGTAAAAGGTGGGAAAGGGGGGCGAAATTGGTGGGCGTGGCTCCAAAACTGTGATGCAGATTATTGGGGGTCGTTGCCAGCTATCTTCCTACCAAATTTGGTGGCTCTAGCTCTACAACTCTGGAAGATACACGCATTCCCGTTTTTGACGAAGCGTTGAGGTGGATGGGGGTGGTTTGGGCAGTATTGGTGGGCGTGGCATCCAAATTTTTGCTGCAGATCTTTGTGGAATGTTAATTGCTATCTTCATACCAAATTTGTTGACTCTAGCTCAAAGTTTGTAAAATGTGGGGAAAGGGGGAATGGGGCCTTATGGGTGGGCGTGGCATCGAAATTTTTGATGCAGATATTTGTAAAATGTCAATTGCTATCTTCATACCAAATTTGGTGACTCTAGCTCGAAGTTTGTAAAAGGTGGGAAAGGGGGGCAAAATGGGTGGGCGTGGCTCCAAAACTTTGATGCAGATTTTTGGGGGTCGTTGCCAGCTATCTTCCTACCAAATTTGGTGGCTCTAGCTCCGCAACTCTGGAAGATACACGCATTCCCGTTTTTGACGAAGCGCTGGGGTGGATGGGGGCGGCTAGGGCAGTATCGGTGGGCGTGGCATCCAAACTTTTGATGCAGTTTTGGGAGGTCATCATCACCTATCTTGGCACTAAATTTGGTGGCTCTAGCTCAAAAACTGTGGGAGATATAGCCATTTCTGATTTCAAATTGCGGTGGGGCTGGGGGCGGAATGGGGGGGCGTGGCTCCAAAATTTTTGATGCAGATTTTGGGGGTTGCTAGTAGCTATCTGCTTACCGAATTTGGTAGTTCTAGCTGTAAGGATGTGCGAAATATGTGGATTTATCGGTTTTGAGTTATCGAATTTATCGATTTGCCAGCCCCCCAGTTATCGCACAAACCCCATCTTGACACTTTAATTTACTATCCCATAGATAAAGAGAATTGGAAAGTTTCAAGTTTCTAGCTTGAAGGGTGTGGAAAAAAGTTGCGAACATACGGACGGACAGACGGACAGACGGACGGACACCATGACGGACATTGCACAAACTCAATATACTCTTTACCTTCGATATCGAGTATAAAAACTAAAAAATACGCTTTTTAAAAACATTGAACTAAAAATTTAAAAAACAATTTTATGCTATTGTGATGCTAGAGCCACCAAATTTGGTAGGAAGATAGCTGGCAACGACCCCCAAAAATCTGCATCAAAGTTTTGGAGCCACGCCCACCCATTCCGCCCCCAGCTCCCCCGCATTTAGAAATCCGAAATGGCTATATCTCCCACAGTTTTTGAGCTAGAGCCACCAAATTTGGTGCCAAGATAGGTGATGATGACCCCCAAAAACTGCATCAAAAGTTTGGATGCCACGCCCACCGATACTGCCCTAGCCGCCCCCCATCCAGCCCAACGCTTCGTCAAAAACGGGAATGCGTGTATCTTCTAGAGTTGTGATGCTAGAGCCACCAAATTTGGAAGGAAGATAGCTGGCAACGACCCTCAAAAATCTGCATCACAGTTTTGTCAATTGCTATCTTCCTACCAAATTTGGTGACTCTAGCTAAAAGTTTGTAAAAGGTGGGAAAGGGGGGCGAAATTGGTGGGCGTGGCTCCAAAACTGTGATGCAGATTTTTGGGGGTAGTTGCCAGCTATCTTCCTACCAAATTTGGTGGCTCTAGCTCCACAACTCTGGAAGATACACGCATTCCCGTATTTGACGAAGCGTTGGGGTGGATGGGGGCGGCTTGGGCAGTATTGGTGGGCGTGGCATCCAAATTTTTGCTGCAGATCTTTAAGGAATGTTAATTGCTATCTTCATACCAAATTTGGTGACTCTAGCTCAAAGTTTGTAAAATGTGGGGAAAGGGGGAATGGGGCCTTATAGGTGGGCGTAGCATCGAAATTTTTGATGCAGATCTTTGTAAAATGTCAATTGCTATCTTCATACCAAATTTGGTGACTCTAGCTCGAAGTTTGTAAAAAGAGGGGAAAGGGGGGCTGGGGCGGTACGGGTGGGCGTGGCATCCAAATTTTTGATGCAGATCTTTGTAAAATGTCAATTGCTATCTTCATACCAAATATGGTGACTCTAGCTTTAAGTTTGTAAAAGGTGGGAAAGGGGGGCGAAATGGGTGGGCGTGGCTCCAAAACTGTGATGCAGATTTTTGGGGGTCGTTGCCAGCTATCTTCCTACCAAATTTGGGGGCGTAGCTCCACAACTCTGAAAGATACACGGATTCCCGTATTTGACGAAGCGTTGGGGTGGATGGGGGCGGCTTGGGCAGTATTGGTGGGCGTGGCATCCAAATTTTTGCTGCAGATCTTTGAGGAATGTTAATTGCTATCTTCATACCAAATTTGGTGACTCTAGCTCAAAGTTTGTAAAATGTGGGGAAAGGGGGAATGGGGCCTTATAGGTGGGCGTGGCATCGAAATTTTTGATGCAGATCTTTGTAAAATGTCAATTGCTATCTGCATACCAAATTTGGTGACTCTAGCTCGATGTTTGTAAAATGTGGGGAAAGGGGGAATGGTGCCTTATGGGTGGGCGTGGCATCGAAATTTTTGATGCAGATCTTTGTAAAATGTCAATTGCTATCTTCATACCAAATTTGGTGACTCTAACTCGAAGTTTGTAAAAAGTGGGGAAAGGGGGGCTGGATGCGGTATGGGTGGGCGTGGCATCCAAATTTTTGAGGCAGATCTTTGTGGAATGTTAATTGCTATCTTCATACCAAATTTGGTGACTCAAGCTCGAAGTTTTTAAAATGTGGGGAAAGGGGGAATGGGGCCTTATGGGTGGGCGTGGCATCGAAATTTTTGATGCAGATCTTTGTAAAATGTCAATTGCTATCTTCATACCAAATTTGGTGACTCTAGCTCGAAGTTTGTAAAAAGTGGGGAAAGGGGGGGCTGGGGGCGGTATGGGTAGTTGTGGCATCAAAATTTTTGATGCAGATCTTTGTGAAATGTCAATTGCTATCTTCATACCAAATTTGGTGAATCTAGCTTCAAGTTTGTAAAAAGATGGGAAAGGGGGAATGGGGCGTTATGGGTGGGCGTGGCATCGAAAATTTTGATGCAGATCTTTGTAAAATGTCAATTGCTATCTTCATACCAAATTTGGTGACTCAAGCTCGAAGTTTTTAAAATGTGGGGAAAGGGGGAATGGGGCCTTATGGGTGGGCGTGGCATCGAAATTTTTGATGCAGATCTTTGTAAAATGTCAATTGCTATCTTCATACCAAATTTGGTGACTCTAGCTCGAAGTTTGTAAAATGTGGGGAAAGGGGGACTGGGGGCGGTATGGGTGGGCGTGGCATCCAAATTTTTGAGGCAGATCTTTGTGGAATGTTAATTGCTATCTTCATACCAAATTTGGTGACTCAAGCTCAAAGTTTGTTAAATGTGGGGAAAGGGGGAATGGGGCCTTATGGGTGGGCGTGGCATCGAAATTTTTGATGCAGATCTTTGTAAAATGTCAATTGCTATCTTCATACCAAATTTGGTGACTCAAGCTCGAAGTTTGTAAAAAGAGGGGAAAGGGGGCTGGGGGCGGTATGGGTGGTCGTGGCATCCAAATTTGTGATGCAGATCTTTGTGGAATGTCAATTGCTATCTTCATACCAAATTTGGTGACTCTAGCTCGAAAATTGTAAAAAGTGTGGAAAGGCGGGCTGGGGTTGGTATGGGTGGGTGTGGCATCCATGTTTTTGCTGTTGATCTATGTGGGATGTCAATTGCTATCTTCCTACCAAATTTGGTGACTCTAGCTAAAAGTTTGTAAAAGGTGGGAAAGGGGGGCGAAATTGGTGGGCGTGGCTCCAAAACTGTGATGCAGATTATTGGGGGTCGTTGCCAGCTATCTTCCTACCAAATTTGGTGGCTCTAGCTCCACAACTCTGGAAGATACACGCATTCCCGTTTTTGACGAAGCGTTGAGGTGGATGGGGGCGGTTTGGGCAGTATTGGTGGGAGTGGCATCCAAATTTTTGCTGCAGATCTTTGTGGAATGTTAATTGCTATGTTCATACCAAATTTGTTGACTCTAGCTCAAAGTTTGTAAAATGTGGGGAAAGGGGGAATGGGGCCTTATGGGTGGGCGTGGCATCGAAATTTTTGATGCAGATATTTGTAAAATGTCAATTGCTATCTTCATACCAAATTTGGTGACTCTAGCTCGAAGTTTGTAAAAGGTGGGAAAGGGGGGCGAAATGGGTGGGCGTGGCTCCAAAACTTTGATGCAGATTTTTGGGGGTCGTTGCCAGCTATCTTCCTACCAAATTTGGTGGCTCTAGCTCCGCAACTCTGGAAGATACACGCATTCCCGTTTTTGACGAAGCGCTGGGGTGGATGGGGGCGGCTAGGGCAGTATCGGTGGGCGTGGCATCCAAACTTTTGATGCAGTTTTTGGGAGGTCATCATCACCTATCTTGGCACTAAATTTGGTGGCTCTAGCTCAAAAACTGTGGGAGATATAGCCATTTCTGATTTCAAATTGCGGTGGGGCTGGGGGGCGGAATGGGGGGGCGTGGCTCCAAAATTTTTGATGCAGATTTTGGGGGTTGCTAGTAGCTATCTGCTTACCGAATTTGGTAGTTCTAGCTGTAAGGATGTGTGAAATATGTGGATTTATCGGTTTTGAGTTATCGAATTTATCGATTTGCCAGCCCCCAGTTATCGCACAAACCCCATCTTGACACTTTAATTTACTATCCCATAGATAAAGAATTGAAAGTTTCAAGTTCAGCTGAAGGGTGGAAAAGTTGCGAACATACACGGACAGACGGACGGACACCAACACAACAAACCAATATACCTTACCTCGGTACATAAAACCAAAAACGCTTTTAAAAACATGAACAAAAATTTAAAACAATTAGCAGGACAGACCACCAAACGGAGGAAGAACGGCAACGACCCCAAAACGCACAAAGTTTGGAGCCACGCCCACCCACCCCCCAGCCCCCCATTAGAAAAAGGCAATCCCACAGTTTTGAGCAGAGCCACCAAATTGGGCCAAGAAGAACCACCAAAACGCACAAATTGGACCACGCCCACCGAACCGCCAAGCCGCCCCCACCAGCCCAACCTCGCAAAAACGGGAATGCGGTATCTCAGAGTGAGACAGACCACAAATTGGAGGAGAAGCGGAACGCACACACAGTTTGAGCCACGCCCAGTGGCATCAAATTTTGATGCAGATCTTGGAAAGTCAATTGCTATCTCATACCAAATTGGTGAATCAGCTAAAAAGATGGGAGGGGAATGGGGCGTTATGGGTGGGCGGGCACCGAAAATTAGACTTTGAAAAGTCAATTGCTATCACTACTCCAAACTCGAAGTTTTTAAAATGTGGGGAAAGGGGAAGGGGCCTTATGGGTGGGCGTGGCATCGAAATTTTTGATGCAGATCTTTGTAAATGTCAATTGCTATCTTCATACCAAATTTGTGCCTACAAGTTTGTAAAATGTGGGGAAAGGGGGACTGGGGGCGGTATGGGTGGGCGGGCATCCAAATTTTTAGGCAGATCTTTGTGGAATGTTAATTGCTATCTTCATACCAAATTTGGTGACTCAAGCTCAAAGTTTGTTAAATGTGGGAAAGGGGGAATGGGGCCTTATGGGTGGGCGTGGCATCGAAATTTTGATGCAGATCTTTGTAAAATGTCCATTGCTATCTTCATACCAAATTTGGTGACTCAAGCTCGAAGTTTGTAAAAGGGGAAAGGGGCTGGGGCGGTATGGGTGGTCGTGGCATCCAAATTTGTGATGCAGATCTTTGTGGAATGTCAATTGCTATCTTCATACCAAATTTGGTGACTCTAGCTCGAAAATTGTAAAAAAGTGTGGAAAGGCGGGCTGGGGTTGGTATGGGTGGGTGTGGCATCCATGTTTTTGCTGTTGATCTATGTGGGATGTCAATTGCTATCTTCCTACCAAATTTGGTGACTCTAGCTAAAAGTTTGTAAAAGGTGGGAAAGGGGGCGAAATTGGTGGGCGTGGCTCCAAAACTGTGATGCAGATTATTGGGGGTCGTTGCCAGCTATCTTCCTACCAAATTTGGTGGCTCTAGCTCCGCAACTCTGGAAGATACACGCATTCCCGTTTTTGACGAAGCGCTGGGGTGGATGGGGGCGGCTAGGGCAGTATCGGTGGGCGTGGCATCCAAACTTTTGATGCAGTTTTGGGAAGTCATCATCACCTATCTTGGCACTAAATTTGGTGGCTCTAGCTCAAAAACTGTGGGAGATATAGCCATTTCTGATTTCAAATTGCGGTGGGGCTGGGGGCGGAATGGGGGCGTGGCTCCAAAATTGTTGCAGATTTTGGGGGTTGCTAGTAGCTATCTGCTTACCGAATTTGGTAGTTCTAGCTGTAAGGATGTGTGAAATATGTGGATTTATCGGTTTTGAGTTATCGAATTTATCGATTTGCCAGCCCCCCAGTTATCGCACAAACCCCATCTTGACACTTTAATTTACTATCCCATAGATAAAGAGAATTGGAAAGTTTCAAGTTTCTAGCTTGAAGGGTGTGGAAAAAGTTGCGAACATACGGACGGACAGACGGACAGACGGACGGACACCATGACGGACATTGCACAAACTCAATATACTCTTTACCTTCGGTATCGAGTATAAAAACTAAAAAATACGCTTTTTAAAAACATTGAACTAAAAATTTAAAAAACAATTTTATGCTATTGTGATGCTAGAGCCACCAAATTTGGTAGGAAGATAGCTGGCAACGACCCCCAAAAATCTGCATCAAAGTTTTGGAGCCACGCCCACCCATTCCGCCCCCAGCTCCCCCGCATTTAGAAATCCGAAATGGCTATATCTCCCACAGTTTTTGAGCTAGAGCCACCAAATTTGGTGCCAAGATAGGTGATGATGACCCCCAAAAACTGCATCAAAAGTTTGGATGCCACGCCCACCGATACTGCCATAGCCGCCCCCATCCAGCCCAACGCTTCGTCAAAAACGGGAATGCGTGTATCTTCTAGAGTTGAGATGCTAGAGCCACCAAATTTGGAAGGAAGATAGCTGGTAACGACCCTCAAAAATCTGCATCACAGTTTTGGAGCCACGCCCACCCATTTCGCCCCCCTTTCCCACCTTTTACAAACTTTTAGCTAGAGTCACCAAATTTGGTATGAAGATAGCAATTGACATTTTACAAAGATCTGAATCAAAAATGTGGATGCCACGCCCACCCGTACCGCCCCCAGCCCCCTTTCCCCACTTTTTACAAACTTCGAGCTAGATTCACCAAATTTGGTATGAAGATAGCAATTGATATTCCACAAAGATCTGAATCAAAAATTTGGATGCCACGCCCACCCATACCGCCCCCAGCCCCCCTTTCCCCACTTTTATAAACTTTGAGCTAGAGTCACCAAATTTGGTATGAAGATAGCAATTGACATACCAGAAAGATCTGCATCACAAATTTGGATGCCACGCCCACCCATACCGCCCCCAGCCCCCCTTTCCCATCTTTTTACAAACTTCGAGCTAGATTCACCAAATTTGGTTTGAAGATAGCAATTGACATTTCACAAAGATCTGCATCAAAAATTTTGATGCCACAACTACCCATACCGCCCCCAGCCCCCCCTTTCCCCACCTTTTACAAACTTTGAGCTAGAGTCACCAAATTTGTAAGGAAGATAGCTTGTTGCATCCCCATCTGCATCGGAAAATCTTTAAGGCAGTGTACACCCCTGCCGCATCCGTACCCCTCTGCAATCAGGCCTCTTTTTACCGGTTTTAATACTGGTATCGTGTATGCCGCAGTCGGTTGCGTCCGACTGCAACGTTTCCACTTGTTTTGAGTTACTCACTCACTCCGCCTCAAGTGAAGCTAATAAAAACTAAAATATCAATTTTTCTACTTGGGGATTCGAACCCGAACCTCCCGGCTATGAGTCGGGTATCCTAACCACTAGGCCATATGAGTGTGATGCTTAGTGTGCCTTTAAAACCTTATTTATACTTTTTTTTGAGTTACTCACTCAGTCACTCCGCCTCAAGTGAAGCTAATAAAAAGCTATTAAAAACGGGGGCACAGCAATCGAACAAGCCACTACGCGCTTGAAAATCGCTGGCTAGCGGCGCATACACACAATATTGCTGGCTGGTTGTGCTATCAACAAAAATCTTGTAGCAAAGTCAGCAAGAGAAGTGGCTGGCGAATCACTCACGAAACACGAGAAACGCACGAAATGCGTTCTCAGAGCGCGTGGTAGCCTCGCCAGCCAGTTCCAACTAGTGGTTGTACTATCGGTCTTTGGTGGCTCTATTAAGATAGATTCTTGTTGATAAATTTGAATATATCAATTATTATATATTATTAAAAGATAAATTATTTTAATAGAATATTCAGACTGCTTAGTTTTATTTGATTTTTAAATGCATTTAAGCTGCGTCTATCAGGGGTGTGCCAGAAATCTCTAGAGATTTTGGCTCGAGCAGGTTTTCAAATCTCTTAAACAAAACCGTAGGTGTGCCAGAAGTTAGGGAGATTTCATTTTTCGGTAAAATTTTTCGGAGCAAATACGTAAAACGAAAATGGCCAAAAAGAGTTGCTACCTTTCAAAAATAAAAATTGCCTAAAATAAAAAATTGCCTATTTATGTAACTGTTTTCAAGGTTGGCCTCAGGGCATAAGTGTAATATTTAATAAATGTTGAAATAAAAATATGTTAGGTCTTATCTCTTGTAATTCTTATACAAAATAAATATTAAATATTTTGCCCGCCAAGTAACTCATGTTTCTTGACAGCCCTGCCGTGATAGCTTGCTTGAATAGCTGTTCTACGTATTTCGTGAAAGGCAAATCTGTTTTGCTTACATTTTAAAAGTGCAAAAGTAAAAGTGAAATTAAATAGAAAGACCTCTTGGAAGTTTTCTTTTGCTTTACATGCTTAGAAAAGAAGAGTTGGCGAAATAAAAGGTTGAGCGCCGGCTACTTAGAAGCGCATCGGATCCACTATCGACTTGTGACAGCACGTATGTTATTTTTTAGCCTACAATAGAATTGTTGCAAGTGTTGAATTGATTTTTACTTTACAGATTTCGATATAATTATCGAGTTGATAAGTCCACTTTTATGATGATATTTCACCTAATTAAGGATGACATGCCATCATCGTCAATTTCGACAATACTGCGACTGTCAATAGTGCTACGCTTTTTGGGTGTTTTTAGTTTTCAGGAAGTAATTGGGAAGGACAAGGATTTCGCTGTTTCACGATCGATAGTTTGTAAAACATTATGGATTGTGCTTCCAATCCTTGAAAGAAGGCTTTGTCATCGTTTTATAAAACTCGATCAGACGGCGGCAAAGATTTCATCATCATTGGACGAAAAAAAAAAATTAGATGCAATTTTTATTCAACTTACATTTTGGTGGCACAATGACTTTCCATAAATTAAATTCTTCTTCTTACCGTAGACATTTACACTCCTAACAAACACCGCAAAAGCTGCCACCTTATAAAACAAGGCTTGCTGCAATAACTTTGTTAAATTTACAACAAACTGTCCACTGCTCACTCATGCAATTTTGTTACCTAAAAGTAAGATTTTTTTATGTTTATTTGTCACAAATAAGTGTCTTTTAAATTAACCTATTAAAGACTCCGAATAATAGTTATTGTTAAACGAACAAGGTGGCACCTCTCTTATTAGGGAGGGTTTTGCACGCTTACACGGAACGGCAAATAGTCTAAGAGATTTGTTAGAGATTTATTAATATCGAAAATCATGAATTAAAATATTTATAAAATTCAAATGTATTTGCAATATGCAATTAAGCTTAAAATTACCTTTAGAAAAAGTAACACTTGTTATGCATTCGACATTTAATATTGCTTAAACTAACCAAATCTCTGATCAAATTTGTTGAGATTTCAAAACCATCTCGAACTCTGCTCTGGCACACCTAAAACAAGCTCGAGGTTGGAATTCGTTTGGCTTTGATAGCTGGCACACCCCTGTATATAACTATTATATAATATGCAAAATAGAAGACAACTATATATAATACCCTCCATCAACTTAATACTTACTCTTGATTGGCACGCAACATGTTGGCCACTATCTGTGGAATGAGCCGGCGCGGGGTAAGAACTCACCATCCTACAGTTGCTGTGACCCACTTTCCCTCTTCTTCCAATAGCTCCGTCGTCAGCTCCTTGACGTCCAAGGTTGGGCCCAGGAGAGCCTGTATGTCGCTGCTGCCGAATGACAAATTTAACCCCTCGCTGGAATTTTGTGGTGACACAGGTTCCGTCGCCGGTAGCGGATTATCCGGGGTGTGACTACCACGTCGCCCCCAAGTTTCGGCATTAGCCATGAGTCGGGTGACGGGGATAGCAATCGTCGCTGCGCTCTCGGTGAATCTGGCCAGATCTCCGTGCTGAAGTCATCTTGCATCGACGGTCCTCGGACGCGTTCGGCTTCGTTGTCCTCATCGTCAACTCCTTCGAACCGGCGCTTGAATTGCGGAACCCAGCCCCAATCTTGCTGCCGTTCCGCCGCCCACTGTCGCTGTTGCTCCCCTGGCTCATCGTCCTCTTCCATTACTTAATTTGGCACTGTGGGACATAAACAAGGTTATACCCCTGAACCTATATACAAACTATATTCTACAGGACAATAGTCTGGTGCGATGTTCAAACTTGGAATTTAAACTATCATGTACTACTACTAACAATGTTCTTAGTATACCTTATCCTAATCCGCCTTGTGAGCGTCCACTAGTTTACTTGCTATGTCTTGGCTGGTTGCCGTTACCCTGGCTTTCGATTTCTTGTTGGGGCTCGTTGTGGGTGTGAGATGGCTGCTCGTTGCTCTCGCTGTGGTCTTCTTCCTCTTTGGCCTGTTGCCGGAATACTTTGAGATCGGCTACCCCGGCGGTTTGCCGTTGGCCGGTCTCCTGGTGTCGAACTCGTACTATGTTAGGGGAAATAAACTTAGTTACCTTATACGGGCCCTCGTATCGTAGGGCTAGTTTGGCCGCAAATCCGTCGTTGCCCTTTGAAAGCACGTGTTGCTTTATTTGTACCAAGCTGCCAATGTTTGGTCTCCAGTCTTGTCTCCGTAAATTGTAGTGACGGCCTTGCTCCGCAGACGCTCGCTGCATGTTGTCTCTCGCTGCCTGGCTGCTTTGCCCTGGTTTCGGGATCGGCAACGGCTATTCCGGATCCTGGCATGACCTCGTCGTATAAGGCCCCTGGTAGTCTCGGTTCCCGTCTTTGAACCAGGAACGCCGCACTAAATCCTGTCGTGTCGGATAAACTGCTGTTTATTGCCAGTGAGATTTCCGGTAGCAAAGTGTCCCATGTGCTATGTGGTCCCTCTATGTACTGTGCGATCATGGTCTTGATCGTTCGATTAGCCCTCTCCGTCGGATTTTGTTGCGGGTTGTAGGGCGCAGTATGCTCCAACGTCATACCTGCCCTCTTGCAGAACGCCTTGAACGATAGACTGGTAAATTGAGTCCCGTTGTAACAGATGAACTTGCGTGGTACTCCAAAGCGGCTAAGAATCCGGTCCCGAAAAGCTGTCGCGGCTCGACGCAGAGGTATCAATTCCACCCATTTGGAAAACATGTCCAAGAACACGAGTAATACCGTATTACCATGCTTGGATCTCGGCAGCGGTCCCACGAAATATGCGCAAATAGTCGCGAACGGCTCGGTCGCCTGCCGTGTTAGCATCTTTCCTGCTGGTTTAGCTTGTTGTGCCTTAAACTTCTGACACACAGCACAGTTTCTTACGTAGCGGGCGACGTCCCTGAAGATTCCTGGCCAATAGTATCGTTGACATACTCGCTTCGTCGTCTTGCGTATTCCCTGATGTCCTGCGCTTGGTTTGTCGTGGCACTCTTGCAGCACACGTTGCCGTTGCTCCATGCCCTCACACAGCTTCCATGGTATGAAGTCTTCCTCCAGGTTTCGTTCTCCTAAGTTCCTGTACAATTGCGCATTCTTCAGTGCATAATCGGGCTATTTCTCCGGGTGCTCGCGTGTCTCCTGCATGCATCGTTGCAACCATGCGCATGTGCTCTGCTCCTCTATGACTGTTTGCAAAGTTTCGATAGGCTGCCGTGACAATGCATCTGCCACTACATTCTGCCGCCCTTTCCTGTAGTGTATGTCGAATTGGAATAGTTGAAGTTCCAAAGCCCATCGCGCCACGCGTTCCTTGGGGCTCTCGATTGTATTAAGCCACTTGAGGGCCAAGTGGTCCGTCACGACGTCAAACCTGTATCCCTCCAAGTCACGCCCCCTATTCCGCCCCCAGCCACACCGCGTTTTAAAGTTAAAAAAAGCCTATATCTCCCACAGTTTTTGAGCTATAGCCACCAAATTTGGTGCCAAGATAGGTGATGATGACCCCCCAAAAACTGCATCAAAAGTTTGGATGCCACGCCCACCAATACTGCCCTAGCCGCCCCCATCCGCCCCAACGCTTCGTCAAAAACGGGAATGCGTGTATCTTCTAGAGTTGTGATGCTAGAGCCACCAAATTTGGAAGGAAGATAGCTGGCAACGACCCCCAAAAATCTGCATCAAAGTTTTGGAGCCACGCCCACCCATTCCGCCCCCAGCTCCCCCGCATTTAGAAATCCGAAATGGCTATATCTCCCACAGTTTTTGAGCTAGAGCCACCAAATTTGGTGCCAAGATAGGTGATGATGACCCCCCAAAAACTGCATCAGAAGTTTGGATGCCACGCTCACCGATACTGCCCTAGCCGCCCCCATCCAGCCCAACGCTTCGTCAAAAACGGGAATGCGTGTATCTTCTAGAGTTGTGATGCTAGAGCCACCAAATTTGGAAGGAAGATAGCTGGCAACGACCCCCAAAAATCTGCATCAAAGTTTTGGAGCCACGCCCACCCATTTCACCCCCCTTTCCCCACCTTTTACAAAATTTTAGCTAGAGTCACCAAATTTTGTATGAAGATAGCAACTGACATTCCACAAAGATCTGCATCACAAATTTGGATGCCACACCCACCCATACCGCCCCAGCCCCCCTGTCCCCACTTTTAACAATTTTTGAGCTAGAGTCACCAAATTTGGTATGAATATGACAATTGCCATTCCACAATGATCTGCATCACAATTTTGGATGCCACGCCTACCCATACCGGCTCAGCCCCCCTTTCCCCACTTTTTACAAACTTTGAGCTAGGGTCAACAAATTTGGTATGAAGATAGCAATTGATATTCCACAAAGATCTGAAGATAGCAATTGACATTTCACAAAGATCTGCATCAAAAATTTTGATGCCA
The DNA here is from genome assembly GCA_018904305.1 of Scaptomyza montana. Lineage (NCBI taxonomy): Eukaryota > Metazoa > Arthropoda > Insecta > Diptera > Drosophilidae > Scaptomyza > Scaptomyza montana. The sequence continues at coordinate 653,856 of JAEIGR010000057.1, read as the reverse complement.
CAACTACCCATACCGCCCCCAGCCCCCCCTTTCCCCACCTTTTGCAAACTTTGAGCTAGAGTCACCAAATTTGTAAGGAAGATAGCTTGTTGCATCCCCATCTGCATCGGAAAATCTTTAAGGCAGCGTACACCCCTGCCGCATCCGTACCCCTCTGCAATCAGGCCTCTTTTTACCGGTTTTAATACTGGTATCGAGTATGCCGCAGTCGGTTGCGTCCGACTGCAACGTTTCCACTTGTTTTGAGTTACTCACTCACTCCGCCACAAGTGAAGCTAATAAAAACTAAAATATCAATTTTTCTACTTGGGGATTCGAACCCGAACCTCCCGGCTATGAGTCGGGTATCCTAACCACTAGGCCATATGAGTGTGATGCTTAGTGTGCCTTTAAAACCTAATTTATACTTTTTTTTGAGTTACTCACTCACTCACTCCGCCTCAAGTGAAGCTAATAAAAAGCTATTAAAAACGGGGGCACAGCAATCGAACAAGCCACTACGCGCTTGAAAATCGCTGGCTAGCGGCGCATACACACAATATTGCTGGATGGTTGTGCTATCAACAAAAATCTTGTAGCAAAGTCAGCAAGAGAAGTGGCTGGCGAATCACTCACGAAACACGAGAAACGCACGAAATGCGCTCTCAGAGCGCGTGGTAGCCTCGCCAGCCAGTTCCAACTAGTGGTTGTACTATCGGTCTTTGGTGGCTCTATTTAGATAGATTCTTGTTGATAAATTTGAATATATCAATTATTATATATTATTAAAAGATAAATTATTTTAATAGAATATTCAGACTGCTTAGTTTTATTTGATTTTTAAATGCATTTAAGCTGCGTCTATCAGGGGTGTGCCAGAAATCTCTAGAGATTTTGGCTCGAGCAGGTTTTCAAATCTCTTAAACAAAACCGTAGGTGTGCCAGAAGTTAGGGAGATTTCATTTTTCGGTAAAATTTTTCGGAGCAAATACGTAAAACGAAAATGGCCAAAAAGAGTTGCTACTTTTCAAAAATAAAAATTGCCTAAAATGTGTTTGCTATTTATGTTTTCAAGGTTGGCCTCAGGGCATAAGTGTAATATTTAATATTTATTTTGCCCGCCAAGTAACTCATGTTGCTTGACAGCCCTGCCGTGATAGCTTGCTTGAATAGCTGTTCTACGTATTTCGTGAAAGGCAAATCTGTTTTGCTTACATTTTAAAAGTGCAAAAGTAAAAGTGAAATTAAATAGAAAGACCTCTTGGAAGTTTTCTTTTGCTTTACATGCTTAGAAAAGAAGAGTTGGCGAAATAAAAGGTTGAGCGCCGGCTACTTAGAAGCGCATCGGATCCACTATCGACTTGTGACAGCACGTATGTTATTTTTTAGCCTACAATAGAATTGTTGCAAGTGTTGAATTGATTTTAACTTTACAGATTTCGATATAATTATCGAGTTGATAAGTCCACTTTTATGATGATATTTCACCTAATTAAGGATGACATGCCATCATCGTCAATTTCGACAATACTGCGACTGTCAATAGTGCTACGCTTTTTGGGTGTTTTTAGTTTTCAGGAAGTAATTGGGAAGGACAAGGATTTCGCTGTTTCACGATCGATAGTTTGTAAAACATTATGGATTGTGCTTCCAATCCTTGAAAGAAGGCTTTGTCATCGTTTTATAAAACTCGATCAGACGGCGGCAAGGATTTCATCATCATTGGACGAAAAAAAAAATTAGATGCAATTTTTATTCAACTTACATTTTGGTGGCACAATGACTTTCCATAAATTAAATTCTTCTTCTTACCGTAGACATTTACACTCCTAACAAACACCGCAAAAGCTGCCACCTTATAAAACAAGGCTTGCTGCAATAACTTTGTTATATTTACAACAAACTGTCCACTGCTCACTCATGCAATTTTGTTACCTAAAAGTAAGATTTTTTTATGTCTATTTGTCACAAATAAGTGTCTTTTAAATTGACCTATTAAAGACTCCGAATAATAGTTATTGTTAAACGAACAAGGTGGCACCTCTCTTATTAGGGAGGGTTTTGCACGCTTACACGGAACGGCAAATAGTCTAAGAGATTTGTTAGAGATTTATTAATATCGAAAATCATGAATTAAAATATTTATAAAATTCAAATGTATTTGCAATATGCAATTAAGCTTAAAATTACCTTTAGAAAAAGTAACACTTGTTATGCATTAGACATTTAATATTGCTTAAACTAACCAAATCTCTGATCAAATTTGTTGAGATTTCAAAACCATCTCGAACTCTGCTCTGGCACACCTAAAACAAGCTCGAGGTTGGAATTCGTTTGGCTTTGATGGCTGGCACACCCCTGTGTATAACTATTATATAATATGCAAAATAGAAGACAACTATATATAATACCCTCCATCAACTTAATACTTACTCTTGATTGGCACGCAACATGTTGGCCACTATCTGTGGAATGAGCCGGCGCGGGGTAAGAACTCACCATCCTACAGTTGCTGTGACCCACTTTCCCTCTTCTTCCAATAGCTCCGTCGTCAGCTCCTTGACGTCCAAGGTTGGGCCCAGGAGAGCCTGTATGTCGCTGCTGCCGAATGACAAATTTAACCCCTCGCTGGAATTTTGTGGTGACACAGGTTCCGTCGCCGGTAGCGGATTATCCGGGGTGTTAGCCCTCTGACTCGTAGTGGATACCCCCACCTCGTCGCTCACGACGGCTATGCGTGTTACGACTACCACGTCGCCCCCAAGGTTCGGGATTAGCCGTGAGTCGGGTGACGGGGATAGCAATCGTCGCTGCGCTCTCGGTGAATCTGGCCAGATCTCCGTGCTGAAGTCATCTTGCATCGACGGTCCTCGGACGCGTTCGGCTTCGTTGTCCTCATCGTCAACTCCTTCGAACCGGCGCTTGAATTGCGGAACCCAGCCCCAATCTTGCTGCCGTTCCGCCGCCCACTGTCGCTGTTGCTCCCCTGGCTCATCGTCCTCTTCCATTACTTAATTTGGCACTGTGGGACATAAACAAGGTTATACCCCTGAACCTATATACAAACTATATTCTACAGGACAATAGTCTGGTGCGATGTTCAAACTTGGAATTTAACCTATCATGTACTACTACTAACAATGTTCTTAGTATACCTTATCCTAATCCACCTTGTGAGCGTCCACTAGTTTACTTGCTATGTCTTGGCTGGTTGCCGTTACCCTGGCTTTCGATTTCTTGTTGGGGCTCGTTGTTGGTGTGAGATGGCTGCTCGTTGCTCTCGCTGTGGTCTTCTTCCTCTTCGGCCTGTTGCCGGAATACTTTGAGATCGGCTACCCCGGCGGTTTGCCGTTGGCCGGTCTCCTGGTGTCGAACTCGTACTATGTTAGGGGAAATAAACTTAGTTACCTTATACGGGCCCTCGTATCGTAGGGCTAGTTTGGCCGCAAATCCGTCGTTGCCCTTTGAAAGCACGTGTTGCTTTATTAGTATCAAGCTGCCAATGTTTGGTCTCCAGTCTTGTCTCCGTAAATTGTAGTGACGGCCTTGCTCCGCAGACGCTCGCTGCATGTTGTCTCTCGCTGCCTGGCTGCTTTGCCCTGGTTTCGGGATCGGCAACGGCTATTCCGGATCCTGGCATGACCTCGTCGTATAAGGCCCCTGGTAGTCTCGGTTCCCGTCCTTGAACCAGGAACGCCGCACTAAATCCTGTCATGTCGGATAAACTGCTGTTTATTGCCAGTGAGATTTCCGGTAGCAAAGTGTCCCATGTGCTTTGTGGTCCCTCTATGTACTGTGCGATCATGGTCTTGATCGTTCGATTAGCCCTCTCCGTCGGATTTTGTTGCGGGTTGTAGGGCGCAGTATGCTCCAACGTCATACCTGCCCTCTTGCAGAACGCCTTGAACGATAGACTGGTAAATTGAGTCCCGTTGTCACAGATGAACTTGCGTGGTACTCCAAAGCGGCTAAGAATCCGGTCCCGAAAAGCTTTCTCTAAGTATGCTGTCGCGGCTCGACGCAGAGGTATCAATTCCACCCATTTGGAAAACATGTCCAAGAACACGAGTAATACCGTATTACCATGCTTGGATCTCGGCAGCGGTCCCACGAAATATGCGCAAATAGTCGCGAACGGCTCGGTCGCCTGCCGTGTTAGCATCTTTCCTGCTGGTTTAGCTTGTTGTGCCTTAAACTTCTGACACACAGCACAGTTTCTTACGTAGCGGGCGACGTCCCTGAAGATTCCTGGCCAATAGTATCGTTGACATACTCGCTTCGTCGTCTTGCGTATTCCCTGATGTCCTGCGCTTGGTTTGTCGTGGCACTCTTGCAGCACACGTTGCCGTTGCTCCTTGCCCTCACACAGCTTCCATGGTATGAAGTCTTCCTCCAGGTTTCGTTGTCCTAAGTTCCTGTACAATTGCGCATTCTTCAGTGCATAATCGGGCTATTTCTCCGGCTGCTCGCGTGTCTCCTGCATGCATCGTTGCAACCATGCGCATGTGCTCTGCTCCTCGATGACTGTTTGCAAAGTTTCGATAGGCTGCCGTGACAATGCATCTGCCCCTACATTCTGCCGCCCTTTCCTGTAGTGTATGTCGAATTGGAATAGTTGAAGTTCCAAAGCCCATCGTGCCACGCGTTCCTTGGGGCTCTCGATTGTATTTAGCCACTTGAGGGCCAAGTGGTCCGTCACGACGTCAAACCTGTATCCCTCCAAGGATCAGCGTAGCTTTCGAATGGCCCAGACGATTGCCAAACATTTCTTCTCGGTGGCGGAGTAATTTTCCTCGGCCCTTTGTAACCTTCGGCTGGCGTACGCAATGACCCTCTCGCCGTCGTCACTCTGCTGGGTTAGCACTCCTCCGAGCCCGTATTCGCTAGCGTCGGGCTGTCACGAGAATTTCTTCGTTAAGTCGGGACCAGCGAGAACGGGTGCCTTGGTTAATAGAACCTTGAGCTTTGTAAATGCCTGTTGTTGCGGTGTTTCCCAGTTCCATTTCTTGCCTTTCCGTAGTAGCTGAGACATCGGTTGTACCACGGACAAATCGCCTGTACCAGGAAGCAAGACCCAGGCATCGGCGAAGTTCTCGTACATTGGTTGGTGCTGCTAGCTGCTGCACCGCAGCGATTTCACCCGGATCGGTGTGAATTCCATCCTCGCTGACGACGTGTCCTAGATACACCAGCCTGCGCTTAAAAAAGGCGCACTTCTTCCTGTTGAGCCGGAGGTTCGCTTGTTGTAAGCGCTTCAGCACTTCTCGGAGATTCTCGACATGTTCTTCAAAAGTTGTCCCGATGATGATAATATCGTCCAGATACGCGAAGGCATGTGGTTCCAAGTCCACCCCGATGACGCTGTCGAGTGCTCGCTGGAATTTGGCGGGTGCCGAGTGGAGACCGAATGGCATGACACGCCATTTTAAAAGTCTCCGTCCTGGTACTGTGAATGTGGTGCATTCGCGACTTGCCTTGGCCATGGGTATCTGCCAATACCCGCTTTTCCAATCCAACGAGCTAATGTACTTGCCGTTCCGCAGCCGCTTCAAGATAGAATTTATCCTCGGCAGCGGGTATGCATCCGGTATGGATCGTGCATTGAGTTGACGAAAGTCCACGCACATGCGTGTTTTACCCGTCTTCTTGCCCACTAGCACAATGGTGCACTGTGCGGGCTTTTGGAAGGCTCGATGCATCCATCCCGTAGTGGCTCGTCGACTTGTGCATGAATTATCCCTTGCATCGCTGGGTTTCAGTTACTCTGGCTAGTATCCCATGTATTAACGGTGCTTCCTTGGTTTCCGGGTTTTTGTGTTTGGTGCGAACGGGTTCCGCTGAATAGCTTCTTTTCGCGTAGGGCCAAGTGCTCCGCCCTAAGTTCGGTCCCGTACTACCGTTGATGACGCCTCAACGACCTGGCTATGCTCTGTTGGTCCTTGTTCCTGTGTTACGATCGCCTCGCGGTTGCAGGCATCGTCTTGGCTGTGCTCTGTTGGCCCTTGTTCCTGTGTTACGATCGCCTTGCGGTTGCAAGCATCGTCCTGGCTATGCTCTGTTGGTCCTTGTTCCTGTGTTACGATCGCCTCGCGGTTGCAGGCATCGTCTTGGCTGTGCTCTGTTGGGACAATAGTGGCCCTCTGTGCCGCTCGCTGAATGGCGTTGGCCAGACTTCGTGTCGGCTGGTCGATGGTATTCTTCGACATTCGGGCTTGGTATGCTCAATGGGATGAGCAAGCCACCCACCTGCAACTGGGCGTTGAGGACGCTGAAGAAATCCAGTCAAAGTAGCGCATCACCGATAGCTGATGGCAAAACCAGCATCAGAAGGCTAGCCTGGGCTTGCCCGAGTCGTACGTTTGCTTGAATCGCCTGCGTTAGCTCCATCCTTGTCCCGTTTGTCAATGCTATTATCGTCTTCACTGCTCGTCTGTTGGCCGAGGTCTCGATGAGCCGCGCCTTCTGCTCGCTGAGGAAACTCCGCGTGGCTCCCGTGTCCAGCGTAGCTACCATCGCCTCAGCCTCAATACTTGTCACGGCGACAAGCCGGCCATCCTGCGTATGGATTATGCTTGCTAGTCCCAGGACTCACTCGTCTGCCGTGCGTTTCCCGGCGCCTGTGTCTGACAACAATCGATGGTTCTCACTCCTCGGCGACCACAATTCTAGCAGAACAGTATGCGAGTCCCACGACATTCCCTGGCAAAGTGTCCATTCGCTCCGCAGTTGCGGCACGCATTGCGGGTGTCCACTAGTGGCTCGCTGCTGGTGGCTCCTGGTGTTCCTGGTTCCTTTCGTTCTGATGATGCTCCTGTTGCATACGCCACTGCCCACTGTGTGTTTGGTTTGTTTCGCCTGGACTTGTTAGCTGAGCCGATCGCTCGTTACTCATCTTACGTCTGGCCTGTCGTTGCTGTTCTCGTTCCCGCGTGACCTCGAAGTCGACCACCAGCTGCGTCAGCTGTTTGCAAGTTCGAAAATCCATGCGTCTCATGTACAACTGGTACTCGGGCAAGAGATTTTCGCAGACTCGCTCCAGTTCCTGTACTTCTGAGTACCCAGCACGGTGCATCATTAGCCGGATGTCCACTAGGTACTGCTTTTAGCCCTCATTTTCCTTCTGGTAACGCATCCTTATCTCGTCCTCCAGCCTCTGGAAGTTCCGTGGGGGTAGGAAAAAGTCCAAGAATTCCCTACGGAACACGCTCCATGGCTCGCCCTGTAGGTGGCTTGTACGGAACCAGTCCTCGGTGGTACTTTTTAGTAGTTCCGGTAACCCTTGCGCCAAGCTGCGGGTGTTGACTCGGTGTGACACGGCTCGTTCCTCCAAACGCTCGATGAACCGCAAAGGATCGGAAGCGCCGTCGAACGTAACTCCCCAGAGTTGCATGCGTTTCACTCCCATGGCTCCAGAGACATCGTATCGATTTGGTAGTGTCTTAGTGCTACCCCTCTCGTAGGCACGCGACAAGCGCTGCTGCTGACCAGGCACCGGTGTGCTTCCATGCATACCGGTTGGTATCCTTGCTGTTGATGTCCTTGTATGTATACCGGTTGGTATCCTTGCTTTGGTATCTTTGCTGTTGTATCCTTGCTGTGGTATCCTTGCTGTGGTATACTTGCTGTGGTATCCTTGCTGTTGATGTCCTTGTATGTATACCAGTTGGTATCCCCGTATTGCAAAACTTATTTATTTTGTACGATGTGTGCAGCTTGCGAGCGCTAGGTCGACTGTGTCCTCTTGTCTCGTGCTCGCTCAATTTATAGTGTTTTTCGTGCGAACGATCGCAACTGAGGGCTCACAAGCGCTGAGTTAGCTCAGCCTCTCCAGGGCCACCTTACCAGAAATTTGTATTGTGCCGGGATCAGGATTGAAAAGAAATGAGACGTCGTGCTCGAAAAGTAGGATAGGGTCGAACTAAAAGGGGGGCCGGGTGTTTTGTCCCACAATGCTGGCTTAGCAGTGCACTTACTCTTGCTCACTTCCAACCTGAATGCTCCCGGTATAACCAGATGGCAGCACCAAGTTGGGGAGTTGGCAAACGCCGCCCTGGGAATATCGAAGGCTGACACGGCGTTACCGACGTGTAGCCTGCAATATCCCACAGCGGTGGGTAACCACACTTTCTTGCACTAGCACTTTGGACATGTTTTTCGTTTAAAAAGAGTGTAAAACAAAAGAAAACACCTAGGGTATTCACTTTGTGTTGGAAAAGTGCAAAAGTGTAAAAGTGCAAGCCATCCCAACAACAGTTTGTACAGAATCGAGTTTGCACTTTTTGCTAGACCCCTGCCTATGACTAAAATATCGTTGTAACTTTGCAACGATTTCAGTGTTAAAAAATGATACAAAAGTGAAAACGTGTTGCACAATACAAGCAATTTTCTGGTATTTTCTTGGTGTAATTTTGTGCTTTAGGTGCTAAATCAATACAAACAGCCCTCCATTGTGACCAGCTGCTTAAAGTATATGAGGTTTGGTTTGCTAATTTTCTTAAGTAAACCAGTTTATGGGATGCTGTCCGTTCTAGGAGTGATGCTTTCACGTTTATGAAGGGCATTTTTAAATTGATTTATTTATTGCAAGCAGCAAATTAAATAACACAAATGGCAAATTCAGCTAAAACGATAGCGAACAGCTGATTTTGCAAAGTTAACAGACTTGTTTCGTTCAATTGGGTGTTCACGACAGCGGTGTTGCAAATTTACACTTTTGGACATTTGCAACACAAAGTGAACACCCTAACTGTGCGGCACTTTTCAAACACTTTGCCTTCGTTTTTTATACTTGTAAACAAAGGTCAAGAGTATATTGGATTTGTGCAATGTCCGTCCGTCCGTCCGTCTGTCCGTCTGTATGTTCGCAACTTTTTTCCACACCCTTCAAGCTAGAAACTTGAAACTTTCCAATTCTCTTTATCTATGGGATAGTAAATTAAAGTTTCAGGATGGGGGTTCTACGATAAATTCGATAACTCAAAACCGATAAATCCACATATTTCGCACATCCTTACAGCTAGAGTTACCGAATTTAATAAGAAGATAGCTAATAGCAACCCCCTGCATCAAAAATTTTGGAGCCACGCGTACCCATTCCTCCCCCAACCCTCGCATTTTAAAGTCAAAATGCCGATATCTCCCACAGTTTTTGAGATATAGCCACCAAATTTGGTGCCAAGATAGGTGATGATGACCCCCCCAAATACTGCATCGAAAGTTTGGATACCACGCCCACCAATAATGCCCTAGCCGCCCCCATCTGCCCCAACGCTTCGTCAAAAACGGGAATAAGTGTATCTTCCAGAGTTGCGGAGCTAGAGCCTTCAAATTTGGTAAGAAGTGGCTGGCAACGACTCCATAAAATCTGCATCAAAAATTTGGAGCCACGCCCACCCAATCCGCCCCCAGCCCCCCGCATTTTGAAATCAGAAAAGCCAATTTCTTCCACAGTTTTTGAGCTATAGCCACCAAATTTGGTATGAAGATAGCAATTGACATTCCACAAAGATCTGCATCACAAATTTGGATGCCACGCCTACCCATACCGCCCCCAGCCCCCCTTTCCCTACTTTTTACAAACTTTGAGCTAGAATCACCAAATTTGGTATGAAGATAGCAATTGACATCACACATGGATCTGCAGCAAAAATTTGAATGCCAAGCCTAACCATACCGCCCCCAGCCCCTCTTTCCCCACCTTTTACAAACTTTGAGCTAGAGTCACCAAATTTGGAAGGAAATTAGCTGGTTGCATCATATGCATCGGAGAATCTTTGAGGCAGCGTACACCCCTGCCGCATCCGTACCCCTTTGCAAACAGGCCTCTTTTACCGGTTTTAATACTTGTTACGAGTATACCGCAGTCGGTTGCGTCCGACTGCAAAGTTTCCACTTGTTATTTTTCTTACTGCGCAATTTTGGTTTCCTTTTCTAAGGCCCTGCCTTCTCGCACCAAACTACGCCTTTGAGAGGGAGGGAAAGGGGTGACAATCACTCGCTTACCCTGGCTGTGACTGTGTGTTTGTGTGTATTTTGTTTCCCTATTGTTGGGGATCCTTGCTCTGGGATGCCTTGCCCTGGCTGCTAGCGGTGACGGTGTATATGCGTGTCTGTTGTCCCTCGTGGTTCGCAGTGATCGCGACTCTAAGTTGCCTTGCTCTGGTTGTCATCGCGACTCTGCGTTGCCTTGCCCTGGCTGTGATCGCGACTCTGTGTTGCCTTGCCCTGGCTGTGATTGCGACTGCTCTTGAGCTCTGCTCCGGCGTGACTTTTTCGTCAGAACCTTCGCGTCGTCGTCGAGCCTTTTGCAGACGGCCGTTTTCCAAGCCGCTGCCGCTGCCCACGCGTTCGGTTAGAAATTTTGGCTTCGGCTGCTGCGCTGTCGTCATAACGTGGCTCGCGCCAAGCCGCTGCCGCTGCTGCTATGCTCAGGCTCTCTCTCTGTTTGTCGGCCGCTTTGCTCCGTCTTCTGCTGCCGGCATTCTCGCTGTCGATGTCGTTTGGCTCGTGCCATTCGGCTGATGCTGGTGATTTCGCTGTCGGTGTCGTTTGGCTCGTGCCATTCTGCTGCTGCTGATGATTTGGCTGTCGGTGTCGTTTGGCTCGTGCTAGACTGCTGCTGCTGGTGATTTCGCTGTCGGTGTCGTTTGGCTCGTGCCATTCTGCTGCTGCTGGCGATCTCGCTGTCGGCGTCGTTTGGCTCTGTTGTTGTCCCTATTAAACTAAGGCCCTATCATCAATGCCTCTTAATTGTTTACCGTGGTCAAAGGTGGCTATATTATTCTTCAAAAATTAACAAGGTTTTGGCCCTTCTAGACCAGTTTCTATCCATTAACACTTCTGACTAATTATAATTAATACCCTCCACCAACTTATCACTAACTTATTATATACAAAAATGTCCATCGTCACAAAATTATGAAATTTATATTTTCAAGCGCATTGTTAAATTATTTGTGTATGCACTTATTCATTAAGAAGCGGAAATCCGTTTTTTTTTTGCAAGTGTACGAACCTTTTTTTATACTCGTTACCGAAGGTCAAGAGTATATTGGGTTTGTGCAATGTCCGTCATGGTGTCCGTCCGTCCGTCTGTCCGTCTGTATGTTCGCAACTTTTTTCCACACCCTTCAAGCTAGAGATTTGAAACTTTCCAATTCTCTTTATCTATGGGATAGTAAATTAAAGTTTCAGGATGGGGGTTCTACGATAAATTCGATAACTCAAAACCGAACCGCATTTTAAAGTCAAAAAAGCCTATATCTCCCACAGTCTTTGAGCTATAGACACCAAATTTGGTGCCAAGATAGGTGAGGATGACCCCCCAAAAACTGCATCAAAATTTTGGATGCCACGCCCACCGATACTGCCCTAGCCGCCCCCATCCGCCCCAACGCTTCGTCAAAAACGGGAATGCGTGTATCTTCCAGAGCTGTGGTGCTAGAGCCACCAAAATAGGAAAGAAAGATCCGCATCAAAAATTTGGATGCCACACCCACCCATACCGCCCCAAGCCCCCCTCTTTCCCCACATTTTACAAACTTTTAGCTAGAGTCACCCAATTTGTTATGAAGATAGCAATTGACATCGCACATGGATCTGCAGCAAAATTTTGAATGCTACGCCCAACCATACCGCCCCCAGCCCCCCTTTCCCAACCTTTTACAAACTTTGAGCTAGAGTCACCAAATTTGGTATGTAGATAGCAATTGACATCCTACATGGATCTGCAGCAATAATTAAGATGCCACGCCCACCCATACCACCCTCAGCCCCCCTTTCCCTACTTTTCACAACTTCAAGCTAGAGTCACCAAATTTGGTATGAAGATAGCAATTGACATCGCACATGGATCTGCAGCAAAAATTTGAATGCCAAGCCCAACCATACCGCCCCCAGCCCCCCTTTCCCCACCATTTACAAACTTTGAGCTAGAGTCACCCAAGTTGGTATGAAGATAGCCATTGACATGCCACAAAGATCTGCATCAGAAATTTTGATGTCACACCCACCCATTCCGGCCCAGGCCCCCTTTCCCCCACCATATACAAACTTTGAGCTAGAGTCACCCAATTTGGTAGGATGATAGCAATTGACATCCCACATAAACTGCACCAAAAAATTGAATGCTTTGCCCAACCATATCGCCCCCAGCCCCCCTGTCCCTACTTTTTACAAACTTCGAGCTAGAGTCACCAAATTTGGTATGAAGATAGCAATTGCCATCGCACATGGATCTGCAGCAAAAATTTGAATGCCAAGCCCAACCATACCGCCCCCAGCCCCCCTTTCCCCAGCTTTTACAAACTTCGAGCTAAAGTCATCACATTTGGTATGAAGATAGCAATTGACATCGCACATGGATCTGCAGTAAAAATTTGAATGCCAAGCCCAACCATACCGCCCCCAGCCCCACTTTCCCCACCATTTACAAACTTTGAGCTAGAGTCACCCAATTTGGTATGAAGATAGCAATTGACATTCCATAAAGATCTGGAGCAAAACTTTGGATGCCACACCCACCCATGCAGCCCTAATGAGGACAGGGCATTAGTTACCTCTGCTTCTGACAGTACTATGAAATTTACAGAATTTGTTTTTGCCCAGTTCAGTGCATGTGCAATGTAATGTCGAACTTGGGAATGTTGCTTTATTTTGTATTGGATTCCGTTATGCACAATTGGAATCTGGTTTAAATTTTCCCCGTTGGTTGGTTAAATTCCCAGTTGGTTGTAAACCGACCAAGTGGGAATGTTAGAAGTTAGCATTACAGAGCACTGAACAGAGCTTTAACATAGTCGATACTACGAAATTTGTAATCGATACATTGTTTTAACAGTGCCAATTTGAGTAAATTTAAAATTTAGCTCATATTATCATATATTAAACTTAGTACGCTGAAACTAGAATTAATTCTGATAGAAATTTACACATTATTTCTAGTGTGTATGCTAAGACCCTGGAAGTTCGACTGTATTAACATACCTTACCCTCATAGTATTGCTTCTACAAATTATATTCCTGTTCCTTCCATCTCTCAATCCACTCTGCTATCAGCTTTAAATTCGTTAAAGTCTTCTTAATCTCCTGGACCTGACAATATACCTAGTTGTCTTCTTAAAGAGTGCAGTGCTTCTCTTCTTCGCCCATTGCTTAAGCTTTTTAATCTATCTCTTGAGTCTTCTATCTTTCCATCTCTTTGGAAAGAATCTTTTATAATCCCTCTTCACAAAAAAGGTGGGAAGTCCAATATGGAAAATTATAAGGGCATTGCAAAATTGTCCGCTATCCCTAAATTATTTGTAAAAAAATTATCACTTCATCTTTGCAACATTTATGCAAATCAGTCTTATCCCCTGCTCAACACGGCTTCGTAAAAAATCGGTCAACCATGACCAATTTATTAGAATTCACAATTTTAGTAAATGATGCTTTCCTCTCGAAAATGCAAACTGACGTCATTTACACAGACTTCAGTAAAGCTTTCGACACTGTACACCATGACCTATTACTTCTCAAGCTTGAACGTATTGGTTTCCCTCCCTCACTTACATCTTGGATTTCTTCTTATTTAAAGGGTAGGACACAAAGAGCACTCCTAAGATTGGCTACCTCGAAACAAGTTCAGGTTACTTCTTGAGTACCTCAGGGTAGTCATCTTGGTCCTTTACTCTTCACTCTTTTTATAAATGATCTTCCTTCTGTTATATCACATTCTCGCATTCTCATGTACGCAGACGATGTGAAGCTTATTTTCTCCTACTGTAGTTCTCTAAATCATACTTGCTTACAAGATGATTTAAATTCAATGCAACTTTGGTGTAAGACTAATCAGTTGCTTCTCAATTGTTCTAAATGTATGTTTATGACTTTCAGCCGAAATAACCCCTTCATTACCAGCTACTCAATTGACAGTTCCCGTTGCAACGTTCTTTTACAGTCAAGGACCTTGGTGTTCTTTTTGACTCCAAACTCTCATTCGGCCTTCATATTTCTACTATTGTTAATGAGGCCAAAGGTGTTCTTGGTTTCATTAAACGTTGGTCTAAAGAGTTTAACGATCCTTACGTTACGAAAACTCTGTACACTTCCCTTGTCCGCCCTATCCTAGAGTACTGCTCTTGTATATGGAGCCCCCAGTATAGAAATAACCAGGATCGTATCGAATCTGTTCAGAAGCAGTTTCTGCTTTTTGCCTTACGAGGCTTAAATTGGGAAAGTAACCTTCGCTTGCCTTCATATTCCAGTAGGCTTCTTCTAATTAACCTCCCGTCGTTGAACAATCGTAGGATAGTCCTTGGTGTTGCCTTCCTGCACAAGTTGATTAATGGTGATAGGATTCTTCTTTTCTGTTAGGTCTTCTCCATTTCTCTTTTCCTTCCAGACCTACTAGAAACTTTCGCCCGTTATTTTTGAAAACGTGCACAACAGATTACGCTATGCACAGTCCATTTCGTGTTTTATGCGTCCAATTTAATAACCTATACCACGTGTTCTCTAATGAGACCTCTCTCTCCTTAATCAAACCATTGCTTTCAGTTTATCTTCGGGAAGTTAATGACCGCTCTCAGCTATGAAACGGGGCTGAGCTTGCTGTACTGGCTAAATTCTTTTCCTCCATCGGGTCATCTATATATAAATATTTTTTATTCTATTTTATTTATTAATGTATTATGATTTTTTTAACATTTATTTTTAGTTTTCACATTTAAGTTTTTCTTTTCTACTTTCTACTAACATCTCTGTTTTAAGTATAGAGTCTATAATATCACTGACAGTTTTGGCTGGCAAATAAAACACCCCCATCGGTCGGTGATGTTATTAGACATTTTTGTTCTCTGCCTAGGCTTTTTACTTCTACTATTTTATTGTAACTTATTTATTATAATTTGACTCTAGAATTGTCAGCAACTTTCAATAAAATAAAAAAAATAAAAATAAAAAAAAATTACATTTTTGGTGGCATTGATACTTCATGACATGCCTTCGCCAACATGACTCGTGAGCTACTTATTAGCTAAAAACATGTCTGCACAACCTGCGTGATTTGTACAATCAAATTTGCCGTTTGCGCATATGTAAAAGCAATAATTTTCTTTTTTCGCTTTGCTTATTTTGTTTTGGTTCGAGTTCATATTTCTTTCCAATACACAATTACACACACAAACGGCTGTCAACTGTCACTTAACAGACCCTGCTAAATAAGAATGCCGAATCCAATTGGATGCATAGTGGAATCACCTACATTCCCGACTTGCTGTCAATGAAGAATGCAGCCTAGTGGAATCGGGGTATAAGAACGGGTACAGCTGGTGTGAACGGCTCACATTTCGTACGGCCTCAGCTAGTTTTTAAGTGGCGTTATCATACTCTACCATGTTAAAACAAGTGGAAACGTTGCAGTCGGACGCAACCGACTGCGGTATACTCGTTACCAGCTTTAAAAATGGTAAAAGAGGACTGGTTGCAAAGGGGTACGGATGCGGCAGGGGTGTACGCTGCCTTAAAGATTCTCCGATGCAGATGGGGATGCCACCAGCTATCTTCCTTCCAAATTTGATGACTCTAGCTCAAAGTTTGCAAAAGGTGGGGAAAGGGGGGCTTGGGGCGGTATGGGTGGGTGTGGCATCCAAATTTTTGCTGCAGATCTTTGTGGAATGTCAATTGCTATCTTCATGACTCTAGCTCAAAGTTTGTAAATGGGGTGGCAAGGAGGGCTGGGCCGAGTAACGAGTAAAAACATGAATGATTCTAAATTTTCTTTTCTGGACTGCTGCAATTCCTGTTTTTATTGGAATTAACTGCGAGTGCGAATAGTCAAGAACTGTTGCCAGCCCATGGCATGATGGCAAGAAAAACCTGTGAATGGATATTATGATTCTATATTATATTTGTGAACTATTTTACTTGATCGTGTTATTACTGTTGTGTTTTGGTATATTGAAACTATTTCTTTTTTATATTTTGGCGTTAGTTTTGAATCAAGTCTTTTATCTATTCTAACGTAAGTGATTTCGTTTTCCTTATATTCCTTTATCTTTTTTCTCTTTCGGTTATGGTATGTCAAGTCTTCCTCCTGTTTTTTGATAATCTTTTTTACTAGTATGTTCTTTGGCTGTTTTCAATTCTTGTGGATTTGTTATCGTTTGATTTCCGAAAAATATTTCTATTGGTTTTTTCTTGGTGGCAAAGTGAATTGTCTGTTTGTATTCCTGTACGGCTTTAAAGATTAAATCTTCGAAACTAGCAGTCTAGTCATCTTTTTTAATGCATCTCATGATTTCGGTCGTTGTCGAGACAAGTCGCTCTACTTGCCCATTGCTTGTGGAAGCGTAAGGAGGGGTTGTATAGACTTTAGCCTTCAGCTGATCTTTTAACAAGAATTTGATCGCCGCTGAGTTCATCGCCTTTTCGTTGTCCATAACAACTGATTGTGGCATTCCAAACGCTATCATGATTTCTCTGAGAGAAACTTTTAAGCTTTTAAGTCTTCTACTGCTTTTGAGTTCACTATCTTTACTTGCGCGTATTTTGAAAATTTGTCTATTGCGGTAAGGACTATCTCTCTTTCGGTGATATACAGATCTATGTGGGAATTGGGGTTTTTTGGATTGCGCCTTGCTGTGGGTGTCTATCGTATTTCGCTAACTTTCGCAATGGTCAGTTATTGCATTAACTTTTTTTACTAAGCCGGGAAAAAATAAATTGTTTAATAATTGGGTTTTATTTTCTGTTGGATTTCTGTGTGGTCTAGAATGTTCTTTTGCGATTATCTCATTTTGTAATTATTAAAGTGAGTGGGGAATATGTTTTTGATTTTTCCCATTATACTCTCGGAGGTGAGTATTCCGTTTATTAGTTTTGGAGCTCTTTTCTTAAGTATTTCAATTAAATCGGACACCGACTTTTTTCTTTTAACAATGTGTCTGTGATATTGTGGGAAGGGTATTTCCAATTTATATGATTCTTCTTCGGATATTAATAGGAAATTTTGGTTCTTAAAGACATTGATTGGGACCTCCATGACCGGTATTAAGTTATGAGATGAGCTTTCATCACTATGAATTGATGCAGTTGTGCTGTTTATTTGTGGGTTTATGAGGTTTCTTGAGAGGGCATAAGCCACTAAGTTTGATGAGCCTGGCTTATAGTGGAGTTCATGATTGTACGAGGTAGCTTTTCCACCTTTTGAGTTTACCGTTATGGTTTTTGTTGCTTAGAACAAATGTCAATGGTTGATGGTCAGTATAGATGATCACTTTAAAGGTACCGTAAAGGTACATGCGTAGGCTATGAAGTGCCCATACTATTGCCAACATTTCTTTTTCATTAGTGGCAAAGTTTTCTTCGGTTTTTGTAAGCGCACGCGAAATGAATGTCATCGGTCTCCCGTTTTGTTCCAGAACTGCGCCAATAGCGTAATTCGAAGCGTCTGTGGTAAGTTGGAACTCTTTCTTGAAATCGGGTAAACTAATGAAACTAATGTGTTCTTTATATTTTGGAAGGCTTCTAAAGCACTTTGGTCAAGAGAAATTTTTATTATATTGGAAACAATTTTTGAGAGTCGGCCTTTCTCTCCCCTGAGTAGGTCTAAAGCACTTTGGTCAAGAGAAATTTTTATTATATTGGAAACAATTTTTGAGAGTCGGCCTTTCTCTCCCCTGAGTAGGTTGGTAAGTGGCTTCGTTTTTAGCGGAGTTCCAAACATAACGTCTATAATAGCTACCTAAGCCAAAGAAGGCTCGCAAATCTCTCATTGTTTTAGGCTCTGGGAATTTTTGTATTGCTTTTACTTTCTCGATGTTAGTTTTTACGCCATCAGCCGAAATTGTAAAACCTAGAAAATCAGCTTCGGTTCTGAAGAACTCACATTTGTCGATTTGAATTTTTATATTACCCTTTGAAAGTGTGGAGAATATCATCTCTAAATTTTCTGCATGTTCTTTTTCTGATTTACTGAAAACTATGATATCATCTATGTAAACGTTTCATCTCCTACCGACGTGGTCTCTCAGAATATTATCTAAAGCCCTTTGAAATATTGATGGGGAGTTCTTTAATCTATAAGGTAAACTTGTGAACTCGAATTTGCCACCATTTACCGAGAATGTGGTTTTCTCTATGTCTTTTTCTTTAAGTGAAATGTGGTGGAACCCGCTTTTCAAATCTAGTACAGAAAAATATTTATTGTCAACCAATTGTGCTATAATATCCCCAATATCTGGAATTGGGTATAGATCTGATATGGTTATTTTATTTTATTTTCGGTAGTCTATTACTACTCTGTTTTTCTTATGTTCTGAAGCGTCTTGTTTTTTGGTACTATCCACACAGGGGCGTTGTTCGGTGACCGTGAAAGTCTTATTATGTCGTCTTGTAGCAATTGGTCTATTTGTTTCTCTACCTCGGACCTTAAAGAAGCGGGGTACTGATATTGTTTGCTGTATATTGGTGTGTGGGAAGAGGTTCTTATTTTGCCTGTTACTGTTGTGGTGTGCTTGAGTAGCCAATTACTTGATGCTAATCTTATAGTTTTCATATGTTACCAGGATATCATTTCGGGCATCGATTGCAGCGTTAAGCTGTTTAAGGGTATCGTTACCCAATATACCATGAAGAGAAGGAAGAACGTAAAATTTAATGGGGACTGGATCGCGTCCGAATAAACTAAGATGAGTATGATAAGTGATTTGTGTTTGTCTGCAACATTTGCAAAAAATGGTTTTTCGTTAGGTTTGGGTTTTGGTACTACATTAGTTTGGATATAATTTTGGTTAGATCCTGTATCTATTGGAAATTTTAAAGTTTTTCCCTCCCTCGTATTGCTTTTAAAGTAAGGCAATGAGGAAATGTTTAATCTAAAAAATTAATGTCTGCAGCGTCTACTAATTCAGTTGCATATTCTATTTCGTTCTCGTATGGCAAAGCTTCTTGTAAATATTTTGGCCCTACTTGTTCTAGGTATCCCAGATAGGCTTGTTCAGAGTCTTCTGCGAGTGCATCATGCTCTTGCTCCTCTGTACCTGTTTCAAGCTCGCCTGTAGTTACATGAAATTGTCTCTGATATTTTTGGAGTGTTCCTGTTTGGCCTTAAGGTGGAGGACGCTTTCCTGTCAACTCGTTATTTTGTATCCTATTCATGTAAATGACGTGACTTGATCGAAAGGATGATCTATGTCCATAGGCTCCGGCTTGCATTCTTGTTTTGGAGCAAATGGCCTAGGAGGCACAGCATACTGTTGGTCTTGGGCCATTGCTGTTGATAAGCAAATTGCGGATGTATAGGTCTAGTAATTGGCTTGTTTTGGAAAGGCCCTGCCATTGGCACCTGATGTTGGTACATAACAGGTCGTGGGGTATGGTAGAGTCTAGGCTCGAAATTTCTCCAATGGATTGTATTTTGTAAGGGCAGTCTGCCTAGGTGGAAAGGGTGGAGGTTGTTGTCTTATTCTGGGCACAAAAGAATTTCGTTGTTCTTGGTTTTCGACGAAACTACACAAATGAATTGCATGGCTTAAATCTCTTGGCTCTTTCATTTGCGTGGCAGATCTCCATTCAGACCTCGTACAAACGTATCTAAAGCTTTACCTCGATAGTTACCGGTTAAAGGCCCATTCCCAGGAAAAAAAATTTCATTTATGGAAAGTGGTTAATTTTTACGTTAGGTTCCACATAAAGTAAGAGTGACCAGCTGTGCCAAATATTTGTATGGCAAAATGTAAATATTTGTTGGTCACCTTTATTAAATAAATTGTTCAAATTGAGCGCCTTCTCGCATTGCTCGCTTGGGAAAGCAATTTTGGCAGATAGTCTTAATATTCCGCCAGATAACGTTCTCAATGGAGTTGAAACACTATATTTTATTGTTGCAGACGATGCGTTTCCTCTACACAAGAGGATTATGAAGTCATACGGGTCGCGCTCAAATCAAATTGGAAGCACTCCTGATCTTGTATAATAAAAGGCGACGAGCTAGGCTTAGAATGATTTATTTCGGGACTCAGCGTCCGTATCTAAGCAAAAGTTTACATATGTTCTTATGGCTAGGTAAGGTTAACAAGAGTGTGAAGAGTTACTTATCTAATTGTAATGTATATCTAATGTAACGGTTAATAGTATTCGGCTGTCTTGTTCTGTTGCATTTGATCATTAGTGAATGCAAGCTCAACTTGAGCTTCAAAGCTTAAAGCTCCTAACTGTACTTGTCATACGTTGTTGTTTATGATTGCGAGCATAAAGCTTTGGCGCGGTGGGCCCATGTTCAGTTGCTTATAGTTAATTATAATGTGTTATGCATTTATACTACACCTCCTTTCTTTTCGAAAAAAAAAATTAATTTTATAATTATATTTTTTTTCATTGGGTATGCAGTTCTTTTATTCTATTTAAGTGTACAGTTTGTTTTTTTATTTTTCTTATCTGCTACGGTTTCATTATTCTTATTGTCTAAATGAATTATTCTATATTTTCCCCTATATTTGTTTTATAATTTGTGTGCTGTATCATTTCTTATTAAAATTTCTTGACCTATTTCGAGTTCTTGGTTCTTTGCTCGTTTATTTTGTTTTATCTTGTTGTTTAAGTTTAAAAAGTTCTACTAATTGTTTTGCTTTATAGTTAGCTATTTGCATTTTGTATTTTAACTCTTTATTGTAATCTTCTATATTATTTATTGCATCTATTATGCTTGTTGAGAATGCAAAATTTCTTGGTTGTTTCCCAAACACAAGTTCGAAAGGGCAGTAGCCATGGGCGGTTGATGGTGTTACGTTAAAACAGTATGTAAAGTATTGTATGTACTCATCCCAATTGTCTTTGTATATTGATATATATGATCTGATGTACGCGTTAAATGTTCTATGGCTTCTTTCTACTGTTCCAAGAGTTTGATGATGATGAGCAGTGGAGTTTTGTTTATTTATATCGCAGAGTTTACATAGTTCTGTTAGAACCGAATCCATGTACTCTATTCCCATGTCTGTTAGAATAGTATTCATTGGTCCGAACGTTAGTTCCGTTCTACCGTTTTAGCATTTTTATTTGGAATTGGAATCAACACTAGATATTTAGTTAAGTCACATATGATTGCGATTGCATACTCATAGCCATTTTCCGTTCTAGGCAGCGGTCTTATAGTGTCAACTATTGTGATGTCGAATGCTGTAGCGGGAGTTGGTGTTATAATTGTTGTATTTTTGGGGTGTTTAAGAACCTTCGCTAGTTGACATTGTTCGCATGTTTTTACGTTATCAGAAATGTCTTTTGTCATGTTTTTCCAGTAAAACTCCCTTTTGATTTTTCCCGTCATTCTATTAATGCCACTGTGGCCTCCCTCTATAGGGTTATCATGGTATCTTTTTAGGATATCGCGCATTTTTTAATTATTTTAATCCAAATGATTTACAGGGGGTATAGTTGCGATGCTGATTGTTTTTAAATGTTTATTGCCCTTATTTCTGAACTCTTTTGATTCTATTAATCTGAAAATTTTTTCATCTGTTCGTATTTGTAATTTGTTGACATGAATATCACCGGCTTCTTTTTCAAGCCTTGGAAAGAATAAATCTAGATTTATTATTCAATTAATGATTATGTCGTGAATTCTAAATGTTTTTAGTCTTAATCTTCCTTGTTTAATTGAGCATGTCTTTTTATTATATGTAAGTAGTGGATACTTTTTTATTTCGTATGGGCTTACTGCTTCAAACACCCTTGGTATGTCTTCTTGTTCTCTATTAAGTTGTGTAGATTTGCTGATATTTATACTCGATACCGAAGGTAAAGAGTATATTGAGTTTGTGCAATGTCCGTCATGGTGTCCGTCCGTCTGTCCGTCTGTCCGTCTGTATGTTCGCAACTTTTTTCCACACCCTTCAAGCTAGAGACTTGAAACTTTCCAATTCTCTTTATCTATGGGATAGTAAATTAAAGTGTCAAGATGGGGGTTCTACGATAACTGGGGGGCTGGCAAATCGATAAATTCGATAACTCAAAACCGATAAATCCACATATTTCGCACATCCTTACAGCTAGAAGTACCAAATTTGGTAAGAAGATAGCTATTAGCAACCCCCAAAAAACTGCACCAAAAATTTTGGAGCCACTCCCCCTTTCCCCAACCCCCCATTTTAAAGTCAAAAGCCTATATCTCCTCAGTTTTTGAGCTAGAGCCACCAAATTAGTGCCAAGATAGGTGATGATACTCCAAAAACTGCATCAAAAGTTTGGATACCACGCCCAGCGATACTGCTCTAGCCGCCCCCATCCACCCCAACGCTTCGTCAAAAACGGAATGCGTGTATCTTCCAGAGTTGTGGAGCTAGAACCACCAAATTGTAGGAAGATAGCTGGTAACGACCCCCAAAAACTGCATCAAAGTTTGGAGCCACGCCCACCCATTCCGCCCCCAGGCCCCCAGCATTTTGAAATCACAAATGGCTGTATCTCCCTCAGTTTTAGAGCTAGAGCCACCAAATTTGGTGCCAAGATAGGTGATGATGACCCCCAAAAACTGCATCAAAAGTTTGGATGCCACGCCCACCAATACTGCCCTAGCCGCCCCCATCCACCCCAACGCTTCGTCAAAAACGGGAATGCGTGTATCTTCCAGAATTGTGGAGCTAGAGCCACCAAATTTGGTAAGAAGATAGGTGGCAACGACCCCCAAAAATCTGCATCAAAGTTTTGGAGCCACGCCCACCCATTTCGCCCCCCTTTCCCCACTTTTTACAAACTTTTAGCTAGAGTCACCAAATTTGGTATGAATATAGCAACTGACATTCCACAAAGATATGCATCACAAATTGAGATGCCACGCCCACCCATACCGCCCCCAGCCCCCCTTTCCCCACATTTTACAAACTTTGAGCTAGAGTCACCAAATTTGGTATGAATATAACAATTGACATTCCACAAAGATCTGCATCAAAAATTTGGATGCCACGCCCACCCATACTGCCCCCAGCCCCCCTTTCCCCACTTTTTACAAACTTTGAGCTAGGTTCACCAAATTTGGTATGAAGACAGCAATTGACATTCCACAAAGATCTGCATCAAAAGTTTGGATGCCACGCCCACCCATACCGCCCCCAGCCCTCCTTTCCCCACCTTTTACAAACTTTGAGCTAGAGTCACCAAATTTGGTATGAATATAACAATTGACATTCCACACAGATCTGCATCAAAAATTTGGATGCCACGCCCACCCATACCACCCCCAGCCCCCCCTTTCCCCACTTTTTACAAACTTTGAGCTAGGGTCACCAAATTTGGTATGAAGATAGCAATTGACATTTCAGAAAGATCTGCATCAAAAATTTGGATGCCACGCCCACCCATACCGCCCCCAGCCCCCCTCTCCCCACCTTTTACAAATTTTGAGCTAGAGTCACCAAATTTGGTATGAATATAACAATTGACATTCCACAAAGATCTGCATCAAAAATTTTGATGCCACGCCCACCCATACCACCCCCAGCCCCCCTTTCCCCACTTTTTACAAACTTTGAGCTAGGGTCACCAAATTTGGTATGAAGATAGCAATTGACATTCCACAAAGATCTGCATCAAAAATTTGGATGCCACGCCCACCCATACCGCCCCCAGCCCCCCTTTTCCCCACCTTTTACAAACTATGAGCTAGAGTCACCAAATTTGTAAGGAAGATAGCTTGTGGCATCCCCATCTGCATCGGAAAATCTTTAAGGCAGCGTACACCCCTGCCGCATCCGTACCCCTCCGCAATCAGGCCTTTTTTTTACCGGTTTTAATACTGGTATCGAGTATGCCGCAGTCGGTTGCGTCCGACTGCAACGTTTCCACTTGTTTTCTTTGTTGTTGATCGTGTTGTAACTTTAAGTATATTATTATTATTAGCTAGTTTTTTGATGTCCTTAAATTCTATTCGTGATAATGCGTCTGCTGCCGTATTTTCTCGTCCCCAGATGTGCTGTATTGTGAAATCGTATTCGTATAATTCTAATCTTATTCTAAAAAGTTTCGAGGTAGGATTTTTGAGCGAAAATAAGTAAACTAAAGGTTGATGGTCCGTCTGTATTAAGAATTTTTTCCCGTATATATATGGCTTAAAGTGTTTGATTGCCCAATGTATTGCAGTTAATTCTTGATCGATTGTTGATTTGTGGCTTTCACCCGGTGTGAAAGTTTTAGAAGCATAAGCGATTGGTAATTGCTTGTCTCTGTATTTTTGGCTAAGAACTGCGCCGCAACCTATTTTACTTGCGTCCGTGGTGATACAAAATTCTTTTTCAAAATCAGGGTATTGTAAGATCGTTGGGCTTAGTAGTTGCTTTTTTAAATATTCGAATGCGGTCTGGCAGTTGTTGTCCCAGTTAAAGGTTACGTTTTTTCCGGATAGTCTATTAATGCACTGTGCTATTTCTGCAAAATTTGGAATAAATCTACGATAATAGTTACAAAACGCGATGAACCTTTTTGCTTCATCTCCGTTTTTTGGTATGGGGTAATCTTTAATTACTTCGAATTTGTTTTCGTCTGGTAGTATCCCCTTGTTTGTACATTTGTGGCCTACAAAAATTTACTTCGTGTTTGAAGAAAGTGCATTTGTCAGGGGGCAGTTTTAAATTATATTTCCTGCATGTAGTAAAAACTTCTTTTAAATTATGTAACATGTGATTTTTTGAGCATCCTAATATTATAAGGTCATCCATGTAAAGCAGTGGTGTCCAAACTCACACAATGAAAGCGTTGCGCTTGTTTGCGAAGCAGCGAAACACGAAGTCAACGTGACGTTTTACTGCTTTACACTGAAAAAATAAAATGCGTGCGATCCAAGCATAAAAAAATTATAGCATCAAAGGTAAAGCGACATGCATCGTAATGGCACAATAAACATTGAGCTTTTTACCATCCATATTCTCAATGAAAAATAATTCATTTTCCCAATTGACATCAAACATTTTTTTTGCAATGCAGCATAGCGAATGACTGCGCGTTTGACTTTTGAGCTTCAGCCGAACACATGAGTCGAGAGAGCAAATGCAGCCGAACACGCGCATCTTAAGAGAACAAGCTGCCGAGAGTTCTATTTATAGAATACACATATTCTCTCTCCCTATACATGTGTCGGCTGCTACGCCGGCAGAATTTTTCTTGCCAACCACGCGTGGCTGTCTTTTCAAATTTTGGACACCACTGATGTAAAAGAATGCTTGAGATGGTGTTAAGCCTGCAAAGGCTAGAGACATCATGCGTTGAAATGAGTTTGGCGCTACTTTAAGGCCATATGATAACCTCTTGATCCTAAATGAACCTTTGTCGGTTGAAAATGACGTGATATCTCGTGAACTTTCTTCTAACTCTACTTTGTGAAATCCTGACATTAAATCTTAACATGAAAAGAATTTTGCCCGTCCTAGCTGATCTAATATTTCATCCATTCTAGGCAGAGGAAATTTGTCTGCAACTAGTTGTTTGTTAATTTTTCTATAATCTACAACCAATCTCCACCTTTTTCTGTGCTTCCCGGTAAGGATATTTTTGGAAATAATAAAATTGGACTATTGACAGATATAGATGGTTCGATAATATCATCATCGATCAATTTGTCCACTTGTTTATTAAGTTCTTCCTTTTGACCGTGTGGGATTCTATAATTTTTTATTTATACTGGGTTTGAGTCTTTCAGTCTCAGTTTTTGTTTGTAAAAGTTGTTTGTTGAAATCTGGTCCGTTTCTATTGCGAATATTTCGCTAAATTCTTTGCATAGTTCAGACAGTTCCTTTTCTATGAATTTTGGAAAGTTTTTCTTTAATTTCTTCATTATAAGTTCTTTGTGTCCCGTATTTCTGGGTGTGGTTTGTAGGGGGACTATATTGAATTTGACATATTTTCATGTACTACGTAGGTTGAATTTTGTAATGTTGGCCTCCGTGGTAGAGGTCGCAAACAATCGATAGTACTATCGGACAATCGAGGGTTTTATGCTATGTTTACACTACAGTGAGTTTGCTATCGATATCGTCATCGACGCAATAACTCAGAATTGGTGTTTACATTGGCTCAAAAGTGAGTTATTGCGTTAAGCGTCAACCGCTGTGTTTTGCTTAGAGTTTGTAAAAGCCGAAAAATTTAATTAAACAAATTTAAAAAGTAATGTGCACTAACAAATTATGTTTGATTTTATCTGCGATGGAGCAAAACAACGCAATGATGATTAGAGCAATGAATGAATGCGTTTGGACATCTTAATGCACAACAAAATGATCAGCCAGGGTTTGAGGTTTGGCTTGGCAATATGAATCCAAGTGCTGAAACAATTAGGCAAGCCCTAGCAATAAATTTCCTCAACAATAATTCGATTTAAATAAATAAATTAAATTTTTAAAATATGGAATTTATTTTTATGTATCACTGGCCCTCATTATTTCTAGCATTTCTTTTTGAAAATGTTCAGCTCGTTCTGCCATACGCTCCATGGCCGCCAACTTGCGCTCCTCTATTTCTATGAGCTTGTCAATTTTGTCTACTCGTCGTCGCTTTTTATGTGAAGGCGTCTCTGTTGTTATTCAGTGATAATTTGTATTTTTTCACTTGTGTAGTTGTATGTGGTGTTTACACTAGCACCAGTGGTGACAATTCAAAAATGTAACCGATTATATACTTAAATGGGCAGCACTTATGAGTAAACCGAATGTATATCGAGTACAAGCAACTGCATCCAAACTTAACTCAACTTTTTGTCACCACTACTTTATGTATGGGAAAAAAGCTGCTTGTTGCGTCCGTGGTGATACAAAATTCTTTTTCAAAATCAGGGTATTGTAAGATCGTTGGGCTTAGTAGTTGCTTTTTTAAATATTCGAATGCGGTCTGGCAGTTGTTGTCCCAGTTAAAGGTTACGTTTTTTCCGGATAGTCTATTAATGCACTGTGCTATTTCTGCAAAATTTGGAATAAATCTACGATAATAGTTACAAAACGCGATGAACCTTTTTGCTTCATCTCCGTTTTTTGGTATGGGGTAATCTTTAATTACTTCGAATTTGTTTTCGTCTGGTAGTATCCCCTTGTTTGTACATTTGTGGCCTACACAAATTTACTTCGTGTTTGAAGAAAGTGCATTTGTCAGGGGGCAGTTTTAAATTATATTTCCTGCATGTAGTAAAAACTTCTTTTAAATTATGTAACATGTGATTTTTTGAGCATCCTAATATTATAAGGTCATCCCTGTAAAGCAGTGGTGTCCAAACTCACACAATGAAAGCGTTGCGCTTGTTTGCGAAGCAGCGAAACACGAAGTCAACGTGACGTTTTACTGCTTTACACTGAAAAAATAAAATGCGTGCGATCCAAGCATAAAAAAATTATAGCATCAAAGGTAAAGCGACATGCATCGTAATGGCACAATAAACATTGAGCTTTTTACCATCCATATTCTCAATGAAAAATAATTCATTTTCCCAATTGACATCAAACATTTTTTTTGCAATGCAGCATAGCGAATGACTGCGCGTTTGACTTTTGAGCTTCAGCCGAACACATGAGTCGAGAGAGCAAATGCAGCCGAACACGCGCATCTTAAGAGAACAAGCTGCCGAGAGTTCTATTTATAGAATACACATATTCTCTCTCCCTATACATGTGTCGGCTGCTACGCCGGCAGAATTTTTCTTGCCAACCACGCGTGGCTGTCTTTTCAAATTTTGGACACCACTGATGTAAAAGAATGCTTGAGATGGTGTTAAGCCTGCAAAGGCTAGAGACATCATGCGTTGAAATGAGTTTGGCGCTACTTTAAGGCCATATGATAACCTCTTGATCCTAAATGAACCTTTGTCGGTTGAAAATGACGTGATATCTCGTGAACTTTCTTCTAACTCTACTTTGTGAAATCCTGACATTAAATCTTAACATGAAAAGAATTTTGCCCGTCCTAGCTGATCTAATATTTCATCCATTCTAGGCAGAGGAAATTTGTCTGCAACTAGTTGTTTGTTAATTTTTCTATAATCTACAACCAATCTCCACCTTTTTTCTGTGCTTCCCGGTAAGGATATTTTTGGAAATAATAAAATTGGACTATTGACAGATATAGATGGTTCGATAATATCATCATCGATCAATTTGTCCACTTGTTTATTAAGTTCTTCCTTTTGACCGTGTGGGATTCTATAATTTTTTATTTATACTGGGTTTGAGTCTTTCAGTCTCAGTTTTTGTTTGTAAAAGTTGTTTGTTGAAATCTGGTCCGTTTCTATTGCGAATATTTCGCTAAATTCTTTGCATAGTTCAGACAGTTCCTTTTCTATGAATTTTGGAAAGTTTTTCTTTAATTTCTTCATTATAAGTTCTTTGTGTCCCGTATTTCTGGGTGTGGTTTGTAGGGGGACTATATTGAATTTGACATATTTTCATGTACTACGTAGGTTGAATTTTGTAATGTTGGCCTCCGTGGTAGAGGTCGCAAACAATCGATAGTACTATCGGACAATCGAGGGTTTTATGCTATGTTTACACTACAGTGAGTTTGCTATCGATATCGTCATCGACGCAATAACTCAGAATTGGTGTTTACATTGGCTCAAAAGTGAGTTATTGCGTTAAGCGTCAACCGCTGTGTTTTGCTTAGAGTTTGTAAAAGCCGAAAAATTTAATTAAACAAATTTAAAAAGTAATGTGCACTAACAAATTATGTTTGATTTTATCTGCGATGGAGCAAAACAACGCAATGATGATTAGAGCAATGAATGAATGCGTTTGGACATCTTAATGCACAACAAAATGATCAGCCAGGGTTTGAGGTTTGGCTTGGCAATATGAATCCAAGTGCTGAAACAATTAGGCAAGCCCTAGCAATAAATTTCCTCAACAATAATTCGATTTAAATAAATAAATTAAATTTTTAAAATATGGAATTTATTTTTATGTATCACTGGCCCTCATTATTTCTAGCATTTCTTTTTGAAAATGTTCAGCTCGTTCTGCCATACGCTCCATGGCCGCCAACTTGCGCTCCTCTATTTCTATGAGCTTGTCAATTTTGTCTACTCGTCGTCGCTTTTTATGTGAAGGCGTCTCTGTTGTTATTCAGTGATAATTTGTATTTTTTCACTTGTGTAGTTGTATGTGGTGTTTACACTAGCACCAGTGGTGACAATTCAAAAATGTAACCGATTATATACTTAAATGGGCAGCACTTATGAGTAAACCGAATGTATATCGAGTACAAGCAACTGCATCCAAACTTAACTCAACTTTTTGTCACCACTACTTTATGTATGGGAAAAAAGCTGCTTGTTGCCCTTAACGCAATAACTCAAATAAGCAGTGCTAGTGTAAACACCACATTACACTATCGCTGGCACTATCGAAGGCAGCAGTCACTATCGATTGTTTTCAATAGTTTTTTTTTGCCGATTTCATTTTATTCTGCCATTTTGAGTATATTACTTAGAGACATGTGCTAACACTTTTAATAAAAAAAATTGCCTAAAGTTAACAAAAATGGATAAGTTTTTAATTAAAGCTCGTGGAGGTAAGAACAATAAAATATTCATATTATTTGAATCTTGTTATTTAGAGCTAAAATTGTATGCTAATTTTACAATTTCAAAAGACACTGCAGAGGCAAAAGATGAGGGAAATAGCTGTGTTTGCGTGGATTCAGAAGACGAAATGCCTCTGGATAGAGGACAAAAGCGAACAAAAGGATTTTCGAGAGTTTGGAACTATTTTACAAAGTCGGCGGATAAAAAACTCGCAAAATGTATGCAGTGCGGAAAATAATACAAAACCAGCGGCAATACTAGCAACCTGCTGTATCATTTAAAACGGTTTCATCCAAACCTGGAAATAAATGAACAAAACTGCACTAGTGAAAGCTCTTGTTCTACAAGTAGTAGCCACCAATCTAGCATCAGGTATGTTTAAACATTACAGCTTATAGGCGGCGTTATACAATAACATTAACACAATTATATACCTGCGAATTACTTTAAAAGATCCATGGACTCGTATCTTAAACGTGCTATAAAGTATGATAACAACTCTCATCGAAAGAAAGAAATCGACTCAGAATTGGCATTGATGGTGGCGGAAGACTATAAACTCTTTAACATTGTTTATCGTAAAGGTTTCCAAAGATTTGTTCATGCTTTGGACCCTAGGTATGTGCTGCCTAGCGCAAATCATCTGCGGGATGTTTATGTAAAAAATAAGTTTACCGAAACAGAAACAAAACTGCAGAGCATGTTGCTAGACGTTTCTGACGTTGCATTAACCTGCGATGGTTGGACATCCGCTGCAAACGAAGGGTACTTGACCGTTACCTGTCACTTCGTGGACAAAAGTTTCACTTTACGCTCGGCAGTCCTATCGACCAATAAATTAGACGTCGCAACAAACCACAAAGCAGACAATATCGCAAATTCGGTGAAAAGCGTTATGTCTGCCTGGGCTATTACCAACAAAGTGGTGTGTATTGTGACTGACAATGCAGCGGTAATGGTCAGTGCTTGTAGGCTGTTGCAGATAAAACATTTGCCATGTTTTGCTCACACTCTTAACTTAATAGCTTGTGTATTGCCTTAATGGATTGCGCAAAAACACGATTAGCCCCGTACGAGCAGCGGACATTGCCACGTATGGCAACAATTCTCGACCCAAGATTCAAAAAAGAAGGTTTTGACTCGCCTTTCAACGCAGATCAAGCTGCAGTTTATTTAGAGCAGGAGGTGGTGCGTAATTGTGCACACGTCAACACTGGTGAAAGAAGTCCAATGTCTGACTCTAGTAGCCCTAGCTCTTCTTCGTTGCTAGACTTTATTGATAAGCGCATTAGCGGGAAATCAAAAAGTTCTCGTTCAGACGCTATTATTGTTATACGTCAATATTTTGAGCGCGCCAACATTAAAAAAGACGCGGACCCGCTGGTATTTTGGAAGGTACGCTAACGAAAAACTAAATGAAAAAATAATTTTAATATGTAACTTGTTATGTTTTATTGATTTACAGATTGCTGGAGATGACATGTCAACAATAAAACAGTGCATTCCAAAGTACTTATGCATCCCTGCAACATCCGTAGAATTGGAACGCATCTTTAGCAAGGCTGGAAGAATTATTACAGAAAGGCGAACACAGCTAAAGCCAAAACATGTAGACATGCTCATATTTTTAAACAAAAACCAGGAGATTTTTCGAGAACGATAATCAGCCCTTAGACATTAATCAACCATTACACTACATATTAACATATATTCTAAATAAAGTTAGCCTGGATTATTAACGAAAGGAGTTAAAAATCATTTTATAAAAAAACTTAATTGAGTCGAACCCTAAGGTTCGTAATGCATGGCTAAATACAAGGCATACTTAATAAGGTAATCCCGCTTTTTTGCTCGCCCTCGTTTTCTATTGCCTAACGATTCAGTCTCGTTGCGAACGTTGTGAGAGACAACGCGTTAGGCAACGAGAGAGCGAAGTGAGACTATCTATTAGAGCTGCAAAAACATCGATGTCAACATCGATTATATCGATGTTTTCCAAGTTGTTCGATGCATCGATGCATTATTTTCAACATCGATGTTTCATTGTATAGTGCAGCTTCAGATTGCGAGTGCGTAATTTAAAATAAATAGTTTATTTTGTTATATAAATTCGTTGTTTTAATAGTTTCTTATAGCCATACGTTAATAAATAAATAGTGGCGGTTCCTCTTATTAAAATGGAAAAGTTTTTGTGCATACTTATGCGTTCCAGCTGGCTTGACAGAGTCTGAGCGAACTTTCAGCAAGGCTGGAGAAATCATTTCCCAAAAACGTGCGGCAACAAAAGCGGTCAACATGTTACTATTTTTACAAAAAAATCAATGGATCTTTCATAGATCTCGTATCTAGATCTAGAAAGATCTAGATGTTATTAGTTTTAAGTTTAAAACAGGAAAAAAGCTTTAAAAATTGTGAAGTTAAGAAAACTGAATGACTAATTTTAACTATTTTTGTTTTTTATAATTTTCTTTATTAATACTAAATTTTTGTGTTAAATTAGTCGTGAGGTGATAAAACGGAGAGATTATTTCTGTTAGTTTAATTATAAGAAGAAAATAGTACATAAACTAACATAAAACAGTCGGTTTCAATTAAAAAATGATTTTTTTAATTATTTGAACAAAAACATCGAAAACATCGATTTTTCAAAACATCGGTGACGAAAACATCGATGTTCTGACCATCGATGTTTTTGCAGCGCTACTATCTATGCCTTGGCTAAATATGTTTATTTATTAACACTATCGAAAACTATCGATAATTATCGATGGTTTTGAAAAAACAATCGCCCACTATCGATAGCAACGACTATCGATGGTTTGCGACCTCTACTCCGTGGTGTTAGTGTTGATTATTCTTACATATGGGCAAAGTTTTGACAGGAAGGTATTTGCTATGAAAACTCCAGGTTGAAGTTCCTGGTTTGGTACGAATACGTCTGCGTCTTTTTATACTCGATACCGAAGGTAAAGAGTATATTGAGTTTGTGCAATGTCCGTCATGGTGTCTGTCCGTCTGTCCGTCTGTATGAACGCAACTTTTTTCCACACCCTTCAAGCTAGAGACTTGAAACTTTCCAATTCTCTTTATCTATGGGATAGTAAATTAAAGTGTCAAGATGGGGGTTCTACGATAACTGGGGGGCTGGCAAATCGATAAATTCGATAACTCAAAACCGATAAATCCACATATTTCGCACATCCTTACAGCTAGAAGTACCAAATTTGGTAAGAAGAAAGCTACTAGCAACCCCCAAAAAACTGCATCAAAAATTTTGGAGCCACGCCCCCACATTCCGCCC
The DNA here is from genome assembly GCA_018904305.1 of Scaptomyza montana. Lineage (NCBI taxonomy): Eukaryota > Metazoa > Arthropoda > Insecta > Diptera > Drosophilidae > Scaptomyza > Scaptomyza montana. The sequence continues at coordinate 621,049 of JAEIGR010000057.1, read as the reverse complement.
CCAGCCCCCCCGCATTTTAAAGTCAAAAAAGCCTATATCTCCCATAGTTTTTGAGCTATAGCCACCAAATTTGGTGCCAAAATAGGTGATGATGACCCCCCAAAAACTGCATCAATAGTTTGGACGCCACGCCCACCAATACTGCCCTAGCCGCCCCCATCCACCCCAACGCTTCGTCAAAAACGGGAATGCGTGTATCTTCCAGAGTTGTGGAGCTAGAGCCTCCAAATTTGGTGGGAAGATAGCTGGTAACGACCCCCAAAAAACTGCATCAAAGTTTTGGAGTCACGCTCACCCATTCCGCCCCCAGCCCCCCCGCATTTTGAAATCAGAAATGGCTATATCTCCCACAGTTTTTGAGCTAGAGCCACCAAATTTGGTGCCAAGATAGGTGATGATGACCCCCTAAAAACTGCTTCAAAAGTTTGGATGCCACGCCCACCAATACTGCCCTAGCCGCCCCCATCCACCCCAACGCTTCGTCAAAAACGGGAATGCGTGTATCTTCCAGAGTTGTGGAGCTAGAGCCACCAAATTTGGTAGGAAGATAGCTGGCAACAACCCCCAAAAATTTGCATCAAAGTTTTGGAGCCACGCCCTTCATTTCGCCCCCCCTTTCCCCACTTTTTACAAATTTCGAGCTAGAGTCACAAAATTTGGTATGAAGATAGCAATTGACATTTTACAAAGATCTGCATCAAAAATTTGGATGCCACGCACACCCAAACCGCCCCCAGCCCCCCTTTCCCCACCTTTTACAAATTTTTAGCTAGAGTCACCAAATTTGGTATGAAGATAGCAATTGACATTTCAGAAAGATCTGCAACAAAAATTTTGATGCCACAACTACCCATACCGCCCCAGTCCCCCCCCCCCCTTTCCACACCTTTTACAAACTTTGAGCTAGAGTCACCAAATTTGGAAGGAATATAGCTGGTGGCATCCCCATCTGCATCGGAGAATCTTTAAGGCAGCGTACACCCCTGCCGCATACGTACCCCTTTGCATTCAGGCCTCTTTTTACCGGTTTTAATTCTGGTATCGAGTATGCCGCAGTCGGTTGCGTCCGACTGCAACGTTTCCACTTGTTTTATTTGTACTTTCTCTATGGTTTCCGTTCGTGCTGGTATAATTAGTATTCTATGGGTATGTTGCGTATCAATGGGTATGTTAATAATATATTTTATGTTGTTTGGTTTTATTGTTAACCAGTTGTTCTGGTAATTAATCGTGCAATTGAATTTTTTAATGAAATCAAGCCCTATTATACCATCGCAAGGGACTGGAAAGTCGTCTTGTACTACCTGAAATGCGTGTTGTAATGGTTGGTTTTAAACTTCTAGTATTACTTCTCCTATAGTGTACAGTATGTCTTTCCCTGTGCCGTTAAGTCGTGTCAGTTTTTCCTTATTTATTCTTTGTATTTCTGGCAGTGCGTTTAGTTTTATAATGGATACGTCTGCTCCTGTATCAATCAACAGCTTAGTTTTATTATCTTCGCCAAAATGAATACTTACGATACTAGTTATGTTAAGGTTAACGCTATAAATGTTATGAATAATTGTTCATCGATCAGGGGACTTTCGTAGTTTTCGACTGTGTATTGTCGTTTGTAGTTCTTACGTTGTTGTTGTTATTAAATCTATCACTTTCTTTATTGTAGATGTTTTGATTGTTGCTGTTATTGTAATGTCTGGAGTTTTGATTGTTTCTATTATTGTTTTGGTAGTTTTGGTGACCGTAATTCCTTATTGTGCTATTGTTGTAGTTTCATTGTTTCTATTATTGTTTTGATAAGTTATATTTTCTGTTATTGTAAGCATTATTATTATTTTTATATATATATATTATTTTATATATATATTTTTCTTGTTCCATGCAGGGCGTATTCAGGGGGGGGCTTATGGGGCAGCTGCCCTAACCTACTGGCGGCGATGTTTTTTTATGCTTTGGTTCATTATCATAAAAAATTAAATAAATTTTATTTAAATAAAAATATTGTTTTTTGTGGTGTAGAAAAGTGTAAGTCAGGGCACACTAAAAAAAACAGGGCAGAACAGTTTAGTGTAAAAAATTTCAGCCATCGAACATTTTTTTGTGAACTAGTGTACACTAGGGCAACCTAGTGCAGCTATCGAACACACCTATTAAGTATGAACTAATAGGCTATTTCCACTACGGTCGCATCCACGTCCTCGTCCGAAAATCAATGAGCGCGCGTTAAAGCCTATACAAAAAGCATAGGCAGTTAGGTATGGGAAAAAGTCGCGTTCATATTGGATGAAAAACACAACGGAAATACCATTACAAATTTTCGATAAATGGTTAACGCGGACGTGGACGCAACCGTAGTGGAAACAGGCTATAACTATGCCGTAAATATCGGTTATCTGCGAAATAGTATTTGCCGATCGTATTTTTACCATCAATAGCTTTTGATATTTTGCGGGCCCTATCATATTTGCTAAACAGCTGTTTACCATTATTGAGAGAAGAAGATTGGGAATAAGTTTGAATAAGTTTAATTGGGAATTGTAATATGGATATTAGAAACTTTTTTAATAACACTACAGGTACGTAATGATTTTTCTGCGTAAAGTTATTTTAATAAAGTTTTTAAATACGTATATGTTTTTTTTGTAGCGAAATTAAAAGAAGACTGAGCACGAGTAGCAGCAGCTCAAGTGGAGAGAGTCGCGATGGAGACATTACGGTGGATGATTGACATGCAAACGATATTGGCAAATGGGTGTCCGTAGTTAGCACGATGAAAGCGGAGCAGAAAAAGGAGCTCTTAAAGAATTGTTGGCAGCCCGACCAAAATTATAATTTTGCAAAAGAAAATTTAATTGGCCCTGGCTGAAATTGTATAAGCCGTGGTTGGTATACTCACGCCGGTTGACAGGAGCATTTTTCTTACATTGCGTGCTATTTAAGCCTCTGAATAAGCCGGGCAAAACTTTGTCGTGCGCCCCTTTACACAATATAAAAACGTGCATGAATACTGCCAAGCTCATGTATCAAGCAATCCGCACAAAGAGGCTACACAATCAGCAATGTTATTCTTGAATCAAACGCCTGTTGATTTGCAAATGCAGAGTGGTCATAACAAAATAATTGCCGAAAACAGAAATATTTCAAAATCTATTATTAACACAGTATTGTTTTGTGGACCTTCCTCTATGTGGTAAATCAAATGATGAAGGTAATACAAGTATTTACCAAAAACTTTAAAAAATAATTTTCATCTTTACACTTTTTTAAAGGTGTTTTGCATGATCTTTTAATGATGAAAATATCAGCTGGGGATGGGGCACTAAAAAAACATTTTGTGGATGGAAAAAAAAAACGCCACGTACACGAGTCCACAAATCCAGAATGAAATTTTAGACATTTCGGGGAAAATAATCCGAAATTACATCTGCACAGATTTAAAGAAAGCTTTAGCCTACAGCATCTTGGCGGATGAGACTGCAGACGCGGCTGGAAAAGAGCAGCTTTCGATAGGAATCAGATTTTTCGACCACAACAAACAGATTATTCGTGAGGAATTTGTTGGTTTTGTCGAACTGATGACAATGGATGCAGAAACCATCGCCGACAATATCAAAGCTTTTATTGCAGAATTATACTTAGATCCAGCAAAATGTGTCGGGCTTGGCTTCGACGGGTGCGCTACAATGGCAGGCAAGACTAGTGGTGTACAAAAAAAATAAAAAGGCACATTTCAAAAAAGTTTTTTTATCCATTGCGCCAGTCATCGTCTCAATTTGGTTGTCAATGATCTTGTTGTAATAATTCCAAGAATCGAATTTGATCCAAAAGTAATCCGTCGATATTTTAGAAATCCTGCACCTCCAGTCTTCCACCAGTGTCCAGTTATAATAAATATTCAATTAGGATTACTTTTATATATATATTTATTTATATTTTGTATTTTCAGTTACACTGCGCTTGTTGTCTAAATTTATTTTCTTTTCTATACAAAACACGTCCACACAGCTCAGCGGCAAACACGAGAAGAAGGAAGTGGCCATAGCAGTGTGACCGTATATCAACCAAAACAAAATTACTAAATTAGTGTTCATTAAGGATATAATGTTTTTGCTTAGCACTAATATCGATATCATCGATATGTCTTATTTCAATGTGATATTCTTAACACACCTCCTCAAAAATATTATATTCTTATTCACTTGTTATAGCGTGTTTACACTGCTCAGTTATTCTCAGTTATTACCATTTTGAGTAACTGAGCTTCAGTTTGCGTGTATTTCTCCATAAGGAAATTTACTGCAGTAAACTGTCAGTAAATATTAACTGAGAATAACTGGGCATCGACTATCGTACTTTTCGATGACTATCGCTGAAATAACGCTGTTAATATGTTAACATAGTGTTAAAATAGCCAAAACAGCTGAGTAATTGAGCAAAGTTAAGCGCAAAATTTATATTTATTTTAAAAATTATTTAAAACAATTAGATTTTTAGATGGATTCACGAAAAAAATATGTAAATTGGGAGCCCCAACACACTACACTGCTGTTTGAGCTGTGGGAGGAGAATTATATAGGGTTGAGGGGGTTGCAGCGGAACTCGCATATATATTCGAGGATGGCGGAGTCTTTAAAGGAGGCCGGATTGGAAAGTGCCGAATGTTCGTCAGTCCGGTACAAAATAGAAAATTTGACGAAAAAATATAAGTAAGATATGCATTTTAATAATCACATATATATAGTTCAATAATGCTATTTTTTTTGTAGACAAGAGTTGAAAGCACAGGGCGTGTCTGGCGGTGCCCCATCTAAGTGGGAGCATTTTGAAAAAGTGCACAAGATTCTTCACCAGGCCAAAACCATTCACATTGAGGGAACGGTGCACGAATCTACTGGTAGGAGACTTTAAGTTTAAAATCAGACTCATTTATTAAGTTCAACTTGTTTAGATCCCATTGATGCGCCTGAGGAGGAGGTGCCTTGGCTTATTCTTGATGAGTCGATGCCAAGCTGCCAAGCTGGTATCCTGTTTTGCCATTCTCTCCATACGCTCCACTAGAATGTTAAACGTTGATCTCTCCATTCTGAAATTCTCCTTAAAAAACTCGTCACTGTTGTTTGCCACATCCAGCTCCCAGAATTGTCCATGCCTTGGCTATTTTGTGTATAAATTAAAGCATATTTATTAACTTTTTTCATAATAGCTTGTAATTGTATATATACTTACAAATGACCACTCAATTGGACTCTTACGTTTTCTGCTTTTCGCAACGTATGCGGCCACCGTATTAAGACTTTTATTGCTTTCATGAATCAAAAGCAGCAAAGATTGCAGGCATTGCAAGTATGCCATTAAAATTGGCAATAAAGCTTTTAAATATTCAATTTGATTCATTTTCTGCACTTTTAATCAACAACTCAAATCAAACAGCTGATTTATTTACTGAACTCTCAGTAACTGAACAATGGAAACAGGATTGGTAAATGACCGATAATTTTTACTGTAACTGAACAGTGGAAAGACCCTATTACTTATTACCTATACGTTAACATTAAAACAAGGCAGGCTATTATGGGAGTTAACATTATAGTCCAGCATTTGCTGCGAGGATTAGGGAAAACCCATAAAAATCTAATCAGACTATTTCAAATTGAAATTAAAATATTACGTTAAACAATTATATCAATTCAAAAAAAAATATAAAATTAAAAAAAAATTATTTGAATAGTCATTCCTCATCCATGAGATCCATTCAGTGTTTTATCTTTAGTTCATCAGACCCATTTGATTTCTCAGTTCAACGAATCTTGGTGCTGGCAACGTCTTCGTCAATATGTCTGCTATTTGTTTATCTGTTGGAATATAAACAAGATTAATCAAGTTCCTCTCAACTTGTTCCCTTGTAAAATGATATTTTATATCTATATGTTTTGAGCTTTTGTGACATGAGGGGTTATTGGCAATACTTATGCAACCTTGGTTGTCTTCATATAACTTAATTGGATTCGTTAATTCAATTTTTAAACTAGCTAATAATGATTTTAGCCAAATGGCCTCTCGAACCGCTTCAAATAAAGCCATATATTCTGCTTCTGTTGATGAAGCAGCTACTGAACTCTGTTTTCTTGTGTTCCAACAAATAACGTTTGATCCAAACATTTTGAATAGGTATCCAGTTGTGCTTCTTCTATCTGATTCGCTTCCACCCCAGTCTGAATCTACATAGCCTATAAAGTAATTATTTAAATTTTTTGTTTTGTGAAAAATTAATTTTAAATCAATTGTACCTTTAAGGTACCTTAAAACTCGCTTTAAACATTGCCAAAGTTCACTATTATTCTTTTCACAATAGCGACTTAAAAGATTAACGGAAGTGCTTAAGTCTGGTCGTGTACATAACATTATGTACATTAAACATCCAATTAAATTTCGACAAGGAGCATCACACTTGTCATCTGAATTTAATGCTATGTGATTCAATTTACTAGGAAGAGGACAGTTTACTGGATTGCATTTATCCATATTAAATTTTAAAATAATATTTTTTATGTAAGCTACTTGACTCAAACTTATTTGACTATCATGTCTATCGACTTTGATTCCTAAGAAGAATTTTATTTCCTTTAAGTCAGTCATCCTAAATTTATTCATTAAATATGTTTTGAAATCATTCATAGTTTTTATACTTTTAGTGGATATTACCAAATCATCTACATATAAAAGAACATATATATTGTTAGATATACTACCTTTATCAAGGATATAAATACAACGATCTACAGATGAGTTTACAAATCCTATTTCCTTTAATGCATTTTCAAACATATTGAACCAACACCTTGCAGCTTGTTTGAGACCATATATTGCCTTGTGTAATTTACAGACGTGGTTTTCTTCAGCTATTAAACCTTCAGGTATTTTCATGAATATCTCTTCTTTTAAAATACCATTCAAAAATGCGGTTTTTACATCCATGTGATGTACTTCAAGGTCATATTGATTAGAAAAGGACATAATTAATCTAAAACTTGTGATTCTTGCTACAGGGGCAAAAGTTTCATTATAATCAATTAAATATTCTTGCGTAAAACCTCGGGCAACAAGTCTTGCTTTATATTTTATTGGCTCACCGTATTCGTTCTGCTTAATTGTAAAAACCCATTTACAATCTACTATATTTTTATTTTCAGGCTTTTTCACAATTGACCATGTTTTGTTTATAAAATGTGAATTAAGTTCTTCTTTAACAGCTTCTTCCCAGTGTTGTTTATCTTTACTATATTTTATTTTGTCAAACTTATAAGGCGTTGAATACAATAATGTCTGTGCATTCATAGCACAATTGTTTATTAAATCTTGATATGACACTCTTGGTTTTTCTTTTAACCTTTCACTTTTTCTAATATTTATCTGCGAGTCCAACTTTACGTTTCCATTACTTATTTCATTAGGTAAAATATCACCAGACACTTCTGGAACGGCATGCTCTAATATTGCTTCCACACCACTAGGCTGTTCTTCTGACTTATCAGAATTCTCTTCCAAAGTTTCCAAATTGAAATCTTCATCATCTTCATCATTAAGATGCATAGTACTTTCAACCACAGCTCTAGATTTAGACATATTTGTTTCGTCAACAATAACATCTCTTGCTATTACAAATTTTTCAGTTTCCACATTCCATACTCTATAACCATTTGATTCATAACCAACAAGTATACCTTTCCATGCTTTTTCATCAAATTTTCTTTTCCTTATTTTGATATGCACATATACTGTTGAACCAAAAACCTTTAAGTATTTCAAGCACGGCTTTTTGTTGTGCCACATTTCGTATGGTGTCTTTATGCATTCTCTTAATACATTACTTGGGCTCCTATTTATTAAATAGGTAGCTGTCAGCACAGCTTCACCCCAGAAACTCTTCTGAAGGTCCGCCCCTATAACCAGAGAACGAGCTTTCTCTGTTATAGTTCTTATCATCCTTTCGGATACACCATTTAACTGAGGTGTATGTGGAACTGTCAAGTGGTAGCTGATGCCTTTTTCTACGCAAAATTCTCGCATTTCATTTGATAAATACTCTCGGCCATTATCTATGTATAAATTTACTACCTTTAAATTAAAAAATGCTTCAGACTTTAAAATAAAATCTTTAAAAACAGCAAACACATCAGATTTGTAAGTAATTAAGTATGATACACAGTAATGTGTATACTGGTCTATAAAAACAACGTAGTAGTTCTTTTTATCTATTGTTATAGGTGAGATTGGACCACACACGTCCGAATGAATAACAAACAATGGCCTATTTATGTGATCTTTATTTTTAACTTTTTCAAAAGGGAGTCTTGCTAGTTTTCCTTTTATACAACTCTCACATAACTCATCACTGGGTTGAACATTGTTTAAAATATCAGAATCCTCAAATAAATTTTTATGTTTTATTTCCAAGAATTTGCCTTTGCTTATATGCCCTAACCTCTCATGCCATAATTTATAATTTATTTTATTTGATGCAAATGCTTGCTTAGGTATTGTAAATCTAACAGACGGAACATTATCAAAATAATGTGCATTCATAATATTTACATCTTCTTTACTCACAAGTACACCTCCTGGGTGAAATACAACAGTAAAGCCAGCATCTTGCATCTTTTTAACAGATATTATATTTTGCGCGACTTCAGGACAAAATAATACATCTTTTAGGGCTATTGGGGTCATTGTATCAGTCGTTAGTTCTATTGTTCCCATCTTTGTTGCTAGGATATATTCGTTTGATTTTGCTACAGCAATTTTAATTGGCGATTTAAGTGTACTGACGTTGGATAGAAAGCTTTCATTATTAATTAGATGATCTGATGCACCCGAATCTAATAAAAATGAAATTTCTTTATTGTATTCTGATTATGACGCTTTAACATAAATGCGAACCCGGAATTGCGAACTGGTTCATTTTGGCCTTGTGCCATTTGCGCTTGTTTTTCTTGATTATTTTCCATTTCTTTCTTATATTTAAAGCAATCCTTTTTAATATGTCCAGCCTTGCCACAGTGGTAACACTTCAATTTATTGAATTTGTTTTTATATTTAAACTGAATTTTATTTTGGAACTTTGTTTTATTTTGGAAATTATTAATCTTATGTACTTTATTAACTGCTTGTAGCACTTTTAAGCTTGTATCTTTTGAGGACTGCTTTAACTTTATTTCGTGATCCAAAAGTCTATTTTTAACGAAGGCTAAAGTCAAATTATTTTCTGCTAATGTCTCAATGGCGGTTATGACGCCATCATAAGAAGAAGGTAGAGTTAGCAGTAAATGGCTCACTTTGTCCATTTCGTCTAGCTTTGCACCAGACGCGATCAACTCTGTCACTAAGTCATCAAAAACTGTAAAATGGTTTAGTAATAACATGTCGCCTTTTAATTTTAACGACAGCAATTGTTTTCGGACAGACAGTTGGCTTGCTAAACTTTTTCTCTCATATATTTCATCTAAATTAGCAAATATTTCTTTAGCACTACATTCACTGGTGGCAAAACTCAAAAAGGAATCACTCAAATATTCAATTATTGTATTCTTAGCTGATTTTTCAAGCTTTTTCCACTCATCGGATGCACCGTCACTAATTTCGTCAATCACTTTTATGGTATCATTTTCGCTCAATAATGCCCTTATGCGAAATTTCCATATTGCGTACTTTTCCCCGTCGAATGGTTTAATATTTCTTTTTCCTTTTTCCATTCTGTTGTTATAATTAACAAAGAAAATAAATGAAATATTATACTTATCTACAATGGTGGCCTGGGCCCATAACCTGTTGTAATAATTCCAAGAATCGAATTTGATCCAAAAGTAATCCGTCGATATTTTAGAAATCCTGCACCTCCAGTCTTCGACCAGTGTCCAGTTATAATAAATATTCAATTAGGATTACTTTTATATATATATTTATTTATATTTTGTATTTTCAGTTACACTGCGCTTGTTGTCTAAATTTATTTTCTTTTCTATACAAAACACGTCCACACAGCTCAGCGGCAAACACGAGAAGAAGGAAGTGGCCATAGCAGTGTGACCGTATATCAACCAAAACAAAATTACTAAATTAGTGTTCATTAAGGATATAATGTTTTTGCTTAGCACTAATATCGATATCATCGATATGTCTTATTTCAATGTGATATTCTTAACAGATCTTATTTCGGTCGCCGAAATCCGAAATACCATTTCTACCATTAAAGATATTATAAATTTTTTCAAAGAGTCTCCCATTCGTAGAAAATACGCTCCAAATGTACATTCGTTTTGCGAAACACGTTGGTCCGAGAAGTACAAAAGTATGAGCGATTTTAAATTCATTTATTGCGATATAATAGATGGATTGGAAAAGTTGTGCACAGAAGGCAATGCTGGAACAAGAAAAGTTGCCTTTCAGCTACACAGTGCTGCTACTAAAAGCGTTTTTCTAATTTGTATGTGCATAATTGCAAAATACTACAGTCTTCTCCAACCAGTGGTGAATGTATTGCAGGCCAAAAACAACCATATATAGGGTATTCAGTAGCTATGCTATGTGCGTAAAGTGTTATATTTAATACAGTGTAGCTAGTGAGTGCACTTTTTACGTTTCTTTTGTCGTATTTGTGCCAAGTCAGCTGTTTGTCAGTTCGATGACAATACAATCGAAAGTTAAATTGAATTGAGCAATTGATAAGCTGAAAAAAGTTGTTGTTTTCATAAATAATAATTGAAAAACTTTCTTTATTATTCAGAAAATAAATGTTTTTTTATTTATATCAACACTTAAGCATTCTTATATACATGCATAAAAAATATGTTAAGAAGCACAGAGAAAAAGACACACACACATATATGCATGTACATGAAATGGTGCGATAAAATGAAATAAAATGTTGTAAGCAATTTTAAGTACTTAAGCCTACATATATATTTAATCTTATTTTGTTAAATATACTAAATTATAATAAATATAGTTGCCCACCCAAAAGCCCTGCACCAGCATGCAAATGTATGTACATACATGTACAAAATCATATTGTAGATGTTGAGAAAGGTCAGGTTCTGCTATTGACGGCCACCAGCAGATCAAAAAAGCGCACACATGCATACGCATAAAATACATATATTCATGTGCACGCACACATAAAATGAAATTCGTTTTTCTCTGCCTCTACCAAAATGACAAAGCCAGTGCAATTCTGTTTTGCTTCAACGTACAAAATGCACGAAGTAAAAATACCCTTTGTATCCATATTGACTAATAGCCAATTAAAACTCAAATATTTACTTTTTATATATATATAGTTTATTTTCAATATATAAATAAAAAATATGAACATATATAATATTAAAGTATCTCACGTTTTGCTATTTATTTTGACAAAGTTCATATTAAGTTTATACTACCCTCCCAAGTTGGACTGCATAAAGCAGATTCAAGCAGAAGTCTGAAATTGTCGATTTTATATTTTGTGCGGCAGTTCTGTTTTGCTTCTTTTGTGAATACACACACACACACGCACACTAATAGACTTAAATAGCGAACATGTTGAATAAGAATATGAACAGACGAATGTTGAGTGTTGGATACCCTAATATAATATAAGTGCTATTGTTGATATGTAATTTAATAATATATTTGTTATAGTTGTATATTTTGATTATAGTAAGTTGGCACTAAGCTAACAATTGAGAAATTGCTAAAAATAGTCTAATAAAACTACATATATCAATGTTATTTACGCTTCGAGCGGCAAACTTGATAGTGTAGCAAATAAGCTTTTGTGGGCATACAAAAAGGAATTCATAGATTTCTGGGTGTTTACACATTTTTGTTGCTGCTTGTGAAAAATGCTTTATCTTAAATGTAATGTTTTGATATGACTTAATTATATGTTAATAGAAAAGAAATTTATTATGTAATCATCAATCATAGATATAATTAAATAAATAAAAAATATGGCAAAATTTTAAAATTATTTCATATGTGCTTTTTAATAAACAAAATAAGAAAGTCTTAAATATATACACCTGTAAAGATAAATAAAAATATCATAAAAACTGAGACAGGTTCTTGTACACTTGACATGCATACAAATAACCATTAATGCATAAATGTGAGCGCACACATTCAAGCGCTGTTCAAATTTAAAAATCCCACCCCAAAAATAACAAAACCATCACACGCAAAAATAACAAAACCATACACGCAAATCTCACACGCATATAAACAGCAGAGCTGCGTGGACCGACCGTCTCATTCGGCTGCCACTCTGCGTCTAAGCGCAAACAAAAATAATTCTGAGCAAGAACGCGAGAGCTTCCATTCGGCTCGACACCCGAAGTGCTATGGGAGCACTCAGAAAGTTTTTTTCACAAATGTACAGCTCATGAGTTCCCAACAAGCCCCGTACGCAATGATTGCTCTATAACAGTGATGGGCAGACGTCGACGTCCAAAATCCAGCGCGCTGCCTCGTGTGAGTTGGGTTTTTCGCTGCCGACTGCACGAAATCACACGTACGCTATAAGCATTGAAAGCTATTTTTAGAACACGATTGTTCGTTCGTCGTCGGTTGTCGTGCCGAAGCGTGCATTAGATTTAACATTGTACTTTTAGTTGAAGGCGAACTATTGACAAGCAAGCACCACGCAGCGCATTAGCAAAAAACAAATTTTTTACAGTTCGCTCCAAAATGTTTATGCCCGAATGGGAGAATGAATTTTTCTTTATAGAAAATGAGGATGGCAAAGCGCAATGCTAGATTTGCAATAACATTATTTGTCGCAATGTTAAATATTTTTCAAATGGCATTATTTATTAATAAATAATAAGCACAATGAGTGAACGTTAACTTGCAGCGTGCACTGTATTGATTACACTTCGTTTTTTCGCTGCAGCGCACGCAAATTGTGCTTGTATGCGTGTGAAAACTGTGACAATATTTGTGTGTGCCCATCGCCTGCAGTTCGATGGATCGATGAATCAACTGTGGATTCACCGATCCATTTTCACTACCATCGCTTCCCGCCTGGAAGACAACGCGTGTAAAATATCGGTGAATTTAACATTGCCATGTCATTGGACGGTATGAATTGATTCCGCTCTGCATTCCTTGTACCCATTCCCGTCCAGGGTACAGGGAATCGATCGGGAATGGATTGATTCCGCTCTCCATTCCTTGTCCCCATTCCCGTCCAGGGTACAGGGAATGGGGACAAGGAAATGGAGAGCGGAATCAATCCATTCCCGATCGATTCTTCTGTAATTCCAAGTAATTGATATAAAAATGAATTTGCGGATAAGATTTTTTTATTTGAAAAGATTTTTTTATTTTAAAAGATTTTTTTATTTGAAGAAATTTTTTTTTATTCAACTAAATATTGTTTAATTTTTATGCAGGTTCTTGTACACTTGACATGCATACAAATAACCATTAATGCATAAATGTGAGCGCACACATTCAAGCGCTGTTCAAATTTAAAAATCCCACCCCAAAAATAACAAAACCATCACACGCAAAAATAACAAAACCATACACGCAAATCTCACACGCATATAAACAGCAGAGCTGCGTGGACCGACCGTCTCATTCGGCTGCCACTCTGCGTCTAAGCGCAAACAAAAATAATTCTGAGCAAGAACGCGAGAGCTTCCATTCGGCTCGACACCCGAAGTGCTATGGGAGCACTCAGAAAGTTTTTTTACAAATGTACAGCTTATGAGTTCCCAACAAGCCCCGTACGCAATGATTGCTCTATAACAGTGATGGGCAGACGTCGACGTCCAAAATCCAGCGCGCTGCCTCGTGTGAGTTGGGTTTTTCGCTGCCGACTGCACGAAATCACACGTACGCTATAAGCATTGAAAGCTATTTTTAGAACACGATTGTTCGTTCGTCGTCGGTTGTCGTGCCGAAGCGTGCATTAGATTTAACATTGTACTTTTAGTTGAAGGCGAACTATTGACAAGCAAGCACCACGCAGCGCATTAGCAAAAAACAAATTTTTTACAGTTCGCTCCAAAATGTTTATGCCCGAATGGGAGAATGAATTTTTCTTTATAGAAAATGAGGATGGCAAAGCGCAATGCTAGATTTGCAATAACATTATTTGTCGCAATGTTAAATATTTTTCAAATGGCATTATTTATTAATAAATAATAAGCACAATGAGTGAACGTTAACTTGCAGCGTGCACTGTATTGATTACACTTCGTTTTTTCGCTGCAGCGCACGCAAATTGTGCTTGTATGCGTGTGAAAACTGTGACAATATTTGTGTGTGCCCATCGCCTGCAGTTCGATGGATCGATGAATCAACTGTGGATTCACCGATCCATTTTCACTACCATCGCTTCCCGCCTGGAAGACAACGCGTGTAAAATATCGGTGAATTTAACATTGCCATGTCATTGGACGGTATGAATTGATTCCGCTCTGCATTCCTTGTACCCATTCCCGTCCAGGGTACAGGGAATCGATCGGGAATGGATTGATTCCGCTCTCCATTCCTGTTCCCCATTCCCGTCCAGGGTACAGGGAATGGGGACAAGGAATGGAGAGCGGAATCAATCCATTCCCGATCGATTCTTCTGTAATTCCAAGTAATTGATATAAAAATGAATTTGCGGATAAGATTTTTTTATTTGAAAAGATTTTTTTTATTTTAAAAGATTTTTTTATTTGAAGAAATTTTTTTTATTCAACTAAATATTGTTTAATTTTTATGCCTAAATGTAGCCTTGTTGACTCTGTTTTTTTGTAGCTGCATTGCCCTACGCAGCTGCTTCTCCGCCGGTGTATTTTGGTCAACTGTTTGGATGGCATCTGAAAAATAATATTATTTTGATTAGATATTGTTTGAATTTATTTATTTAGATATATTTATATATTTGACTTTAAATTTGATATATTTGAATTTCAAATTCATATGTACATATAATAATTTAATTTGTTGAAAATCAATTAACAAAAATAGGTATAATAATATGTAGTAAAATATAATATAGCAATGAAAGATAAATGTGTGCGCGATTGTACAATAATTTTGATTTTTTTAAACGCATAAGAGCAACTTCTAATGCGGTGGCGTTAACACTTAAGTAATTTACTTGCCTATAAGCACGTGAAAAAAGTTTTGTGCTGCTCGCAAAGATTTTTTCCCGTGGACGCCATCCACGTTGAACTCATACGACACGGCATCCGATAGAACATATTTGAGGTTCTTCTCCACACCCGAGCTTAGTATTACTTTTAATGATGATATCTTCTAAATTTTCCTCTTTTAATATTTTAATCAGGTCTATGGCGCACTCGCGAGAAGGTTTGTGTTTTATAAACCACTTTTTTAATTTTTCACTTAAACTGGTTGCTGTTGTTGTTGCTGTTCCCATATCGAAAACATCCATATTTTCTATCACATTATTATCGCCCGCACAAATGTCTGCCGCTTCTTCCAATAAAACATTATTTTGCAAAGCTATTGCCGAACTACCAGCACCTGTTATTAAATTATTATATTTAGCACGTTCACTTGATTGTAAACGCTTAAGTTGACGTTTGCCAATCATTTTTAATAAATTAATTCTTTTGTTAAGTATAAAATCAAAATTTAATTTTATACTTGCGATTTGGGTTGTTTTTCCACAAAGATGCCAGCTTCGATTAACTTCACTCAACATATGTTTCATATTTGCCATAGCTTTTTTCACTTTAACTATCACTTCATTGCTTTTCAAACTTCTTACAAAAACAGTTAAAGTGTTCCGCAGTGATTTACACTCGAAACGCATGGTGAAAGCAAAGTGCAAAGGGCAAAGTACAAAATCGGCTTATGAGAAACAAACAAGCAAAAACAAAACAAAACAAGTGGAAACGTTGCAGCCGGACGCAACCGACTGCGGCATACTCGATACCAGTATTAAAACCGGTAAAAAGAGGCCTGACTGCAGAGGGGTACGGATGCGGCAGAGGTTTACACTGCCTAATAGATTTTCCGATGCAGATGGGGATGCCACAAGCTATCTTCCTTACAAATTTGATGACTCTAGCTCAAAGTTAGTAAGTTTGTTGGGAAAGGGGGGCTGGGGGCGGTATGGGTGGGCGTGTCATCCAGATTTGTCACGCAGATCTTTGTGGAATGTCAATTGCTATCTTCATACCAAATTTGGTGACTCTAGCTCGAAATTTGTAAAAAGTTAGGAAAGGGGGGCTGGGGGCGGTATGGGTGGGCGTGGCATCCAAATTTTTGCTGCAGATCTTTGTGGAATGTTAATTGCTATCTTCATACCAAATTTGGTGACTCTAGCTCGAAGTTTATAAAAAGAGTGGAAAGGGGGGTTGGGGGCGTATGGGTGGGTGTGGCATCCAAATTTGTGATGCAGATCTTTGTGGAATGTAAATTGCTATCTTCATACCAAATTTGGTGACTCAAGCTCAAAGTTTGTAAAATGTGGGGAAAGAGGGAATGGGGCCTTATGGGTGAGCGTGGCATCGAAATTTTTGATGCAGATCTTTGTAAAATGTCAATTGCTATCTTCATACCAAATTTGGTGACTCTAGCTCGAAAATTGTAAAAAGTAGGGAAAGGGGGGCTGGGGGCGGTATGGGTGGGCGTTGCATCCAAATTTGTGATGCAGATCTATGTGGAATGTCAATTGCTATCCTCATACCAAAGTTGGTGACTCTAGCTCAAAGTTTGTAAAAAGAGGGGAAAGGGGGGCTGGTGGCGGTATGGGTGGGCGTGGCATCCAAATTTTTTCTGCAGATCCTTGTGGAATGTTAATTGCTATATTAATACCAAATTTGGTGACTCAAGCTCAAAGTTTGTAAAATGTGGGGAAAGGGGGAATGATGCGGTATGGGTGGGCGTGGCATCGAAATTTTTGATGCAGATCTTTGTAAAATGTCAAATGCTATCTTCATACCAAATTTGGTGACTCTAGCTCGAAGTTTGTAAAAAGAGGGGAAAGGGGGCTGGGGCGGTATGGGTGGTCGTGGCATCCAAATTTTTGATGCAGATCTTTGTAAAATGTCAATTACTATCTTCATACCAAATATGGTGACTCTAGCTAAAAGTTTGTAAAAGGTGGGAAAGGGGGGCGAAATGGGTGGGCGTGGCTCCAAAACTGTGATGCAGATTTTTGGGGGTCGTTGCCAGCTATCTTCCTACCAAAGTTGGTGACTCTAGCTCCACAACTCTGGAAGATACACGCATTCCCGTTTTTGACGAAGCGTTGGGGTGGATGGGGCGGCTTGGGCAGTATTGGTGGGCGTGGCATCCAAATTTTTGCTGCAGATCTTTGTGGAATGTTAATTGCAAATTTGGTGACTCTAGCTCGAACTTTTTTAAAAAGAAGGGAAAGGGGGGCTGTGGGCGGTATGGGTGGGCGTGGCATCCAAATTTGTGATGCAGATCTTTGTGGAATGTCAATTGCTATCTTCATACCAAATTTGGTTACTCTAGCTCAAAAATTGTAAAAAGTGGGGAAAGGGGGGCTGGGGGCGGTATGGGTGGGTGTGGCATCTAAATTTTTGCTGTAGATCTATGTGGGATGTCAATTGCTATCTTCATACCAAATTTGGTGACTCAAGCTCAAAGTTTGTAAAATGTGGGGAAAGGGGGAATGGGGCCTTATGGGTGGGCGTGGCATCGAAATTTTTGATGCAGATCTTTGTAAAATGTCAATTGCTATCTTCATACCAAATTTGGTGACTCTAGCTCGAAGTTTAAAAAAAGAGGGGAAAGGGGGGCTGGGGGCGGTACAGGTGGGCGTGGCATCCAAATTTGTGATGCAGATCTTTGTGGAATGTCAATTGCTATCTTCATACCAAATATGGAGGCTCTAGCTAAAAGTTTGTAAAAGGTGGGAAAGGGGGGCGAAATGGGTGGGCGTGGCTCCAAAACTGTGATGCAGATTTTTGGGGGTCGTTGCCAGCTATCTTCCTACCAAGTTTGGTGGCTCTAGCTCCACAACTCTGGAAGATACACGCATTCCCGTATTTGACGAAGCGTTGGGGTGGATGGGGGCGGCTTGGGCAGTATTGGTGGGCGTGGCATCCAAATTTTTGCTGCAGATCTTTGAGGTATGTTAATTGCTATCTTTATACCAAATTTGGTGACTCTAGCTCAAAGTTTGTAAAATGTGGGGAAAGGGGGAATGGGGCCTTATAGGTGGGCGTGGCATCGAAATTTTTGATGCAGATCTTTGTAAAATGTCAATTGCTATCTTCATACCAAATTTGGTGACTCTAGCTCGAAGTTTGTTAAAAGAGGGGAAAGGGGGGCTGGGGCGGTACGGGTGGGCGTGGCATCCAAATTTTTGATGCAGATCTTTGTAAAATGTGAATTGCTATCTTCATACCAAATATGGTGACTCTAGCTTAAAGTTTGTAAAAGGTGGGACAGGGGGCGAAATGGGTGGGCGTGGAAAAGAAATTTATTATGTAATCATCAATCATAGATATAATTAAATAAATAAAAAATATGTCAAAATTTTAAAATTATTTCATATGTGCTTTTTAATAAACAAAATAAGAAAGTCTTAAATATATACACCTGTAAAGATAAATAAAAATATCATAAAAACTGAGACAGGTTCTTGTACACTTGACATGCATACAAATAACCATTAATGCATAAATGTGAGCGCACACATTCAAGCGCTGTTCAAATTTAAAAATCCCACCCCAAAAATAACAAAACCATCACACGCAAAAATAACAAAACCATACACGCAAATCTCACACGCATATAAACAGCAGAGCTGCGTGGACCGACCGTCTCATTCGGCTGCCAATCTGCGTCTAAGCGCAAACAAAAATAATTCTGAGCAAGAACGCGAAAGCTTCCATTCGGCTCGACACCCGAAGTTCCCAACAAGCCCCGTACGCAATGATTGCTCTATAACAGTGATGGGCAGACGTCGACGTCCAAAATCCAGCGCGCTGCCTCGTGTGAGTTGGGTTTTTCGCTGCCGACTGCACGAAATCACACGTACGCTATAAGCATTGAAAGCTATTTTTAGAACACGATTGTTCGTTCGTCGTCGGTTGTCGTGCCGAAGCGTGCATTAGATTTAACATTGTACTTTTAGTTGAAGGCGAACTATTGACAAGCAAGCACCACGCAGCGCATTAGCAAAAAACAAATTTTTTACAGTTCGCTCCAAAATGTTTATGCCCGAATGGGAGAATGAATTTTTCTTTATAGAAAATGAGGATGGCAAAGCGCAATGCTAGATTTGCAATAACATTATTTGTCGCAATGTTAAATATTTTTCAAATGGCATTATTTATTAATAAATAATAAGCACAATGAGTGAACGTTAACTTGCAGCGTGCACTGTATTGATTACACTTCGTTTTTTCGCTGCAGCGCACGCAAATTGTGCTTGTATGCGTGTGAAAACTGTGACAATATTTGTGTGTGCCCATCGCCTGTTTTTTTGTAGCTGCATTGCCCTACGCAGCTGCTTCTCCGCCGGTGTATTTTGGTCAACTGTTTGGATGGCATCTGAAAAATAATATTATTTTGATTAGATATTGTTTGAATTTATTTATTTAGATATATTTATATATTTGACTTTAAATTTGATATATTTGAATTTCAAATTCATATGTACATATAATAATTTAATTTGTTGAAAATCAATTAACAAAAATAGGTATAATAATATGTAGTAAAATATAATATAGCAATGAAAGATATAATTTTGATTTTTTTAAACGCATAAAGCAACTTCTAATGCGGTGGCGTTAACACTTAAGTAATTTACTTGCCTATAAGCACGTGAAAAAGTTTTGTGCTGCTCGCAAAGATTTTTTCCCGTGGACGCCATCCACGTTGAACTCATACGACACGGCATCCGATAGAACATATTTGAGGTTCTTCTCCACACCCGAGCTTAGTATTACTTTTAATGATGATATCTTCTAAATTTTCCTCTTTTAATATATTAATCAGGTCTATGGCGCACTCGCGAGAAGGTTTGTGTTTTATAAACCACTTTTTTAATTTTTCACTTAAACTGGTTGCTGTTGTTGTTGCTGTTCCCATATCGAAAACATCCATATTTTCTATCACATTATTATCGCCCGCACAAATGTCTGCCGCTCAGGGACTGCAAATAATGATTATTATTTTTTTTTTGAATAAATAAATCATTCACTTATGGTATCTTTGGGACAGCGAGAAATGTACAAATATTCATCTTTAAGGCTCATTTATGCATTTTCACCATGATTTAAAATTTTTCAATTTTTATAGATTTACTCACAAAATATTGATTAATTTTGAGTTATACTTACAACTCAATCAATAATCATTATTTTTTATCAAAAAAATAAAACTCATGAAATAATGATTATTCTTTGAGTTTTATTTTTTGCTCAAAAAATAAAACTCAAGTTGTTATTTCGACCTTTTCTTAGGGAATAATCCTAAACATGATATATATTCCTAGTCAGTAAATCAAGACAAACCATAACAATCCATTTTTAAATTAAAAAAAAAAATCTCATTTGCTCTTAAATATCACTGAAAAAATTTGTATATACATTTGAATTTGAAGTTTGCACTTAAAGTTGTGTGCAAAGAACCATTATGTCCACCTATCCATATTAAATTAACGATTTTAATATTAATCACTGCACTATGACCTGTACTCATTTTCTGTTGTGCGTTAAGTAATTGCCATACAAACATTTTCTTTTAGTGCAGTCTCTTTTACAGAAAAACAACAAAATACATTGACTAGGAATATATATCATGTTTAGGATTATTCCCTAAGAAAAGATCGAAATAACAACTTGAGTTTTATTTTTGAGCAAAAAATAAAACTCAAAGAATAATCATTATTTCATGAGTTTTATTTTTTTGATAAGAAATAATGATTATTGATTGAGTTGTAAGTATAACTCAAAATTAATCAATATTTTGTGAGTAAATGAATATAAATAAAAAATAATCATTTTTTAATAATTTTTAAAGTAAAACTTATAATGATTACGGTCCCTGCTGCCGCTTCTTCCAATAAAACATTATTTTGCAAAGCTATTGCCGAACTACCAGCACCTGTTATTAAATTATTATATTTAGCACGTTCACTTGATTGTAAACGCTTAAGTTGACGTTTGCCAATCATTTTTAATAAATTAATTCTTTTGTTAAGTATAAAATCAAAATTTAATTTTATACTTGCGATTTGGGTTGTTTTTTTTCCACAAAGATGCCAGCTTCGATTAACTTCACTCAACATATGTTTCATATTTGCCATAGCTTTTTTCACTTTAACTATCACTTCATTGCTTTTCAAACTTCTTACAAAAACAGTTAAAGTGTTCCGCAGTGATTTACACTCGAAACGCATGGTGAAAGCAAAGTGCAAAGGGCAAAGTACAAAATTGGCTTATGAGAAACAAACAAGCAAAAACAAATCAAAACAAGTAGAAACGTTGCAGCCGGACGCAACCGACTGCGGCATACTCGATACCAGTATTAAAACCGGTAAAAAGAGGCCTGACTGCAGAGCGGTACGGATGCGGCAGAGGTGTACACTGCCTAATAGATTTTCCGATGCAGATGGGGATGCCACAAGCTATCTTCCTTACAAATTTGATGACTCTAGCTCAAAGTTAGTAAGTTTGTTGGGAAAGGGGGGCTGGGGGCGGTATGGGTGGGCGTGTCATCCAGATTTGTGACGCAGATCTTTGTGGAATGTCAATTGCTATCTTCATACCAAAGTTGGTGACTCTAGCTCAAAGTTTGTAAAAAGAGGGGAAAGGGGGGCTGGGGGCGGTATGGGTGGGCGTGGCATCGAAATTTTTGATGCAGATCTTTGTAAAATGTCAATTGCTATCTTCATACCAAATTTGGTGACTCTAGCTCGAAGTTTGTTAAAAGAGGGGAAAGGGGGGCTGGGGCGGTACGGGTGGGCGTGGCATCGAAATTTTTGATGCAGATCTTTGTAAAATGTGAATTGCTATCTTCATACCAAATATGGTGACTCTAGCTTAAAGTTTGTAAAAGGTGGGACAGGGGGGCGAAATGGGTGGGCGTGGAAAAGAAATTTATTATGTAATCATCAATCATAGATATAATTAAATAAATAAAAAATATGGCAAAATTTTAAAATTATTTCATATGTGCTTTTTAATAAACAAAATAAGAAAGTCTTAAATATATACACCTGTAAAGATAAATAAAAATATCATAAAAACTGAGACAGGTTCTTGTACACTTGACATGCATACAAATAACCATTAATGCATAAATGTGAGCGCACACATTCAAGCGCTGTTCAAATTTAAAAATCCCACCCCAAAAATAACAAAACCATCACACGCAAAAATAACAAAACCATACACGCAAATCTCACACGCATATAAACAGCAGAGCTGCGTGGACCGACCGTCTCATTCGGCTGCCACTCTGCGTCTAAGCGCAAACAAAAATAATTCTGAGCAAGAACGCGAGAGCTTCCATTCGGCTCGACACCCGAAGTGCTATGGGAGCACTCAGAAAGTTTTTTTCACAAATGTACAGCTTATGAGTTCCCAACAAGCCCCGTACGCAATGATTGCTCTATAACAGTGATGGGCAGACGTCGACGTCCAAA
Source organism: Scaptomyza montana (assembly GCA_018904305.1). NCBI lineage: Eukaryota > Metazoa > Arthropoda > Insecta > Diptera > Drosophilidae > Scaptomyza > Scaptomyza montana. The sequence goes on along the minus strand of JAEIGR010000057.1, from coordinate 598,407 downwards.
ATCCAGCGCGCTGCCTCGTGTGAGTTGGGTTTTTCGCTGCCGACTGCACGAAATCACACGTACGCTATAAGCATTGAAAGCTATTTTTAGAACACGATTGTTCGTTCGTCGTCGGTTGTCGTGCCGAAGCGTGCATTAGATTTAACATTGTACTTTTAGTTGAAGGCGAACTATTGACAAGCAAGCACCACGCAGCGCATTAGCAAAAAACAAATTTTTTACAGTTCGCTCCAAAATGTTTATGCCCGAATGGGAGAATGAATTTTTCTTTATAGAAAATGAGGATGGCAAAGCGCAATGCTAGATTTGCAATAACATTATTTGTCGCAATGTTAAATATTTTTCAAATGGCATTATTTATTAATAAATAATAAGCACAATGAGTGAACGTTAACTTGCAGCGTGCACTGTATTGATTACACTTCGTTTTTTTCGCTGCAGCGCACGCAAATTGTGCTTGTATGCGTGTGAAAACTGTGACAATATTTGTGTGTGCCCATCGCCTGTTTTTTTGTAGCTGCATTGCCCTACGCAGCTGCTTCTCCGCCGGTGTATTTTGGTCAACTGTTTGGATGGCATCTGAAAAATAATATTATTTTGATTAGATATTGTTTGAATTTATTTATTTAGATATATTTATATATTTGACTTTAAATTTGATATATTTGAATTTCAAATTCATATGTACATATAATAATTTAATTTGTTGAAAATCAATTAACAAAAATAGGTATAATAATATGTAGTAAAATATAATATAGCAATGAAAGATATAATTTTGATTTTTTTAAACGCATAAAGCAACTTCTAATGCGGTGGCGTTAACACTTAAGTAATTTACTTGCCTATAAGCACGTGAAAAAAGTTTTGTGCTGCTCGCAAAGATTTTTTCCCGTGGACGCCATCCACGTTGAACTCATACGACACGGCATCCGATAGAACATATTTGAGGTTCTTCTCCACACCCGAGCTTAGTATTACTTTTAATGATGATATCTTCTAAATTTTCCTCTTTTAATATTTTAATCAGGTCTATGGCGCACTCGCGAGAAGGTTTGTGTTTTATAAACCACTTTTTTAATTTTTCACTTAAACTGGTTGCTGTTGTTGTTGCTGTTCCCATATCGAAAACATCCATATTTTCTATCACATTATTATCGCCCGCACAAATGTCTGCCGCTTCTTCCAATAAAACATTATTTTGCAAAGCTATTGCCGAACTACCAGCACCTGTTATTAAATTATTATATTTAGCACGTTCACTTGATTGTAAACGCTTAAGTTGACGTTTGCCAATCATTTTTAATAAATTAATTCTTTTGTTAAGTATAAAATCAAAATTTAATTTTATACTTGCGATTTGGGTTGTTTTTCCACAAAGATGCCAGCTTCGATTAACTTCACTCATATTTGCCATAGCTTTTTTCACTTTAACTATCACTTCATTGCTTTTCAAACTTCTTACAAAAACAGTTAAAGTGTTCCGCAGTGATTTACACTCGAAACGCATGGTGAAAGCAAAGTGCAAAGGGCAAAGTACAAAATTGGCTTATGAGAAACAAACAAGCAAAAACAAATCAAAACAAGTAGAAACGTTGCAGCCGGACGCAACCGACTGCGGCATACTCGATACCAGTATTAAAACCGGTAAAAAGAGGCCTGACTGCAGAGCGGTACGGATGCGGCAGAGGTGTACACTGCCTAATAGATTTTCCGATGCAGATGGGGATGCCACAAGCTATCTTCCTTACAAATTTGATGACTCTAGCTCAAAGTTAGTAAGTTTGTTGGGAAAGGGGGGCTGGGGGCGGTATGGGTGGGCGTGGCATCCAAATTTGTGATGCAGATCTTTGTGGAATGTTAATTGCTATCTTCATACCAAATTTGGTGACTCTAGCTCGAAGTTTATAAAAAGAGTGGAAAGGGGGGTTGGGGGCGTATGGGTGGGTGTGGCATCCAAATTTGTGATGCAGATCTTTGTGGAATGTTAATTGCTATCTTCATACCAAATTTGGTGACTCAAGCTCAAAGTTTGTAAAATGTGGGGAAAGAGGGAATGGGGCCTTATGGGTGGGCGTGGCATCGAAATTTTTGATGCAGATCTTTGTAAAATGTCAATTGCTATCTTCATACCAAATTTGGTGACTCAAGCTCGAAGTTTGTAAAAAGAGGGTAAAGGGGGCTGGGGGCGGTATGGGTGGTCGTGGCATCCAAATTTGTGATGCAGATCTTTGTGGAATGTCAATTGCTATCTTCATACCAAATTTGGTGACTCTAGCTCGAAAATTGTAAAAAGTGTGGAAAGGCGGGATGGGGGCGGTATGGGTGGGTGTGGCATCCATTTTTTTGCTGTAGATCTATGTGGGATGTCAATTGCTATCTTCCTACCAAATTTGGTGACTCAAGCTAAAAGTTTGTAAAAGGTGGGAAAGGGGGGCGAAATTGGTGGGCGTGGCTCCAAAACTGTGATGCAGATTTTTGGGGGTCGTTGCCAGCTATCTTCCTACCAAATTTGGTGGCTCTAGCTCCACAACTCTGGAAGATACACGCGTTCCCGTTTTTGACGAAGCGTTGAGGTGGATGGGGCGGCTTGGGCAGTATTGGTGGGCGTGGCATCCAAATTTTTGCTGCAGATCTTTGTGGAATGTTAATTGCTATCTTCATACCAAATTTGTTGACTCTAGCTCAAAGTTTGTAAAATGTGGGGAAAGGGGGAATGGGGCCTTATGGGTGGGCGTGGCATCGAAATTTTTGATGCAGATCTTTGTAAAATGTCAATTTCTATCTTCATACCAAGTTTGGTGACTCTAGCTAAAAATTTGTAAAAGGTGGGAAAGGGGGGCGAAATGGGTGGGCGTGGCTCCAAAACTTTGATGCAGATTTTTGGGGGTCGTTGCCAGCTATCTTCCTACCAAATTTGGTGGCTCTAGCTCCACAACTCTGGAAGATACACGCATTCCCGTTTTTGACGAAGCGCTGGGGTGGATGGGGGCGGCTAGGGCAGTATCGGTGGGCGTGGCATCCAAACTTTTGATGCAGTTTTTGGGGGGTCATCATCACCTATCTTGGCACTAAATTTGGTGGCTCTAGCTCAAAAACTGTGGGAGATATAGCCATTTCTGATTTCAAGTTGCGGTGTGGCTGGGGGCGGAATGGGAGGGCGTGGCTCCAAAATTTTTGATGCAGTTTTTTGGGGGTTGCTAATAGCTATCTTCTTACCAAATTTGGTAGTTCTAGCTGTAAGGATGTGCGAAATATGTGGATTTATCGGTTTTGAGTTATCGAATTTATCGATTTGCCAGCCCCCCAGTTACCGCACAACCACCATCTTGACACTTTAATTTACTATCCCATAGATAAAGAGAATTGGAAAGTTTCAAGTTTCTAGCTTGAAGGGTGTGGAAAAA